>VYXF01006147.1:0-70277 GCA_013397295.1 Polioptila caerulea | reverse complement strand
TTGTTTTTTTTTTTCCTTTTTTTTTTTTTTTAGATAGAAAACTACTTGCTTCGTAACCATGAGACCAGGAAGTACCTACAGGAGCAAGCATATCGGCTGCAGCAAGGCATTGTCACAAGCACCACCCAGCAGGTGAGAATTTGTTACTGAATGGACATCTCAGTGCCTAAAAATCTGCTTGGAGAGGAAGTTCTCTCTCATTCTGAGCACTTTTAAGGTGTGCCTCGTGGGTTATACGAATATTTTTCCCAGAAATAATAATTATCAATGACAATACATTTGGAAGCAAAGCATTTGTGAGATGAAGATCTTCTATACAGCAGCACCATGTAGAGAAAGACTCAATATATTACCAAGTAAACTATTGTTGAAACTAGGAACAGTTTGGTTTGCTCGTGCTCTACCTGTGTTATTAAAACTTAATGGAACAGTGTTTCATTATTGGAACCTGAAATTGTACTCTGACCTCTTGAGAGAGAAAATGGTATATGGAGATATACTGGCACTAAAAACTGCAAGAGCAGTTGTTTTATTCTAGTAATTTTTCTGTTCCAATGCAACTTTTTCCCCCCAAGTTAATAATCTCTATATGAAATAAGTTTAGATTTTTTAATAGCTTGTTGATTTTAGTTGTGCTTTTCTCCAACACCACATACACATCAAGTTTCAGGATATGTAATTTATTGTTATTTTGAAATAAAGTTACTTATTTCTGGATTAAATTGTGTGCAATTTTAAAAACAGTTTTAAAAGAGAGCTGAAAAAGACTCTCCAGTATGAATTGCATTATTATTCCCAGAGTGTATTTTTTTCTGTCCAGATGTCCCAATGAGACATTCTACTGTCTAATAATTAATTAGCTTTTTGTACTTTTAAAAAAATTACCCCCCCAAAACCCTTTGAAGAGAAAGAGTCATGTGGATCTGAAAAGGAACATGCTGTGAAATTATTTCAGTTCTCATTGCTAATGATACAGGATGCTAGAACTGTAGTCTTTATACGATGGTGTGTGCACTCAGATGTTGCTTCAAAATGTCAAATAGCCGCTTCTAATGTATGCTAAGTGGGCTGATAAAGACTTTTAACTATTATATCTCCCTGCCTCATATATCTTAATCAGAGCTGACTGTGTGTCAGGCATTCTTAGTGGTTTGTCTTGTAAGATACAGATATACCACCTGCCTTGCATTTGCAGCGTGCTGAATGAATTGTCTTGCGGGTACAGATTAAGTTCAATTTATCCCACTGTGAAATGTCTGATGGAAACTTCTGCTTTGATAGCTTTAATTCCCTTGCAACTAGGAATATTTGCATTTTGAAAGATGACTGCAGAAGCCTGCACAGTTGCATTTTGCTTAGACTGAAGAAATCGCTGTTTGTTGAATGGATAGTGACAGAGCTTTCTTTTACTGTCTGAACTTCTTAACAATTCAGAGACCTTTGGACCTTAGTCTTAGGTATATCAACAACATTTTCACCATTAAATTTGATCCAAAAACCAGAGTAACACGTAAATAGGATAACTTGTTGATTATTTGCAGTTATCCTGGCTTTGGACCTTAGTCTTAGGTATATCAACAACATTTTCACCATTAAATTTGATCCAAAAACCAGAGTAACACGTAAATAGGATAACTTGTTGATTATTTGCAGTTATCCTGGAGATTACTGTGGGGGAAATATTCCACAGCATTTATTTTTCCTGATGGTAAAGTTTTGTTTATTTTTGCAGTGCTTAGGGGTTTCTTTATGAGATGTAGTTCTTTCCTTCAATAGTATTGACATACTTCCAAGGTCTCATCCTGCCTTTCCAGGTTGTTATATTGTCACTGCAAATCTCATCATGCTGCTATTGATTGTCTACCTGGACTGGATTAAGGTTGTGTTTGACCAATGTTCTGATTTTTTTTCTCTTTTGTATTTCTTTTGTTCAAGTAGATGATTGACAGAATATGTGTAAAAGTGCAAGATCATCTCAACTCTTTAAGAAACTGTGGTGTGGATGCTGTACAGGAGGATGTCAAATGCGCGGAACGGCTGATGCGGGATGCTAAGAACTCCAAAACAGTAAGCCTTCCCAGCACACTGGCAAAGCTGAGAGCAGTTCTGTGTGTGCTGGGAGCTTTTCTCTTTTTGGGCAGTGAAAATAATAATGTGTCACAAAAGAGTATTTTCTTCAGATGACCAGCTGTAGACAGTATTTACAGGGATAAGATAATTGTAATTTATGAAGACTTTGATTTAGCCTAAGACATTTCCTGCTGTTTGTCCTGGTTTGAAGACAGTGATGAGCCTATTTTCTGAAAATATTCTTCCTGTCTTACAGCTCTTACCAAATCTGTATCACCTCGGTGGAGCTTCTTGGGCAGGAGCAAATGGTTCACTCTCCAATCCAATCCAAGAGACACTTGAATCCATGGCTGGAGAAGTGACAAGGGTAGTGGATGAGCAACTTAAGGTCTGTGGATAGATGTGTTACCATCTCTCACATGCAGAAATATCTAAATCTGAGATTTTCTGTTGCCAGATGCAAATGTGCCACACTTCATTTTTCTTCTCAGTAGATTTATATGTAAGCTAGCTATCTTTCCATTATTAGTTTCTTATAACTGTGGGTGTTGTTACTTGTATTTTTTCCCAGTTGGAATAAAATAAAAAGTTTCTTTAGTGTTTTCAGAACAGGCAGAAGGAGCATATACTGTTTATTATCATCTTTTTTCACCTTCTAGAAGGGGAAGACTAGTCAGTTGCTCCTTCAGCCTTTTAGAAAGGCATTCTCAAGCACCCTAAGAAGCCTCATGCCCTGCAGAAAAGTGCTCAGTAGTTAATGAGTCCTAGTAGAGTGAAAGCTGCTTTTTTACAGACTCCATCGCAATTTTTTTTTCTCAGTGGTCACTTTTGAAACCAATGGAGAATTTCCACTTTACTGTTTGATTTTGGTATCTTGTGGGTACTGAGAGTGCCCAAAGAGTTGGTACAGGTAGCTTCACAGGAAATCTTCTCACAAGTTGCCTGTCAAACCTCAGTTCTTGAAATAGATGTCACTGATCTGTAAATGTTCTCACCTCTGATCAGCTCAGCTGCTCATAAGCTTGACCCTTTGTTTGCTCTTCCTGTGTAAGAAGCAAAGAAGAGCCATCTATACAGCATCTGCAGAGGTATCAATCCAGGAAGAAGACAAGGTGGAGAAATTTTAACAGCAGTTGGGATCTGTATAGAAGTTGATGAATTTAAGAATATGGCTCTGGGGCAGCTCAGATCAACTTTTGTTTATGACTAAGCTGCTTTGCCCCTGTTCTGCAGTATTTAAACACTTTACAACCTTCATCTTCAGATTCTTTGATCTTTCAATTGAAACACGAAAATGCTTTAGTCAGTGGGAATGTAATGAAGAACAATAATAATGCCATATTACTAATTACTTTTTTGAAATTAAAAAGTTAATGAGGAGGAAAATGGTGCTCTATTTTTAGTATGTTTCTCCCTTTCCCCATTACATGAAATAAGGTGAAGATTTCTGCAGACATGAAAGTGATTTATCCATAAAATTCTTCCCAGTAGAACTTCTGGAGTATTATTGGGACAGGAGTAGTGAGGTCAGTCCTTTGTGCTGGGCTCATACACTTAAATAAGTTCATCTTGGAGAGTCTTATAGAGGGTGAAAAAAAAAGCCTCTTAAACATTTGGAATGTTCCTGAATTAATATGTCTTCCATTTATACTTTTTTGCATTTACAACAAAAGGCACTTTAGCTCAGCCATTCTAACTTTTACATTTACTTTTGATCTGTGTGGTAGGATGCTAACTATATGGCATGTAAACTTACATGCCACCATGTAAATTTAAGTGGCTTTCAAAAAGCTATAAATTCATAATGCTTTTTTGCATACTCCAACACCCATTTTTATTAATTTTCACTTAAGGTGGAAAGGTTTTCCTTTAAGTTTTATGCGTGGAGGAGGAAGTGTTGGATGTGGATTAGAATAATTTTTTTTTTCCCTGTTGTTTAGGTCAATTCAAAACATCATAAGCAATTTATTATTTGTAAAGATGGATAAGTGAGCTCACATGAGGACAGTTCTTTTTGTAATTGTTAGGGGAGAAAAATCCTGTGTAAGAGGAGTTTTGATTTTTAGTTTCCATAGCAACCAGAGTGTGATTCTAAAAAAGAAGTTTGGAAATTGGTTAAAGCAAATGAACATATTTTAGGTAAATAAGATTTTTTTTTTTAACTCAAGAAGAGGAAGAGGGGATGAAGAAAGGAATTAGAGTAAGGAAAAACAGTGTATTGGAATGAGTTGAGTTGACCAGAGGTGAAATTATAGCAAGAACCTTGCCTTTTTCTTCTCCTGCTAGTGTCACTGTGGGCACACAGAGCCTGGAGATGCTTTATTCAGTCAGCAAAGGTCCAAGGGAAAATAAGCAATACAAGTGGAACCTACACAAACACAATTGTTTTGTAACAACAGGATTGCTCAAAATATTCTTCCTTAATTTTGTCCCAGAGCAGAGGGTTTGTTGGCTCCATTACCTGTTCCATTTTTTATTTTGTCATTCTTCTGTCCTTTTCCTCACTTTATCTTTCTCCTGAATGTTAAGATTATTTAACTGTGGGTAGTACTTTGTTCTTTTCTTTCACCTAGTGAGTGGTACTTGCAGCCCTGTGACTGAAATGTGTGCCCCTTCACAGCCAATATTGGCAGCTGTGGCTTTCCATCAGTGAAAGGTTTGGGCTAGGAATTAGGAGGTGAGGGGAGGTTTCTGTAGATACCCTCTGTAGATAATAGTCATGTGAAATCAACAGCTAAAATCCACGATTAAAGAAATTATGTTCAGTTGCACAATTAAAGATTAGATCCAAACTCTATTTGACTTTTAAATTGCACATTCTCTCAGTTTTTTGAGGAAAAATTGATTTTGGAAATTTCAGGAAAGGTCTAGTTTTTTCTGTGACTTCCCAGTGATGCCTTCACAGAGCATTTTTTCACATGATCCATTTTGAAAGACCCTGCTTAGACTGCAATTGTAATTCACCATAGCAAGTCTGTCACTTTTATGATTGCGATTTATCAGTAACTCTTGAGAGGACAGGGAATTTTTTTCACAATAAACTACAGAATTGCACAGTGAATAAATTCTATGGAAAAAAATGGATGTGTCAGGAACTCTCATTAGTAGTTTACTTGGCTCAGTTTTCTCTAACATTTAAGTTCTTCATCCCCCATGGAGATATGGCTGCAGAGGCTTGAAAGTCTCTTCATTAGTCGTGCTGCCCCAGAATCTGCTTGAGGATAGAAGGAGGGAGTGTGGGAAGAGTTCTTAAAGGGCATCTTGAGAACCCAGCAACAAGATATATTATTAGCTATAATGGCAGTTGTCCCTTATAACTCTAAATCAAGTGTTGCAACAATTGGACATTCCTGTACACTGTGGTCGCTTCATGTTGCTTTGTTAGGATTCTATGGAACTGTAAAAGCTAGATGTAAAAGCCAGGCTGAAAGATGCTTTGAATAATTGAAATTTTTATGCAGCAATGGTGTTTTTTTCTTGCTCATTGTCTGCATAAGGAAATTGCTAGTTATGGCAGGGCTGTGCAAAGGGAAAAAAGCTCTGATACAACGGAGTTGAATCTGCGGTCACTTACCTGTCGTAAGGGATTGAGAAGAAAAAGGAAATCAGTAGAGTTTTCAAGGGGTGCAGTTCTTAGTTTTATAGAATTTACAAATGCCTAGGTAAGATCTCGGCTTACCTGGTACACCATTCCAAGAAAATGCTGTTTCTTTTTTTATATTATTTGTAAGTACCTTTTTCTGTTTGGTTATCAACCCTCAGTCTTATCGGAGACAAGTTGGCCCATTTCAGTAAACTGGGCTCTGGCCTTTTTTTTTTCCTACTCTCCTTTGGATTTTTCCTGTGTGGGTGACCATGCACTGGAACAGGCTGCCTGAAGAGGGTGTGGAGTCTCCCTCACTGGACATACTCAAAAACTGTCTGCACACAGTTCTCTGTTCCATGGGCTCTAGGGAAACCTGGTGCAGGGAGGTTGGACTAGATGACCTTCAGTGGTCCCTCCCAGCCTTTCACCTATTGTGTGGTTTTGTGTGAATAAAAATTGTTGACTGTGCCTGAAGTTTGCTGGTGATTTACATGTACATAAATGAGATCCATAGATTAAAGGTTTGCATGCCAACTGCAGATCATGCTTGTAGCTACTTCTTAATATTCAGCTGGTATATTCCAGTCATGAACAGCATGCTGAGTCCTCAGGAGTCTCCCTTCCTCATTTAGTGATGCTTCTTACAAATTGGCAGGTCCGGAGCACTGATGAAAATTGGTGATTCAGGGCACAGTTTAGAGGGAAGGCAGCTGCAGCAGAGCATCCACTGCAGTGGTGGGTGCACAAGGGAAGCTAATTTGTTCTGACAGTTCAACACACAGAGACGTAAATGTTTCATATTTGAAAAAGCAAACAAGTGCAGTTGCGGGTCATTTTCAGAACAAGTGTGTTGATTCTCAAAGCTATATTTTGTAAAATGTCTTATATTGCAGCTGGATGCAAAATGGATTGGAAAGCAGGAAGGAGAATTGTAAAAACTACAAGTCTGAAAGTGTCGTAGTGCTATTCACCAGAATAATGCTGTCATCTCCCAGCCAAAGTGAATCCCAGTATCTAATGTTATTTTTTGCTTACTGTGCTGCAGACACTCCTTGAGTCTATGGTGGATGCAGCAGAAAACCTTTGCCCAAACGTAATGAAGAAGGCTCGCATCCGTGAAGACCTCATTGAGGCCAGCACTGAGAAGGTTTCCATCCCACGCACCTTTGTGAAAAATGTCCTCTTGGAGCAATCTGGAATTGATATCCTCAATAAAATTAGGTACTTTAAAAGACTAATCTGACAAACTCGGCATTTGGGTTTTGGGCTGCGTGTATGCGTGTTTGTGTAGTAGAAGAATTTTGGAAGGCTTTTGTGACTCACAAGAAACTGTGTTATGGCATTCAAAGAGCAGGAAATTGTCCTGCAGGTCCAGGGAACTTTGCTCAGGTGATTCATATATTTGGAATCTCTAGGGATGTTAACTTAGGTCATTAATGCATGTGCTCTCTTACTTAGTGAAAGATTCGGTTTGTAGTACACAAATAATATTTTCATGACTGGTACTTTTTAAAAAATGTTTTATTTTCTCACATAACACTGGATTAATGTAATAGAAGGAAATTGCACTATTTGCTTTGAGTGGCAGCACTGCTTTGTCTGTTGTTACATTTGGTCTTGTCCTGTAGCTGTAGCAATTCATTTAAGACAGTGTGGGAGCTGTGCACAGCAGACAGACGTACTTGAAAAATGGAAACTTGGAGATTCAAACCACAAACCTAGAGCAGAAACCATTACCCTAAATAACTGAGTTTGTCCTNATACCAGAGAATAGAATAACAGTATAATGTATAATGTGGTTGACCTGTACTTAAACCTTTTCAGTTCCTTTCTGGCTGATGCTTGAAAAGCATGACATTTTGCATTGAGATGCTAATATCTTTGAGGAGGAAGGAAACAGTAAGACTTGGGAATTAGTTTTGCAGAGTACAGCAAAATAGGCAGGAAAAGATGTTAAAGACTTTAGCTATACCTTCAGAGTGTTTAAAATGGTTCAGGGAGTTAAGTTTTCTGCACTTCGGGTCCTATCAGTAAATCTTGGTCCTAAGACAATATTGCCTCTTCTACTTATGGAAGCTGAACTGTCAGTGGGGTGAGGGTACCACACTGTGATCTTTCCTGCTTTATATTATTTTAAATTAATGTTGGTAGCTGAGGGATATTCCTTCACTCCCATTCTCTTCCCACTGTGGCTTGGCCACCATTCTACCTCCCTATGAATTGCGTTGCCTTTCCAAGGAGTTCCTTACCTTTGTCTCCTGGCTCTCTGCAGCAGTGGTGCTAGCCTCAGACAGAAATAGCTCTGTTAATCCAATACAGCTCAGTCCACATATAAAAACCACAAACCAAAATCACATCACTTATTGGCACATGTCAGTTGAAAGAGTTGGCGTTGAAGGCAGAGGCAGCAGAGGTGAAGCTTTGGGCTGCAGCTCAGGCTTGTGGCTCCACATCAGCTACCCTCCACAGCCAGAGCATTTGGTGCTGCCACCAAAGATGGGACCCCAAGGGGGGCAATTCAAGGTACACATTTCCTTGAGAGGGAGTTACTGGGGAAACCTAAGCTCAGTGTGCAGGTGTGGTGGTGTCCCACATATGTCTGTGCAGTGGAAAAATGGCTGGTGTGAAGTTCTTCAGACAGAAAGTGGTTACCTAGAGCAAAAGAGGAAGCAAAGTTGTGATGGCATTGGCTGAAGAACCAGCATTGTACACTTGTCCTTACTGGCTGATCAACACAAAAAGGAATTGAGGATTGTAGTTGTTCAGTGGAGTAATGTTATACAGGCAGCACTGTCCTAATCCCATCCGTCTGAGATTCGTGTTTGTCTGATTTTAGTGGTGGCGTATTCCTGACTTTCACTTCTTATTTTTATTCAGCTCTCTTACCCAGATGTTTTCATTTCACCTCATGGAAAACTGTTAGAAGCAGGTTAAATATGGTACAGAGGCTCCTGTGTTTATTGTGTGATTCATGAGTTTATTTCTGAAACCTGCAGTCATGTATCCTGACACCCTCTAATGTTTTACTTCAAATAAAATGACAGCACTGTGGATAATGGTCACACTGTTGAATGTGTAATAAAGACGAAAATCTCCTGCGTGAATTAAGAAGTCCTCTCATTTTTAATTCTCACACAGTGAAGTAAAGCTGACAGTGGCTTCTTTCCTGTCTGACCGAATTGTAGATGAAATCCTGGATGCACTTTCCCATTGCCATCACAAACTGGTGAGTATTTTCTTGGTTGATATCTAATATGCCAGATCTCAACAATGCTATTTATATTCATAACTTGTTCAGTTTCTCCTCTGACAGCTCTGTGTTGAAATTGGTCTTATTTTCGTTGACATGCTGACATCTTTTGAAATATGATTTTGGGGCTCTTGCTTTTTTGCTATAAGAAAGATGCAACCTTGGAAGAGACTGTGTTTGTCTTCTTATCTTTTGAGCTGTTGTCAGATCTAGAACTAAAAATGCCATCAGGATGCAGCATTGAGTCATTACTTAAGAACAATCCTAGTATTTATCAAGTTGAGACTATACGGCTTGGTTGCTCATGAAATGAGAGCTAAGATTTCATTCATTAGAATTCTTTAGGTACTGCTGAGACATTGTTCCCTGAATGAGTTTGTTTTTGAGGTTACCTCAGAAATATAGGTATCAAATTTGAAGAGAAGTGAGTAGGAATGTAGGAAAGGAAGCACTGTTACTTGAAGGTCCTGAGCTGTTGGCAGACACAGATATTTATTATAGTGGTACTTGCCTCATCAAGAGTAGAAGAAATAAACAACTGTGTATCCACTGAAATTTTTTTTTGCTTCTAATACAATGGGACTTTGTAAGGACAATCCAGTATCCTTTTTTGAAAGAACTTGGTGGTCATTCTGATTAAAGTTGCTCTTCATTTCTAATTGAAATTTCTCTGACTTCAGCTTGCAGTCATGATTTTTTTTTTTCAAATGCTTTTCTCCCCAAGATAAGGGAACTATATATATTTCTCTTTATTTCTTCTCTGTGAAAGTCCTCACATGCATAATCCAAATCCCCCTTTCTGCCCCTCCTTTCCCTTTTTTAATGGAAGACTGAGTTATTTGAGCATGCATCTTTGTGATACAGAGCAGCATTGTGTTAAGGTCCCACCTCTGGTGTCTGGAGCTATGCAGCAGCAACAGCCTCCTGTGGGAGAGACCACATGAATGAGCTCCAGTTTGTCCTGGAGGAGGCTCACTGGAATGAGTGGTGACTGGGCTGTTTCTGTCCAGTGGTTTTGCACAGCCTGGACATACTCTGGTTCCTGCATATTACATCATTTTCTCCAGCCTTTGAGTCACTTCCATGAAAATCCTCTGCAATTTTTCCAGCTGTTTAAGAAGTCGCTTTGAAAACTGTGGTTTCCAGAATCAGACAGACTACTGAGGTGTTTTAACCAGCATAGTACACAGGAGTGAAATTGTTTTTCTCCTGATATTCCTTATTCCTTGTATTTACATAGCAAGAATATAAGAATTCCTTCCTTTTGTCAGTGTTCCGGTGGTAGCTCATTTTTAGGACTAGGTTTGCTAGACCTCCCTCCCACTAAAGGCTTCTGGACACTTGTTGCTTTTCAGGATTGTGAAATTGGCTAATTGCCAGTGCTCTTGGTTTCTTAGGAATGATTGTACATTTTGAGTTGGGTTGATTTGCTTTGTGATCCATTTTGGCCTACATGACTAACATGTCCCTTTCACCATTTAACTCTGCCGTGTTTCTGTTAGCTGCAGGTTCTTTGAGATAGCATAGCACTGATGGAAACCTTGAAGAGTACTGATCTCAGAAATGCTGCTAGAGAAACTCCTGTCTAATTTGACACTGGTAATCTTCAACTGACAGCTGCAATCTGAAAGCTGGCAGCTAGTTCTTAGTACAGCAAAGATTAAATGCACTGATGCAGTTCTCAGCCAGCTCCTTAAACTGGAGTGTCATGTTCTACTAATTCAACCACCCACAAATGTCTGTGTTTGTTGCATTGGCACAGTAGTGTTTGAGGCAACTTTAAAAAATAAACCTTGTTTGACAAGACCTCAGTTTGCCTAATGAGATGACAATTAGCATTAATTATTATTGCAGCTATTTTAGTGTGCTTGAAGACAAATTCATAGCAGCTCTTCAGTTGCTTTTCCTGAGTAAACACCAGACTAAATGAGCTATAATTGGCTCAGGTCATCTGTTCACTTTTTTTTGATTGTTAACAAAACAGCAATCCACTGGTTGTCCCTAGTTGTGCTGATGTGAAGCAGGGGACTACAGCTCTCCCTAGCTGCCTCTTTGAAGACTTCTGTGACCAGCTGATTTGGAACAGCTTATCTTCAAATATTTGCTTTTAGCAGATGTTTGTTTAATTCTCTTAAGTTATCAAAAGAGCTAGAAAATATTTCATCGTTTTCGTGACATCATGAGCCCACTCCATCCCAAGTACAATCCAGGGTGGTTTACATAAAGTTTTCTGTGGTCCTAGTAGCAGGTTTTGCTATGCAGGTATAAAAATAGACTTTACTGTTGTTACAGCTTTTCCCTACTATTTCTTCATTGAAACAGAACTGACATATTTAAAGCTGTGCTGTTTTTGTGAATAGCAGATTATAACCATTGGCCATTGCATTATTTTGGCCATTGAATAATTATGAAAATTATGTTGGCTGATATTGTACATGTCTTTTTTAATTTAAAAAAAATGGTTCAAGAAAAAGCTTCCCTTCCACCCTTCTATTTTCTTTACAAGACAAACCCAGTGTGAGGACTAACCAACATAACTGAGCTTTCCTTTTGTACTTGGTCTTCCAGGACTTCTGATCAGTGAAATTCTGTAAACTTTCTGGTTGGGTTCTCTTTGTCTTTTTTAAGTTTGACTGGCATGTTCCTGTCTTTGCCTCCAGGCTGACCATTTGACCAGACGTGGCAAACCACTTCCACAGCAAGAATCACTGGAGATTGAGTTAGCTGAAGAAAAACCCACTAAACGCTCCATGATCACGGTGGAGGAGTTGACAGAGATAGAGCGTTTGGAGGATCTGGACACGTGTATGGTAAGACACATTCCACAGCTCGTGTGGTGAAGCACACAGGTAACGAGGAAAGATGCTTTACTGAATATCATGTAGCAAATTCGTGGTATCAAGAAACTGAAGTTAGGAATTGGCTGCTAGAAGAAGTAAATGTTAGCTTGGAAGATTTTGCCTGAACTGCATCTTGTTGTTCAGCAGAGGAAAAGCTTTTCCCTTTTCTTCACTTCTTTCCTTGTGCCTGTTCAAGGGCCTTTCCCTTGCATACACTGCTAGTACAGTAAACATCTCTTCCACTGGGCACAGTTTCACTGAGGCTCAGCTGAGGTAATCAATTGGACCACGCTATCCTTTGACAACATGCTGCTTTCTGAAAGCCTTTGTCTTCCTTCTACTTGGATTCCTTTCACCCGTGACAAAAAATATTTCTGCCTGAAGGTTATGTTACACACTGTGAACAGAAGTTGATTTATGTGTGACTTTATAATAAAGATAGCTCTGTGCCATATCATCATCCTTACAAGATATGAACCCACATGATTGCAAAAATGTTCTTAATCTCAAATTTGCCACCACCCAGCTCAGTCTGTTGGGGAACTTTACTGTGGACCGGAACTTCAGGAAGTTCTCTATTACAAATTAGTCAGTCTAGTAGGTGGTCACTCCTGCAAGGGATGAGCTTTCTGATCTGCCTTCCTGCCTGATTCCTTGGCCATGTGCTTTCACCAGAAGCTAAAATAGCAGAAAAACTTATTGCAGCTTTTTGTAGAAGGTTTGTTGATTCAGCTCCCTGAATGCAATAAATGTACTGCAGAGCCAGACAGCACAGGAGAAGGAGCAGCAGGGCTGCTGCTATCTCCAGCAGCTATCTGTTGGTCTCATTCATCTGTTGAACTAAAGCACACCTTCATTGCAAATACCAGCTTAAAATAGGTTCTCTCTTCCTTCCAAATCTCCTCTTTCACTGAGAGCTGGTTTGATACAATATTTGTCTGAGCATCACAAATCCCTGTGAGGCTTGTGATGTTGATTACATCACCTAGTTCATCACTGGTACTATCACTTTCCAGAAGCTTTCTCTGGCCAACATTCAGTAATCATTTGGAGCTCTAGCTCCTATGGGAGAGTCCCAATAAAATATATGGCATCTGACCACTGTACCTGTAAATTAGTTTTTGCATGCTGGCTTCATATATGGAGAACTAGGCTAACAGCTCATTTTGACACCACATGTTCTGCCTTTAAATTTATTCTTGCAGCCTGTTAAGGATAGTAATACTGGAAATGTAAAACATAGCTCCTGTCTTTATCTCATATCACCATGGTTATATGAAAACATCATATCACTCTGCTGTTATCTTTCACTTTTAAAATAATGGAATATTAAAATAATGGAAATGTGATGCTGCTTACACTCTAAAAAATGCATTAGATGCTAACTGTACTTATCTTCAGAAGTGTGTCTTCATTCTCTTCATTCACCCTGGTCTTGCACAGAGATTCAAATACCTTTGTGTGACCCAGATTCTCATCAATATCTAATTTCTGAAGAGAATGAAGCATCAAATAAACATGAGACAGTAATCTTAGCCAGTGCTAAAGCATCCACTTATTAAAAACTGTAATCCATATTTGGGAGCTGCTTTTTGCAACCTGACTGCAAATGATGTTGGTTGCTGCTGTAAAAATTTAGAGCTAAATAGATTAGTTCATAGAATAGTTTGGGTTTGGAAGGGACATGGACAGGGACATCTTCCATTAGACCGGGTTGCTCAGGGCACAATCCAATTTGGCCNATTAAAAACTGTAATCCATATTTGGGAGCTGCTTTTTGCAACCTGACTGCAAATGATGTTGGTTGCTGCTGTAAAAATTTAGAGCTAAATAGATTAGTTCATAGAATAGTTTGGGTTGGAAGGGACATGGACAGGGATCTTCCATTAGACCGGGTTGCTCAGGGCACAATCCAATTTGGCCTTGGACTCTTCCAGGGACAGGGCATCCACAACTTCTCTGGGCAACCTGTTCCAGTGCCTCATCACCCTCACAATAAAGAATTTCTTCCTAATATTCTTATCAAAATCCACCCTCTTTCAGTTGAAGCCATTTCTTCTTTTTTCTATCACCACATGCCCTTGTAAAAAGTCCTGCCTTTTCATAGGTCCCCTTCAGGTACTGTTGTAAGGTCTCCCTGGAGCCTTCTCTTCTCCAGGCTGAACAACCCCAGCTCTTTCATCCTGTCTTCAAAGGAGAGGTGCTCCAGCCCTCTGATCATTCTCATGGTCTCATCTGGGCTCATTCCAGCAGGTCCATGTCCTCAAATTGGGGGTCTCAGAGCTGGAACACAACACTTCAGGTGGGTTCTCACAAGATAGGAGTAGAGGGCCTGAATCCCCTCCCTCACCCTGCTGGCTGTGCTCCTTTTGATGCAGCCCAGGATACAATTGGCTTTCTGGGATGTGAGTGCACGTGGTCAGGTCTTGTCTGGTCTTCCCATCCACAAACACCCCCAAGTCCTTCTCCCCAGAGCTGCTCTCAGTCCAATCTCTGTGTTTGTGTGGAGGATTGCCTCAACCCACGTGCAGGACTTGGCACTTGGCCTTGTTGAACTTTAACACTGACACAATGACACAGCTCCAAAAGGCTGAACAATACAGGGATTTTTACTGAGCTAGTGTTCTCACTGGGTTTTTTGCAACTGAAAGCACTTTAAGAATGTATCTTCTGTGTGGAGTTAGTAACTTCAAAGAGAGCACTTTCCAAATTATTTATTTTAGCTATGGGAAAATCCTAGAGAATTCAGATACTCTCTTGATAAACATAACATCATTTGTGGCAGCTTTTAGGTGTCACATAGGTATTTGTGTGGAAATAAGGAACTCTCTGAAAGGGGCATCAGCGAATGCTTTATGAGCTGGTCAGTGCAGGACACAGATATGCTGCTGAGAGGTTTTACTAGAAAGAGAAGGATATGGTTTTATGAACTATAATTAAGATCCTAATTACTTTTGAATATTTTTAATCTTAAATGAGAAATGGATATTTCAATACTACTTTCAAAGTGGCATTAGTCCAGGACACTGCCTTGCTTGGTCATTGGAAATCCTTCAGCAGATCTTAGCCTTTTGATTAGATGCACCTGGCTGTGTGTTATGCAGACCTTAAACCTGAAACCTTGAATTGCAGCTTTGTATTGTGCTTGTTTGGGAGCCAAATCTCCCATGGCCAAAAGCATTTGGAATGTAGGATGAGGCTGATTGTGTTGCTGGGATGCCAGAGAAAACTTGCCTATTCTAAGCCCAGCCTTGCTTCAGTTGGCTGTCAAGATGTTTTGGGAAGAAGAGATTGTGGTCATGAAGGAGAGGCACTGAGCTTGGATCACCATTTGGGGAAAGCTGTCTCCCATTTGCAAAACACGATTTGTTTTGCAAACCCCCATTATCTTCATCAATTCTTTGTTCTTGTTTTCTTCAGCAAGCCTATTTATGATCAGCATTTTGGCTGGGGTCAACCATACAGCCTCGTGTTGTTATTTACCAGCTTCCCTCGAAGCTGTATTTGAACAATGTGGGGGAAAACTGGATCTGGATTCACATTTGACTATGGTTGTAGGTAGACTGTATAACGCTGAAGCCGTATGAATGACTGGGAGTGAGGTGGATGTATTGGTAATAAAATGTTTATGAGCTATTTGTTTTTCTGTGTGAATTGAAAGCCAAATACAGAAAAGTTTGGAACACTTGGAGTGGCAGCTAAGGGATCTGAAACCTCCATTGCTGGTGATCGAGGGAACAAACAGGCACTATTTCAGAACCTGAACCTATTCTCAAGTAGAGTGCAGAGTGGCTGTGGCTGGGAGGATTTCCCTGACAGAGTAGAAATTTAGATATGTATGGACAACACAGACAAGACAGAATGAAATATCACAAATGGGCTCACAAAATGCATCACTGAAAGACATACACTTACATGTTGTTTCCAGTATTTTCTGTTGTGGAAATTAGGACTTCCTAAACACCAAACTCTGCAGTTAGCACTTATTAGCTTCAGCTTAGGGTCAGGTTCTCATCCAGCCTTTAACAGCAGCCTGAGAGCCCATAATGTGAAAGTCAAACCAGAATTTGCCAGTCTGTTAAATGAGTTGTGGAGAACACTGGGAGCAATTGAGTGGTCCAGCACAGGACAAGATTGCTGGAACATTACGCATCCGAGAGTTTCTGATCTCCCTGAGCTGCACTACAGTAAATTGATGCTTCCCTAATCTACAGCTGTCTTAGTTGTCCACGTTTAATTAGAGCTGCATTGATGGTGATAAGTCATTAGATAAAAGTTGTGTGCAACTAAGATGGAAAGAAAAATCTTTATGCAGGAAATGACTTGCTCTTCTCAGATGAAAGGAAAAACTATGGCCTGCTTTTCAGAGCTTAGACTCAATCATGAATTAACTTCATAAAATAGTATGGTTTGTCTAAATTTTTCTGTGTGTATCTGATGAGCATGACACATACTCAACCCATGCATCCATTTCAAAACAAACTTTAAATAATGTACCCTCTTTTACTGAGGCTGAATATCATGTGTCTTGGTGTGTGTAATCATGTAGGTGGATGCTATCTGATCTTAATTTGCATAATGCTTCTATTTGTCATATGCATTAGTACTTTGCAGAAGTAAGAAATACTAAAAAATGCTAAATTCCCCACCAAAAGATTGTGGAGCATCTTTGTTAGATTGTGTTTAACAATTATTTTCTAAAATATTTTTTCTTTTAGCTATTTGAATGTTATTTTGGCTTTTAGAATACCAAATAGAGCTCAGTAGAGTCGAGACACTATTTAAAGATGTTTTGAGAGAAACAGCTTTTCTTTTACTAACAATCCATGTACCCATCTTTTTTTAAATATCTCTTTCATCAATATAACTTTATTACTAAAGTAAAAAGCATACAGCCAGGATAAGTATTGCTTTTAGAGCAAAGTAGAGGTTATTTGTTTTATGAAGAGGCATGGTAGGAAGTTGTTTGAAGCATGTAAAGGAATTGTAGGTTGTAATATAGATGTTTGCCTATAACTCTTCTTTAAAGCATTTCAGTGTAAGATTGAAACACTTGGATGGTAAATTGTTTTTGAAAACATGCTACTGGCTAGGAAAGGACTTCCTGTGATGAATATTGAGTGTTAACCATTTTTCATCTATTTCTAATTTTAACCACAGAAATTGTTCTGTAGAGGAAAGTTAAAAAAAAAAATCCCATAAGCAGTATATTAAAGTTCTTTATTGAACAATAGATTTCAGCTATAGAGTAGAGAAGAAAATTTGCAGAAATAACAAAACTCTCAATGATTGGTGGTGTATGTTTTTCCTGGCTAGCCATTGTCAAAGATTTAGCAGATGAATCCTGTAATCAGGTGAAAACTTGACCTTGCGTGTTCTGAATGACACGGAGTGTATGGACCTCAGTGTTTTCAGAGAAAAGGAAGAAATAGAACTTGCAAAAAATAAAATTATTGAAACAAACAAACAAACAAACCACCCCAAACTCATAAAGCACCACCTGTAAGCTTTTCTCCCCTGACCCACCCCCAACCCCTGCCCCCTTCCCATCAACAGCAAGTTTGAATTAAAACAACAGGAACCTCTTCAGTTGCTTTCACTGGCAGAAGGAGGAGATCATGGTGCACTCTCAGGAACATGTGCACTGATGCTGTAGGAAGAAAAACCAAAGCACAGATTCTCTGGTATGCTCTTGCTAACACATCTGATTCTTGCTGCTCTCTATTTACCTGCCACAGAATTGTCTCAGGCGTAGAGACTCAGCTTTTTTGATTAAAGACTGAATACCTACAGCAATAAAATCCCATTTCCTGTTGGACTCTATATGTTCTCCTGTGCTATAAATTAAGCTCCAGCTCTGTGACTGATTTAATCCAGCAAAAATCTTTTTTTTGCTGAAATGAGCATTTCCACTTCCCCTGTACACAGTTCGCACTTTCCTGCCCACAGCCTCACAACAAACTGGATGTGGGAATTGATTCGACTGACAATTCAGCTTTTCATGGAGGATTTCTTTCCCAGGTTAGTTCACAGACCAACTCGTCCCCTGGTTGAGTCCACAGAGCAAATCCTGAGTGGCAGAGACAAGCAGACAGGGATGAGGGCAAAGGCAGCAGCCTGGATGAATGCTGAATTAAATTGATTGTGACACTTGAGCTTCTCTCTTGTATGCATTAGCAGAAATGGGCCTTTGATGTGCAGTAAATACAGCACTCTGTGGGAAGCTAGAAACTGGCATTATGGTATGTGAGAGTGTTCTTGGCTTCTGAAAAGGCTCACAGGCATGTGGGCAAATCTGCTTCAGTGGGAGTCCAGTCATATTTCTGACTCACCCCGAACTAGGACAGTTTATGGAAATATGTCCAGGAGGAGCAAAGCACAGTGCCAGAGTCCTCCTTAAGCCTTTCCCTGCACATGCAGTGCTGTGGCTGGGAAAGTGCCATACCAAGGGAATCAGTGTGATCATTTTGCAGAAAGTCTTGTTTATTTGCAATTTATGTTATCCTCATTAGAATAATGAATACATTAATTTTAATAGTGAATATTTATTACCTATCTTTTCCTGGTTTCCTCTATATATAGCTTTGCAGCATCCTCACTGCCCTTGCCCATGTGTATTCAATACTTGTTATATGTATAGACTACAGAGTACAGGCTTATGAGGGGTTACATGTTCTCAGCTGAAACACTCTGAAAGAAACCTGGCTTTCAATGTCTTTTCTTGGGTCTCTAAATGGAAGGAGATGATGGATAATTTATAGATAGTTTGTTTTTCTTAAAACAGCTGAGATTTCTTAGAGTTCAAAGCTGTTTCTCACAATCTAGGGTAAATTATTGGCACAATATGAAGTAAATGAAGAATGTGATAAACTGCTTAACAGCAGCACTGCATGCTTCTTTAAGAAAAAAATGCTGTATAAATTTGGAGATTGCTTTCTGCTTAGGTTATAGGAAGAACTGTGGAATGCAGCTGCTGGGTATTCTCTGTTTGGGTGGTGACACCTGTACCAGGTACTTGTCTTCTGTAGTCTTAGCAGACCCAGATATGTGTTGGGGGTAGAGAGGAGGGTGTGTAGCTGTTGTGTTTTAATCTGGCAGGCAGCTGAACACCACTCTTACTCCCCCACAGTGGGATGCATGAGAGAATCAGAAAAAAAAAGTAAAACGCATGGTTTGAGAAAAAAAACCCAGTTTAATGGAGCAGAAAAGGAAGGCGATATAGTAATGATGATGAAAGAATGTACAAAACAAGTGATACATGATGCAGTTGTTCAGCACCTGCTGACTGATGCCCAGCCAGTCCCTGAGGGGCAGCCACCAGCCCCTGGCCAACTAACCCCAGCTTTATAAGCTGAGCCTGACTCCATGTGGCATGGAATGTCCTTTTGGTCAGCTGGGCTCAGCTCTCCTGGCTGTGCCTCCTCACAGCTTCTTGTGCACTCCCACTCTCCCTGCTGGCAGGGCTGCATGAGAAGCTGAAAAGTCCTTGATTCAGTGTAAGCACTGCTCAGCAACGTTTAAAAGCATCAGCATGTTATCAACACTATTCTCATGCTAAATCCAAAACACAGCACTGTACCAGATACTAGGAAGAAAGTTGACTTGTTCCCAGCTGGAAACAAAAAGGCAGGTACATCCTTTGTGGCAGTAATTGTCTTATTGATGCTGAGTTTCCATTGGTTTATTTCATGTGTCATGAAAAAGCCACATTGAAAGGAGAGTCAGTAACAAACCACTCACTGAAACGCTGGACTTGAGAGCTGAACTTCCCTACAGGGATTTTAAGAGAGAGTTACTACTAAGAAGTTTGTCTGTGGTGGACAGAAAGGTCTTGAACTGCAGGTGTGCAGTCTGTGGGTAGTGCCAACCTTGGCTGCTCAATCCAACCATTTGCCACTTTACTGGCAAGAATTTGAATGCCCAGGCTGCCAGCACAGGCATTTCAGCAGGCACCAGCTAGCTGTCACAGCCTGCTGATGGACACCCATACACCATTCAGTGGAGAGGTGACTGTCTCTACCTGTGTTTGCTTGGCCATTCAGCCAGCAGCTGAATCACCCAAGAGCTCACCTGCCTGCTTCAGGTAAGGTTAACAGGTTATGAGGGCAAGGCTCTTTCACACAGGTTATGGCAGGGAGCACTCATGGGATCCCTTTTGGCAGCACAGCCTTGGAGTCAGCTGATGTTCAGCACAAATAGACACAGAACCATCTTCCCACACCCTCTGCTTATAAGAAGTTTCTTGTTATTTCCCGTGGTAGATCAGCAGGAGCTCCTTTAGAGTAGTTCTTGCCAAAATCTCTGCTCTGGAACCTTTGGCAGGGGCACAACAGCAAGCAGCATGAGAATAACCTGTGATAATGCTATTTCTGTAGCAGGCATCTCTCTGCAGCCATGATGTATCACAATTCAATTAACATCTGGCAAGCTGACCTTCTCAAATGGTTGAGGAGTTTTCTGTATAGGTTGTGTGGTCCTTTCTACTGCTTTTTTGATTCTTCCAGCATCTCAGAACTTGGCATGAGGTACTTAATCTGTGTTGTCTGGGGAAATCTTGTTTACTCTGAAATCTGGAGAGCCTACTGAAAATAGCACAAGCTTGAGTCTGTCTCACTAAGAGTGCTTCATGGCTCTCGCTTCACCCAGAAGAACATGAGGCTTGCCACTTTCTGCTCTGAAACACTGGTACTTCATATTGCAGGGATAAAGAATAGTCCCTCACAGGAAGAGGGGAGATCTGTGTTAGGGCAGGCAGTTACAGAGTACCATTAGGCTTTGCTGTATTTTGTCAAGGAAAAGTAGGATAGGATGAGCTGGGTTACCAGAACAGGAACTTCTAAATAAATAAATAAATAAAAATCAAGCATACATACTGCCAAAAGGCTGGAAGACAGCTTCCAAGTCATCAAGTCTCATCAATGACAACTGCATCATACAGCCTTATCCATAAATCTATCCATCAGGCTTCCTCTCAAAACACCTTTCTGTTAGACTAGAGGAGAATTTACAGGTAAGCATACTTTCTTTGAATGTTATTCAGGTCAGCTAAAACCTCATTACAAAGTGGTGGATGTATCTCTGCAGTGAGATCTTATCTAATGTGAGATCAAGTTACTGTGAATTTTTGAGGTCAGTAGTGGCAGGATTGGAATACAAATCTGAAACCAAAAGCACTTAAACAGGTAAAAGAATCTTCAAGTATGCAGATATTAAAAAAAAAAAATGAAAGAAACAAGAGAGAAGAACTAAGTGATAGAAAAGTCAGGTTAGTTTCACACAAAGCTGATTGGAACCTCATTTTATTTTGTACAGTTTAGCTATGAGTTGTTTCTAATACCATGGTATTTAGATACTCCTGAGAAGTTTGTGTCCATACAATCAGTGCGTAATTCCATGCTTGTGGGTGAGCAGCCCAGCTTTGCAGGGTAGACATCTTCCAGTCCTTTCACTGTGTTTCTGTCCCTCCTAGGCTCATGTGCTGCCTTATGACAGTCTGACCAAGCAGCATTATTTAAATCATGTGTCACACTTTAGTGTCATCACTGCATAGTTCAGCCTTTAAGTTTTGCCATCTTCTCATGGGTAAATAATGATCAACATTTTCTATCAGTTTGTTTTAGAGAAGAAACTCAAATACTCAAGAATTTCAGTTTCTAATACAGGGTCTTAGAATATTTGCTACTTGCCTGTCAAGATGTTTCCTATTTTCAATAGGAAGATATCTTGGCATAGTATAGACAGGACTTAAAATTCAGAAAGTTGAGAGGTTTTTTAAGTATTTTAGTTCAGAAAGTATATTTCAAAGTGTCCAAGGAGTATAAAGATTTATTGTGCATGCTGGAGAGCTGTCTGAAGCAATATTTTCTATGAGAAAATAACAACAACTCAAGTGTGCCTGGGTTTTCAAGAGTAAAACTTTCCATCATAATTCTGAGCATAGAGTCCACTTGCCCCTCCAGGGTAAACTCACTGTGATAATGCTACTCCCTGTAGCATTTCCTCTATCAAATGTCACCACAAGCAATGCATCATCTACCACAAAGGGTCTGACAAGGTTGGTTTTTGTCTGGATGACTGCCTATCCTTTTGGTAGCTGTTCACTTCAGGTTGTTGGATTGAAGGAGAGATGCAGAAGTTGTGTTGGTTCTCAGTCCTGGGAAGCTCTAAGGTGAGCAGGTACAACAGTTCTTTTCATGAAATCATCAAATGGTTTAGATTGGAAGAGACCTTTGAAGATTCACTAGTTCCTGCCATGAGCAGGAANCCCCTCCAGGGTAAACTCACTGTGATAATGCTACTCCCTGTAGCATTTCCTCTATCAAATGTCACCACAAGCAATGCATCATCTACCACAAAGGGTCTGACAAGGTTGGTTTTTGTCTGGATGACTGCCTATCCTTTTGGTAGCTGTTCACTTCAGGTTGTTGGATTGAAGGAGAGATGCAGAAGTTGTGTTGGTTCTCAGTCCTGGGAAGCTCTAAGGTGAGCAGGTACAACAGTTCTTTTCATGAAATCATCAAATGGTTTAGATTGGAAGAGACCTTTGAAGATTCACTAGTTCCAAGTTCCTGCCATGAGCAGGAGCACCCTTTGCTAGATCAAGTTGCCTTGAAGCCCCATTTTTCCTGGCTTGAACACCCATTCAGGAGTACATTGCCTCTGGGTTGCTTTAATGATGTTCTTGCCTAGGGCACCTGATACATATGGTAGCTGTCAAAGAACTGCCTAAGGCTGTTTGGATAGCTGTCCACCCCTGCATGTTTGCCAAGTTTAAGAGCTTTTTATTCTTGCTGTATGGAAGATTAAGTCATGAACGAAGTAATTTTTGGGTCAGCATTTAGCAGCTGAAGGTAATAAACAATGACAAACAAGCAGGTTGTGGTGACTAAAAGACAGACATTATGCTAGCTGACCCGCAGCAGTTCTCTGTTATGTACTTAGTTTTTAACTAAAATAACAATAAAAGCCAAAGTAATGTAGTTGGAACCATCATCTTGAAGCCCAGGTACTGTAAAAGGTGTTAATCTCTTTATGAGCAAGTGGAAAGCAGAACTGATGCTACAGAGAATTGCTTTTTCTTTTGCAGGTGGAAGTTGCAGGCATTAATTCCTTGCAGGATACTGATTCAGAACATGGAATTAAACATTTGATTTAATAGTTTTAAGAACCACTCCATTTAATTAATGTGTCCGATTTTTCACTCTTCATAGTGAAAGCTTTGGTTGTTTTTATGCAGGAATGTTTATTAGCAGGAATTTTACATGACTTGAAAGATGCAAGTGCAGAATTATTAATTAAAAGAAAATATTGAAATGCTTGATGAAATATCAGAGTACATGTGTCACATCTCAGCAAGCAGAAAAGCAAAGGTTTCTTGGCTAGTAAAATGTAAAAAGCTTAAGGGCAAATCTATTGAGCTTATCTTACTGCAGTGCTACTCCTTTTCTTCTGGAAAATGTTTCTGTACAAAGTCATTCTAAAGGTCAGGGTGTTTTATATGAGACTAATGGAATTAATACTGAACCATAGCTCCTTCTCTAGAAATTTCAGCTCTTCGAGGAGGGAAGGAAATAAACAAACATACTCCTGAAAGTGACATATGGATTATTTGTGTGCCATATTTATTTAAACTATTTACTCTATCTATCTTTGTATCTATCTTTGTATCTATCATATGTCCATATAGAGTACAGAACTCTGAAATATGAAGGTAAGGACTAGATCTCTGCTAATATGAAAAAGCATAGCCCCTACAGGACTGTGAAGGGCCTTAGCAGTCATGGATTTTAGCATTGCATTTAACTTTCCAAGGACAATGGCACTCGAGGGGCAGAGCCTAAGGACAGTGGCTCAAGTTACTGTCACTGCTAGGGGGAAGTGCATCACTGATTTTTGGAAGCCATGTGGGAGGTTCCACCCTGGAAATCATGTCATAAAATATTCTCTAGTTGAAGTAAGCAATAGCAACTTTCTAGTTTCTAAGGTTTTCTATACAGATGGTGAAGATATCTGCATGTCCAAAGATTTCATGTGCAAAAACCAGAACTGGTCAATTTGCTGCTCTGCTTTGTACGGTATACTTGAAATTTTTTTTTTTTTTTTCAATGAGACAATAGATGTGTGACACTGTCAGAGGTAGTTAGGAGACCAAAAGAAGTGTGGGAAACGTTGGTTGGCTGAACTGGTATCATGACAGCTTTACAGGTCAGAATTCCTTACAGCAAAAGAAAATAACAACACTTGTGATAAAATGCCTTGTTTTTCTTACACCTTTTTCTGAAGAAGGCATACCCCAGAAAATGCATACAGCTGAAATGGTATAGCACTGGATAAATACATTCTGTAAAATTCCTTTGAAATATTTTTATGACATCTCAAACCTCATTGGCACATAGTTAGAATTCCCCGATGCAGTTTCTGATTTTGTTTGGGTTTAATTTTCTTGGAATTTTTGCTTGTGGGTTGGTATTTCTTTTTAAGGGGTGGTACCTGTACACCGGGAGGCAGACCACTTCATATTGCAATTATGCTGAGACCAAACAAAGGGGGGAAAGGTTGAGAGGCCTCGTGGTCTGTAGCACTTCAGGGGTCTGAAGGCTGGCATTAGGGTCCCTGCAGAGCAGCCAGATTCCTTAGCAAAAGAAAATAACAACCTTGGTCTTTGCTTTGCTTAATGGTGCTTCCTTGTCTAACCTGTTGCCTGCTGTGTGCCTCTTTCTCCTTCCTTATTCCCCACCCACAAGGTGTTTAGCACCTTTTAACCTTAAAGTGCCACAGTAGGTGGGAGATCACTGAAGTGTGGAAGGTAGGAGTTTCCATGCGCCCCTGTTGGATCAGGACCATAGACTGTAAACTCCCTCAAATCTGGGATTGCTTCCATTTATGTGTGTTACTTTGCACTTTGGTCCTAATCACATTTTCAGCTGCATATTTAATATAAATAACTCTCCTGCCTATGCATTAAATACACACAAAACACTGGAGTACTGCCACGAATGCTGTCTGAAAGAGAATCAGTGTTGCAGATTTATTTTTTGAAGCTTGCAGGAGCACATTTTTTAAGATTGTTTCAGTTTTTGAGATGTTTGTCAGTGAATTCTGCAGTCTCTCCAGCAGTCTCAGAGCAGCAGTAGGTTGGTGGTGTAGAAGGTGGGCAAGAGAAAAGAGAACATATATTCTGACAGAGAAATTGAGTGAGAGTCTATGTGTGCATGGATAGCATATAAAAATGAGAGTAATGAGGTGGTTTGCCTGAATCACTGCTAGCTGAGAACTCTTGCATAAAGCCAAAGTTTCTGAGGGTGAAAGAAAATCGAGACAAAAAAACCCCAAAACCCTGAGGCAAAACCCCAACAAACAAGCAACTGACCCTGAGGAGAGCAGGAAAATAAAGGAGAGGAGCTGGGTGCAAGAACATGCAGCACTTTCTTGACAAGATATAATTCAGACCGCGGCTACTTCTGCCACATTCTGCTAATACCTGCAGTGTTGTTATAGCAGCAGTTCCCATTTAACTTGAAAACAAAACCACACTTCTAATAATTGTTTTTTCTAACCTTAAATTCTGGAGGAGCATGGATGGTCATGAGCCATAGAAGAGGGGATATGGCATTTGGCATTGCTTCATTTCCTGTGATGACTGCGCTGCTTCCTTTTTTTGCTTATAATTTTTGAAGGGAAAAGATTGTGCTTCAGTCATGAAACAGCGTCTTTCTCATGTGCCACAAGTGCTTGAAAGTCTGTGCCTCTAAACCTCCTTATGGGAAGGAGAAATACTGTTGCTTTAGTTTATTTAAACCTCAGGAGAACAGACTTCCATCCTTTTTTGTTCCTTCAAGAGAAGCTTTGTTTTATTTCCCTCGCTTGCTTGCACACCACAACAAACAGGCAATTTTTAATTCAGAATTTTCCTTCAGACTGGGAAATAATAAAATTACATTTTTTTTCTAGCTACTGGTGCCAGCAGAATAGAAAAACACAGTACATTGGGACAGCAGGTGACAGGTTGGCACCATTGGCGAATGCCGTAAATTGGAAACAAATGTCAGAAAACCTTAATTTGTCCCAATATAGATCAAACAAGAGATCACATACTTCTCTGGTTATCCTCTGGAAATACAAAATATATAGCACTTCCAAATACAAGGGATTTTTACCTCATTCTTGCATGTCACCTTTCCTGCTGAGACTTCCAAGTGTTTTGGCTTTAGTTTTCTTTATTTTGGTGATTCCTGGTTTTGCCTCCCTGAGAACTGCTATTGCTTTGTCTTCCCCATTCATATTCTTTTTTCTTTCTTTTTTGCTGCATGGAGACTCTCTGCTGTACAAGTGTAAGTATTTTTTTAGCTCTGCTGTTTCTGGCCTACTTGTTTATGTTTTTGTGCTCCATTTGCCTCTCTACTGCCTTGAGAGTCTCCTGGGAGACTGTAGTGCCATCCATCTGCACCTACACATGAAACAGGCAGTGGTTCAGGGATGAGACTGGATTTACAAAAAGGTTCAGCTAATGTAGCATCTGAGTTTAAAGGATCCCTTGCTTTTGAGACCAAACCAAAGCAGAGTGCTGATGTTGGAGGTATAAGCACAAATATTACTGCTCAGAAGGAAAATCTGTTGATTTGGTTTTATATTCAAGCATCACACAGCTTAATGAAAGAATAGTCCTTAACATGTTCTCAAAGATGAAAACCCATATGTTGAAGGGAAACTGATTGGATATAAATTTCAAGAGGGAGCAGCAAGTTCTTCATTAGTTTGTTTGAAATATTTTGAAAGGGAAGTGATAGGAGGGTCACAAAACATCTCTATATCTAATTGGATTGAATATAAATGACTTTGAAGTAGGAGGAGAAAAACATGGAAATAAGCATATCCCTTGGCACTGAGAGTCATTTCAATTATTTGTATAAACAAGGAGAGTATCTGAGATCCTGTTTCTGAAAGTACATTGTTTTCTAGCATTTAAAACAGAACTATTTCAGTTGTTGTTTTTAATTCCCAAGGTACTAGTGTTCTTCCACAGCTGGTAATACAATTGCAGAAAACTCCAGAGAGCTCAGACAATTTTGTGAGGAAGGCAATCAGAAGGGAGGAATCTGGAAAAGTGATCATGGGAAGAGATCCTGGGAGCTTAAAGTTAGCCAGGATGCATGACAGTGTGTAAATAAGCCCTTATTTGGAAACGTGGAGGAGATTTGCTGTCTCACATCTGCTGCAGAAGGGTACATTCAGGGAGCCATCTCCCAAGATCCCAGTGGCATAGGTGCATGCAGACTTCCAAGAGGTCCTCTCAAGTTCCAGAGATGCAGTTAATATTTCTATCTGTTCTGCCAAGCAACCAAAATGTCCTCATGGAAAAGCAGGCAAAACAAGGAAGAATTCAGGAGGTGGTATGCTAGAATGGAAAGTCTGTGGAAGATGTGTATGAGAGGAGGTGATACTAACAGCTATTCCTCTATAAAGGCCACAAGGGAAGCCTAAGGCCAGAGAGCCACGTTGTGCTTGTGGGGCCAGAGGTGGTGAGAAGGCAGAAGATGTGCTTCTGCCAAAGCTGAACTGCTTCCATGAAATGTAGGAAATGGGGCTCAGGCTGGGGAGTTCAGCTATCTCCTCTAGCAATGACATGTGCACTGCTGCTCTAGCAGACTGTGTGGTGGCTGAGATGTTAAGCAGAGATTAAGCCTAATATTTTGTAAAAGAGCACACTGGCCTATTTAAATTAATGCTTTGACCCATTTTGCTCTGTGTGTGATCTAGAAAGTTCACTTGGCAAGAAGCCTTTCATCTGTGCACTTTCCTAAACAGGCTAGAAAACAGAAGGTTTTCAAATAAAAGTGTATGTGGAGCTGTTATTCATGCTGTTAAAGCAAATGGGAAGCATCTCTATCCCTCTGCCTTTATCCCCAGCAACCAAGCTGCTGATGGATCGTGCCAAGCTGACAGTAAGTTACAGCAGAGACTGGCTTATGGTCATCAGCACAAGCTCTGCAGGGTCATCTGGGGGCATTTTCTTGTCTGGGAAGAAAAATGAAATCATTCTGTTCCTGGCTGTTGGGGAAGTATTTGGAGCATTCCAGTCCTTGCACAGGAACCTCAAAACTTGCCCTGTGCTGTTTTGCATTGGTGCCCTGGGCCGAGGCAGCTCTCAGCTTGTCTGTGTTCATCCTCTCGGAACACTGGCCATGGCTGTGCAGCTGCTGAGTGACCAGAGGTCTTCCATCAGCCATGTTTTCTGTCCTCCTGTCTGATCTTCTTTAGCACAGGAGTTGCTGTGTATACTAACTGTAACTTCCAGTCACACCACCCAAAAAAATCAGGAAACAGACCAAAATGCATGTGAATATACCTTAACAAGAGAAATGGGCTATGTCTGGAAATGAAACTAGGGCTACTGATAGTGACTTCTAAGTGCTGTCCCCCCAAGTGCTCAGCAGCTTCAGCTCTTTCTTACATGAGGCACAAATGCTTTGGTTGTTTCAGGTTTGGGGGGTGGATGGGCTGTTGAGTGGGTGCAGTTCAGAGGCTGCCCAGCTGCCTACCTCTTGCACAGTCCACTGCAGTTTTGGCTGAAGAAGTTCAGCAGCTCTCCAGCCACTCACCATCGAATCCATTTAATTTATTGGTAACTCTAAAAGTGGTGTCTGACCTTATGATGCAGCAACACTTGTCCTGCTTGTTAGTGTCAGCATAAGTCTGCTCAGGTGGCAAACTACTTCCTGGCTGGTCTTGAAACAATTGTGTCATTTACTGATGGTTGTCAAATGTGGAAGTGGAAACCTGCAACAGCTGAAGGTATATTTTTTTCCCAACAATGTATATGTCAATAAAACCAGAGCTCTGTTGCCCAGGCAGTGCTGTCACTGCCCACTCTGTAGTCTTCAAGTCCTTCTCTGGTCCTGAGAACATGGATAATAGCTGTCCTGTCACAAAAATCTGTCAAAACCCTGAGCATGTGAGTGTGGCATAATGATCCTCATGACTGCTTTGGGAATATGAATTCAGCAGGTGCTGAAAGTTCAGTCTGTGCACTGAAGTTTCCATGCATAAAAACTAGAAAATGTTTGCCTTAAACAGATCATGGTTTATCTGACTTGTTAATACTATGTCTTTTCTGGCTGATATAAAATTGATACTACTACACTTCATTAACAATTCTGTTAACGAGTGGCAGGCCATAACAGCTGGCTGACTGATACTCCCAAATTTGAAGCTACTAGATTTGAAGTCACTAGGCTTCAAGACTAGCAAGTTAATGGAAGTATATGGGTATCACTAAAGCCAGTATGTACAACTCTACCACAAAAGAAGCCCATCTTTATGGAAGCTTAGTGATGTTAAATTAACTCTCGAGAAAACCTGCAGGTCAGCTTTTAAACAGAAAGTCTGACAATGCTGAGCTGTGTTAAGAGGTTTGGAGTTGGTGATGCATCCATTTGCTGTAGCAAAACTGTCTTTCTTCCCATGCAAACTTTCAGAAGGCTTCAGTCAAGACAAGAAAGACGACTTTCTTCCAAAAAGGACAAACTTAAGTCTGGGTATTTGTGCTCTTTTGGCAACATACTCCTTTTTTTTTGGCAACGTGAGGATCAGAAGTCTAATAGTACATAATTCAGTAACTGTGTTGAATGTATGCTGAACTTTCCACCTCTTCTCAATGTGTCTAAAGTCCAGGGAAGTCATGTGTTTACTACAGATGCTGCCAACACTGACATGGTGTTTTTTTTTTTTTTGAAGAAGGGCTGTATTCTTAAAGGCTCATTTTCCTAGGGAAGTTCAGTGAGCTATGTGGTGATGTCCAGAAGTATAGATTCCCACTAACAAATGAACTGAGGAAGTGTGTTTTATGTCAAAAATAAAAGCCAGAACAAGGAGTAGACTATTCCTGGTACTGTCATTAACTGTGCAATGTTGGACGAAGTAATTCAGTCTTAAATGAGTCCCTTGTGATCTCTGCAGAGGTGAGATTTTAATAGTTGCCTTGTTTTACAATTGTGGATCAAAGAGTTAATGCTTGGGCAATTTCAACAATCATCCTGTGTGCAGCCTGCAGGTTTAGTGGGAAAAATTAATTACCTCCCTGGTTCTGTTCAAAGTCAGTTGAACAAAATATAAATTTAGAAAAAGTTCTGAATGTATGAGAGAGGCAGGAAAAAACCAATTCCCCTCTGGTGTTAAATCAAATCATATCTTTAAATGGTTCATAGGCTTGAAAAACTGTTTCGTTGTAACTTCTTTTGTCCCCTAAAGTAATTTTTGTTTTGTTTTTTTGTTGATAGATGACTCCTAAATCAAAAAGGAAAAGCATCCACAGTAGAATGCTCCGGCCAGTGTCCAGAGCTTTTGGTAAGTGAGAATTCCTTAAAACCATTTTGTTTCTTTGCTTGCCTGAGGTGGTTCTAGATGGTTCTTGATTGAAAAGCACAGGTGATTCTCCCTCCCTCTGGATTGCATCTGTGGCCCACACTGGCTGCTTTGTTTTGGAACTCTGCTAATGTGTTTGATAGTAAATGCTCACAGTGCTCTGTCTGCTCACAGAGATGTTGTGGCTAAGTTCCCTGAATGTGCTTATAATTATTTGCCACCAAAAAGAGAAATGGCATTGTCTTTTGTTTTAAATATCATGTTAAATCTAATTAGAAAGTTTTGATTTCTCTTAGAAATGGAATTTGATCTAGATAAAGCACTGGAAGAAGTACCTATCCATATAGAAGACCCACCATTTCCTTCCAGCAGGCCAGACAAACGAACTTCTGGATTCATTTCAGAGCTGCCATCAGAAGAAGGAAGGAAACTGGAGCATTTTACAAAATTAAGGCCCAAAAGGAATAAAAAGCAGCAGCCCAGCCAAGCAGCAGTGAGTCTACATTAATATATTGCTGGCAATGTCGTGTGTTGATTGCTTTTTGCCATGAGTCAGCTCTTGCGGTGTAATGAGCGCAATGATTGAAGGTGTAAAAGCCATAAGCAAAGACGTAATTCTTCTTCTGGTATTCATGTCTTTCAGTGTACTGTCCCTATTACAAGCTTTTTGTCTTGTTTGACACAGCTTAAATCCAGGATATGTTTTATCCTTTTTTATTTTGCTTTTGTTTTTGTTTTTTTTTTTATGGAAGCAGTTTCTGAAGGTGCATGGAGCTTTCACAGGAAATGCGCAAAATATCATGAGACTTTTCAATTATATTGCAAGGGTTTGCTAAGTCTTAATCCTTTTTTCTGCCTGCATTAAGATGTGGTAACTTGGCATGAATTCTTCTTTCTATCAGCTCTCAGAGGAGCTGCTCTGTGACACCCAGCTTTCTACAGCTCCTAAACTGAAGATGGTGTTTGGGCCAGCAAATCTGCATAGTCACAGATCTGCTTTTCATGCTGGAGCCTGCCTTAGAAAGGCAAAACAGAAGAGCACTGTCTGTTGACGAAAGGCGTTGGTGTGATCTCAATATACGTGCGCGGAGTTCCCACAGTTCCATTTCCTTGGCACACGCATCAGTAAAGATTTATTTCTGTGATGGTGTGTCCTGGGGGTATGTAAGGACAGATCTGGAGGAGTTAGAGTTATCTCACAGCACCAGAGCACTGCTGATATGATAAGTAGCCCTATCAAGGGGCAGCCATTGCCTCTCTGTGTCAGGCTGCCTCATAATAAATGCCTGTGGCCTCTTCTGCTTCCTGAGGATTTCCAGTTGAGAGATTCCTTGAAAATTTCCCTAATGCTGGGAAAGATCATATCAGGCAGTGGAGTGCTTTTTGTACCACTTGGAAAGGGAGAAACATTCAAGCAAAGGGAATATTCAAGCCAACTTTCCGCTCCCTTGTGCTTCACTGGGAAGGTTAGAGGTAGCAGAAGTATGGATTTGTCTCCATGTAGTGAAAACACATCTGTGTTTACTTCTCCCAGTTCCACTGCTGCAGAACACACATGTTTTCCCAGTTGCTTCCAAACTCAGCACATCCTGTGCCATCAGCACAGGGAGGTGGGAGGAGTGAGGGCGTGGGAGGGACCAGTGCTGCCCTACCAGGCATGGAACTAGAACATACAATATCTTCTTCCACAGCAACAGAAAGGTCACTCCTTGTAGAGGTCTTACTTCCCATGCTAGTGCAGTGTTGTGGGAATGCTCATCTATATTGAATTAATTAGGAAATTGGAAGTTTATTTAGTTGCAGAAATTGAAAGGAGCGTGTGTTTAGCTAAACTCATCTGTCCCTGTCTTGTTTTTATGAAGTTCTTACTAGTCTTTACTAGTTCTGATCTCAAAATGAGTCCAAACAAATTTTTATAATACTTAAGATGTTTGTTTTGATGCTTCTGAAAATGAGACAGCAAGATTTGGAGGTCAGAGTCATGAGTGGGCTGTGACATTGCTTGCAGAGTTGATTTGCTGCTGGTTTTGCCAATTCAAGAATACGGAAAAGCAGTGCTTAGGGAAAGCACTTGAAATGTGAGCAGCAAAATCTTGACCTTTTCTGCCACTTAAAACAGCTCTGTTGGGTAGTTTGCTGTTCCCATTATTTGTATTTAGTAATTCAGGGGGTCTCAGATGATCATAGTTGTACTTCTCTGGTTTTGCTGGAAAACAGATTTGTTCTTTGGAAGCTGAAAAATGTAAGAACAGAAAGGAGAAAATGTATAAAAAAAAGAGAAACAAACTTTTAACTTGAGTTGTGGGCAGGCATAAGACAGATTTGTAGTTTTGTCGGAGTTTCTACTGGAATGAGTATTTAGAGAGGGGGAAAATGGGAGGGGGGAAAAAGAAAAACTCAAAACCATCCACTCCCAAGTAGCTTTAACTTTGAAGCAGAATGATAAAACAGTTGTTTATAATTTAGATTTTTGTGAGATCTTAGCCTCATGAGCTCTTCCCTCGTGTGTGAAGATTTTGTACAGCAAAAGAGATGAATCTCTAAAGTAGGAAAGAGATTGTGATTCATCTAATTTATTTCTGCTTTAAAGCCAGTTTTTTCCTTTAACAAAGAAACATGCTTGCTTTTAAACTTAAGCTAAAAAGAGATAAAAAAGGACAAATGACAACACTTTTTTTTTTTTTTAGAGTTAGAAAGGTAAAACACAAAATAAACCAGAGCTCAGTCTTACAGTAAATGCTAATACTAAAAAGTGTTACAATCAACAACTATAAGAATATCCTGTGCCTTAAGGACCTTGTTAGACCCTCAACATTTCTGTACATATTTCGTTATTTTTTGGGAACTTGCTGCTGCTTCGGATGCAAATTGTTTTCTCTTTATGAGGTAGATCTTCTCATTTGCTGTAGATCATTGGATCCTAGAGTTAGTTTCCCTCCAGGAGGTGCTCTTGCTTTTGATACTTTCATGTTTATGCCTACTGTCTGGAGGACTCTGCTATCAATATGAAGTGGTTTCTCATTTCTGTTAAAATGCATCATCCACTTTTATTTTGTGTTTCTGTTGACACGCCAGTGATAAGGGGTTTGTGACCAACCCAGATGGAGGCATGTGAGCTCCTGTGTACCGTGAGATGTTCCAGCTAAACAAGTTCTCTACAGAACATACTGAAGGTGGCAGAGTTGGAAATCTGATAAATCATTGTGCTAATTTAGAATAGAACTGTTCTTTATAGAAAATGTGTTGCCAGTTTGACTGGCAACAAAGCAGTCATTACCAGGTGGGCTTCTTTCAGATCAGTATTGGATTGCTACAGCAGGTATCAATAAAATGTTAACTATTATCTTTGATAACAAATACAGCAGAGTTCAGGAATGGAAAGTAAAATGCTTCATGGCTCTGTCAAAGCATTGGTTCATGTAAAGCCCATCTTCCTAACTTAATGAGACTGGGTTTGATATTAACAGCCGCTTTTAAGAGTACTGAAGCATAGAAAAGAGTTAGTATTCCACATCAGAAGAGAAGTTGGGATTGCTCTTGAGTTATGGTGGCAACTAGGAGATGCCTTCATTTGAATTGTTTCAAATTACAAACCCTGTTATTTTGTGTCCTGGTCCCTAGCACTACCAAGAATACAACTGGGTTGAGTCTTGGGGACTCCTCTGGAGTCGTCTAAAAGCTTTCCATGTGGCATTTAAATTAAAGGAAGTCTCTTTAGTGGTAATAGAGCTCTTCCACATCAAAGCTACATACAGGAGCTAGACCACAAGAGAAATCCTCCCAGGAGACAGCTTGTTTCATCTGCAGGAGGCTGCAGAGTCTGATGCAGCTAATCTTCACGGGGCCTTTGTGGTTGGCAGGTATTTCAAAGCCAGCCTGGTTTATATGCCTGAGGTCACCCATATTCAAAATGTGGGCATTGAAATGAAAGATGGGGTGCAAGTTTGCTGTTTTCAGACATTGAGTCTGAAAGTCTGTGTTTGGTTCCTACAGTGGAACACCTGATTCTGTATTTGGAGTCTCTGCTTTTGGATTTGCTAGACTGAATGAATTATAAAAGGCTCTGTTAGACTGCTGGAGCTCTGTTTCTAAATATATTAAGTCCAAAATCCAGAACACAGGTTTTTCTCCAAACAGGAAAACAACTGGCTGTTGAAAATACCTTCTCTTTAGCTCACCACCTGATCAGGATTTATTTTTTCTGTGTTTTGTTGCTTGTCTGACTGACCTAGTGCTCTATTCTCTCAAGCCCAAGGGATTTGATTCCTGGCCTCATGCATTGCAGCTTCCAGTTTGTCACTGGGGTTTTGGGTTATTTTTCATTTGATGAAATGCATCAACAGGCCTGGCTAGAGGGGAATTCCAGTGGTGATTCTGTGAGTTTTGGTTGGCACACATAATTTTTATAATGTCTTAATTATTATCACGGAGCAAACGTGTGTAGATTATTATATAACAGAGAGAGTTTTTTCTTCTGTCAGGTGTCTGCTGGAGTACCACCAGAAGGGGATCAGAATGGCCTCATGGGGAGAGTGGATGAAGGTGTGGATGAATTTTTCACCAAGAAAGTGACAAAAATGGATTCAAAGTAAGTTAAAAAAAAAATTTAGAAGTTACTTCTTTAAAAAAGTCCGTCTTGATTGCTGGGCAAGCAGCACTTTCAAGCTGTTATATGATTCCTGTTCCTAATATCCAGGGTTGCTGTTGTCAAAGTCAGAAAATACCTTAGTAGTCAAGGCATTGTGAATTCAATTACCTGCCCTTAAAAGTGACTGCTTTGAAATAAATTGCTTTGCTCTACCATGTTGGGGGGATTAATGACTAGTGTGTATTTTTATAATTCAGGTGACTTTATTTTACCCTTCAGGGAAGCTCATTAGAGCTGAAGCAGAGCTTTGTATTGGTTGTGAGTCTCCCCAGTGCTTGTTGTAAACATGAGTGTTTCTCTCTAGTGAGGAGTGCTGTTGGGTACCTTGTTTTCATAGATGACAGTGGATTTATGCTGGTTTTGAAATATGTTAAAGACACGTTTCATATGTTTAATTCAATTTGTAATACTCCAGGTTTAGGCAAAACATTTATCTGAAAGATGTCTTCTTTATATAAGGGTTATAGAGCTTATGCAGTTGCTTTGGAGCTGGCTGTATATTTACAGAATGGTGCACGTAGATGTTCTTGAATTCATGCATGTTTGTGCACGTGCACACACAGAGTATTTCCATAACTAAGTGAGAAACCATGGGGGATTTCCAGGCAACTTGGAATGACCCTTTGTGTGCTGTATGTGTCATCCATTAAGGAAAACAGTAAGTGTTGACTGGTAGATAGCTGTGCCAGGAAAAGCAAATGATCTAAAGTCACTCTGAGTTACAAGGATCTATAGTGACATTAGAAGCCATGTGTGATATATTATACTATGTGGAGGCATGAAATTATGGTAGCTTTGAAAAATGTCATAGGCAGGCTAAGTTCAGGGTGCTCACAGGCATGCATTCTCCTGTGCTTCCCTTGGGTGCCTGCCAGCTGCTCATTTCAGATGTCCCTGTGAACTTGCACCATCCCTGTTTACCCATTCCTGGCCATGCTCTTTGCTGAGGATCTTTATTTAGGACACCAGAGGCTCTCTTTCCAGTATGGGTGCTTTTATGCAGAAAGTGTATGTGCTCAGCTTCACCCTTAAGTGTGAATACTCTGCTCAGAAGATGCCTCTAGAAAATATTAGTGGAAGGTGGGTTCTTTAGGTTTTGCTTGTTTGTTCTTTTGGGTTTCGTGCTTTTTTTTTTTTTTTTTTTTTTTTTTTTTTTTTTTTTTTTTTTTTTTTTTTTTTTGAGAATGAGCATCTGCACTATAAAAGTGACCTCTGTATTCTTTACTGAAAGTGGCTGTGCCAGCTAGTTCCTATTTTAAGCAGAGCCCTTAACATGTTAAACATGTGCCTAGATCACTTCTCCTCCTTTTACTAATGGGCAGGAGCAAACCACAGGCAGTGTGCTCTGGAAACAGAGCAGAGTGAAATTGTATGTTGTGGTAAGTTGACCCTGTGCCCACCATAGCTGCTTTTTCACTCCCTTCCTGCTGGACAGAGGAGGGAAAATACAATGAGAGGCTTTTGGGTTGAGATAAGGGTGGGGAGAAATGTCTTGCCAGTTACCATCATGGGCAAAACAGATTCAACTTCGGGGAGAATTAATTTAATATATTACCAATCAAATCAGACTATGATAATGAGAAACAAACCAAACCTTTAAAATACCTCTCCCCACCACTCCCTCTTTGCAGAGCTCAACTTCACTCCTGATTTTCTCTTCCCTCTCCACCCCAGTGGCACAGGGGACAGGGAATGGTGGCTGCAATCAGTTCATCACACATTCTCTGCTGCTCCTTCCTCTTCAGCAGGAGGACTCCTTACACAGAAACCACTCCTGTAGACTCCCTGCTACCAAAACCCAACCATGCAAACCCAATATATACGTGCATAGACAGCTTGTTTAGAAACTGCTGGATTGCCCAGTGCAGATGAAACAACTGCACAGAGCAGCACAGGAATCCTCAAGATGTTATGATTAATGCTAGTTGTCCTGTTTTTAATTAGAGACAGCAGGTAATGATTGGGCCTCTGGCGATATAAGGGTGATAGAAAAGATTAGCTTTGCCTAGAAGTCATTCGATAATATTTTAAAAAGGGAAGAGGGGAGCGGAGAAAAATTTGAAATGTCTGTGTCTTTTTTAGGAGACCATCAACTAAAAGCTCGGACAGCAGCGAGCACAGTGAAGCAGGTGATGAGAAGAAGAAAAGGGACTCGAGGAAGAGTGGTTTCCTTAACTTAATCAAATCAAGAGGCTCCAAATCCGAACGCCCCCAGACTGTGTCGGTGGCAGAGGAGCCCTCCTCACCCAAGGTTGCTGCAAAAAGCCCAGCTTTAGACACAAGCAAGAAGGAGGCCAAGCCTGCAGAGCAGAATGGTGGCACAGAGCGATCCGAGGAATTGAAGACACCAGACTCGCTGGAGGAGGTGCAGACAGATGATGGGGCCAAAACTGAGAGGGGTGACAGCAAGGGAAGCCCCCAGGGAGGCCGGAGGTACGGTGTGCAAGTGATGGGCAGCGGACTTCTCGCAGAAATGAAAGCCAAGCAGGAGAAGAGAGCAGCCTCTGCTCAAAAGGTGAAGGCAATTTGATTTCTTTTGAGTTGTTAAAAATAAGAGCAAAACTGTGTGTCTTCAGGAGAGGTGAGTTGGGGTTGCAGGGGTTGGTGGCTGGGGCTTGACACGTCAGTCCTGCTTTCCAACAGGGACTGTGCTGCTCCTGCATGAGGATTGCTCTCTGCTGTGGTGGTTGAACACAAACAGCCTGGCACATGTGGAGCAGGAGCTGCTCCCTTGAGCCTGTGCTTTCACTCCCCTGGGGGAGGGGGTCAGACCATCACAAACAAAGAAGAGGACATGAAATTCTTTGCACATATTCATGCCTTAAGTTTTAGCTTTTATCTTTTTCATATTCTGTGCTGGTTTAATGTGTAGTTCTGGGTTTCATATTAGGTCCTAGTAAGCTGTCTTCACAGAATAGGTTGACAAAATAATTCCTTTTCTAGCTTGAGACCAAGGACAAGCAAGACAAATTTCAGGCCCAAGAACAAAAACAACGGTAAAGTGAAAAGAAAAAAAACGAGGATGGAGTTTCATAACCTGAAGCTGTAATTGGACATTTAACATCAATATGCTAATGGATCAAAACTTTTAAAAGTGTGAGACCTCATGATCGGTCATCCATTTTGGGTGTAGCCCAACCAGGCTCTTGTGCTGCCCAAGTGTGCCCATTGAGGCCATTAATAAACACCTACTTTATCCTTTTGCTCTGTCTAGTCTCTGTTCCAGGTCAGCCTCCAGAAGGCATCAATATCACAGAATAACTGGAGGCCAACTAGTAAGCCCAGCTCAGTATCTCCACTTTATATGATGTGTGGTTTGTTCACAGTGCATACTGGAATTGCTTCAACCAAGGTAAAACTAGGACAGGCTTCTTACTGTGTGCACCTTGCACACCAGTACCTCATGTATGTGGCAGGGTTAACTACAATGGTGGCTGGTTGTACTCTTCTCTATCAGAAAATTATGTAGACAGATGGAGAGGTCTGCTGTATATTGAATTATCTATTCCACGCAGAGAAATAAGTCTGGCTACCAGTCACTGTTTACAATATTTGGCATATACTTTTCTTGTTGCACATTTTGATTTTTATGTTCTTTTGTGCCACATGTAATTATTTTTCGGCCTTTGATCTATATATTTCAAATACTAACAATGAAAGAAAATAGCCTGTTTAAAAATATTTCCAGTTGTCTGTCCAGATTCCCTTTGCTCTCTGTAGTTTTCTCTTCTGTGAAGTTCTGATCCTGGGGAGGAACTCTGCTTCACTCTGCAAATGGACAGAGTGGAATATCCTTGTTTTACTCCAAAGCATTCTGTGCTGGCCTATTTTGCCTGATGCCCATTTGCCATTGGGCTTCCTTGTTACTATCTTCTGCTTCCTGCCAGCTGCAATTGGCATATTTCACAAGTACCAGAGAATCAGCCTTTTTTCACTTCTCTCCTCCTCTTCCATGTGCAGGGCACTCAGATGTTCTCCATTTGCCATCACTGTCCCCTGTAATTTAAAAGGTGTTACCTTACAGCAAAGCTCATCTCCTGCTTTGTTGTGTTTTCCTTCCTTTAACATGTACAGAGCTGTCTTGCTGTGGCCAAGCAAGGCACCCAAAGTCCATTTTTACCTTTCTTCATAGTCTTACAGTGCTTGCCATGATGTGTGAGCTGTTCCTGCAGACACCAGAGCCTTGTCATAAGCAGATTCGAATTAATGCAGTTGTCTATGGATCATTAAAGGGATTCTCAGTACAAAAAAAAAATTTCTAAAGAATGATCAATTCCCTCCTTTCTCATTGGTATTAAGTAATGCCCATGGATAGTCTCATTGACTTCTAAAGCACCAAGTTTTCAAGTAAAATGCCATATGATTTTAAATAAGAGTATTATGTCCTGCCTGTAATTTATAAAATACCAAGCTATTCCAGATTATATTAATTTTTACTAGTGCATAATTGTGTATGCTTCGTGCTCTTTGGGTTCTTAACACTTGTTATCTGCCACGAATCAAATCTGGAAAGACATGACTGAGGTAGAATATTAGCATGTGTAATTTTTTTTATAAGTGGGGGAAGTAAAAGTGCTCTTCAATTGGTGAGCTTTCATAACATTAATTGGAAACTTTAATTTCATCCATCAGAAGGAAAAATTGTTGCTTACTCCAAGGTTTTGGGATTTTTTTTTTTACCACAATTAACTTATATACTGGCTGGAAAGGTTAGTCCTCTTATTTCAGGTTTAAATTGCAAGAAAATAATATTTTTGTTCTTGTTTTTTGTGCAATTTTATATTTATGGAATGCAAAACTATGTCTTTATACATATACATACATAAAAGAGTGACAATAAAACTGAACTGAAATAGGAATCTCTACACAGCAGAGTACTGAGTTATGTATCCTTAAAGTTGCTCAGAGGACACAAAATTGAACTGCTGTTATAGAGCATTTTTCACGTACTTCATCCATCACAATATCAAATAATTTAGGTTTGCACTTCCATTCATGATACATTCATGAAGGTGGAAATCACACAATATCCTGACTCTTGAGCTGCAGAAGACAGCATCCCACTTCGACATTGTTAAGGATGGTTATGATATCAAGTTCTGTAGCATCTTCAAATTTATCAGAATTTCAGTATGATAGAAAATTGTATTTTCCTGTAAGGTACAGATGGCTGCTTGTGTTCTGAGCTATTTTACATGAAAACAAAGCCAGAAGGAATTTACTATTTCATTCATACCCTACCACAGTCTTGTTACAGATAAAAGTCATGAGCAGGTGCAGAGTAGATGGAAAGATGGTAAATGCATTTTTGTTTTCTTTTGCTTAGAATACAACGTGGGAATTGGCATTAATGGTAGAGTCAAGTATTTGCAGATCAGTGTTGCCTCAGGGTGCACATAAATAGATCTTGTAGCTCCATCTAGTGTTACACACTGGATTTTTAAATACCTGGAGCAAGGCCCACAAGGAAACCATCATTCATAGCCTGTTTATTCCCTCTCAGTGGCACCCAACTCTACAGTGTTTCCCAGCCTTGCATGAATTCTTATTAAAAATACAGCCTGGGCATTATTTATCTACAAGATGAATCCACCTGCATTGATCTGACTTCTCAGGGTAAATTTTTGCAGCCAGGGTTGAATGTTATCTGTCATAAGTTATTTGTAATGCGTAGCCAAACATGCTCACATCCTAATTGCATTTTTAAGTACTAACTAATAAGTGCCAGCACTGGCTTTCCTACTTGTCATGGTACATGTTCATATTTCCCTAGCAGTCCCATAGCTAAAGAGGGAGGAAAGAACTACAGTGAAATTAGTTTCAGACAGTCATGCAGCTCTCCTAAGTTATTTACTGTTGCTAAGTGTTATGCATCTTTCTTCAGTATTTATGTAAGAAAACTACTTTCTCCGTGAAAGTTCATGAGAATATGCATTCCCTGAAAAGATTGTTGAAAAAAAAAAGATGTTTTTTCCAAGGTAAAGAAGAAAAATCCAGAAAAAAGGAGAGTGGTATTCCCTTTAAAAATATATAGCCAAGACAGTCTTATAGAAAAACGTGTAACTTTAGGAGGTGAACAGGTGAGAATTTAGCTAAAATACCAGTGAGTCAAGAAATGGGAATAAAAACTGGGTTTCTGCCCAGTGGCACAAAGCCCTAACATTTCTGCTATCTTTGGAGGTGACTTTGTTTTGTCTGTATGGACACTGTAGCTAAATATTCTAGCCCTACAAGTCACAGCATTTCTAGAGTTCATCTGTCCAGAAGACTTCATTGTATCAGGGTATCAGGTTTTACAGTACAGGAAGCTTAGTGATTATTCTAATAGCACCTTCCTTGATGCTGTGTGCCCTTTAAAGTGTTCATCTGTTCTTAGAGGAGAGGTTGGGAGATAGCATCACCCTGCCAGGTCTCATACAGGAATGGCAAACACTCAGCATCTCCATTCTCTTTGCTGTATTGAAGAGAGGCTTTGTTTTAGGAGCTGTGAAATCACATGAGCAAAGTGGAGGTATCAGTAAATCTGTAAGGCCAACTACACTGTCCTCTGCATCAGTCCCTAAAATCATCTTCTCTTGAAATGCCTAGGGAAGGCACATGGCCAGCATGGATATTTAGAGATAATTTCTTTATGCGATTATTTGAAATACTATTTTCACTGTAAAAACATCAGGTTTTCTGTAGTTGGGATGTACTCCTGCTACTTGTAACCATTTTCTTCTTTCCTGTGTTTCCTGTTGTCCCATTTTTAACTACATGCTATGCTTTACAATCTTTCAGATCATAACCCCCAAAGGGCAGGGGTCCTGTTTGTACACTGTGTGGCACATAGTGGAGATTTCTGAATGCTGTGGGAGGGACAGTCAGAGGTAGTGTTGGAGCAGTAGCAGTGATCTGAACACATCAGCATGACTTATGCATGGATATTTAACCAAATGCAGTGGTCATTAGAACAAATCATTTGCTTTAAGTCGTTTGCTACACTAAGTGTCTTGAAATATCAAATAAAGATCAAGATTGAAGCTGCCTGCCTGCACAATGCTGTCCCTACTTTTATAGTTAAAAAAAAAAAAANTCCCCTATTTTTAAAAAAAAAAAAAAAAAAAAAAAAAAATCTCACTTTTATCCCTAGTCTTATCTTTGTTAGGCTTTCTCTCTTAGTGTATCCTGCACCTGCTTCTATGTGCTTTTTTGGAATCCTCTAATTTGTCCTTCTGCCTAAGCTTTGGTAGCAGGTAAGGCAGTAAAAGGAGACTGGTTCTTTTACAAGTGCTGCTTGTATCTTATATCTAAGCTTCTCCTGATCAGTACACAGGTTTCAAGCTCGTTTATCTATGACATGACAAAAGTCTCTGCAGTTGGTTTTTTGGGTTTTTTTTTTTTGAGGCCAGGATGTTGGGAAACCTATTTTTGATGATAGAAGAGAAGCAAAATATCAGCACATAAACCAGAAGTCCTCTTTCTTTGGAGGTACTGAGCACCCAGAGGTGCTTATGGTGGATAGCTTTAAACACTTTTCAAGTAAGTAAGGTCTGTTGGTTTTTAGAGGAATCCTGTAAATGTGTGGACACTGCTACTTCTGTAGTTGCAGTTTTATCTAAAATAAGAAGTCATTATTCTGTGTAGAAGAGCATAAGATCAATTCAGTGGTCATATTCAAAATCTAGGTCTTCAGAAAAAAGTTTTTATTTCAAACAGGAAGTTTTTAGATACAGGGCTCTTCTTTGGAGAAAAGGCTGTTTCCAGCTAGCACCCACAGTTTCAACTCCTGTGCAGTAGGAGACTTGTCACATAGGAGGCAGTGTGTCATTGCAGCTCTGATAGGCTTGTGGCAGCGTTGGGTACAAATCAGGGTAGTTTCCTTCCCACTGAGCTCTCCAAGATCTGAAACAAGGAGAGAGAATGCACCATTTCTTGCTATCACTGATTTCTTCACCTCATGGCTTCCAAATTAGAGGGTTTTTCTTAACAAGACCACTGAGTTGTATTAATTGCAGATATATTACTAATCTGAGAGATTTTCTCACTCTTTCAGAAACTTGGGAATGACACAACTCCCAGAGAGTCTTTTGACACAACAATGAGCTCAGAACGACTGGATGGAAGTGGTACAGGTACAGTATAAGTTCCCTGCTATAAACTTTCTCGAAAATGCAAAATGCCTGATGTCCAAAATCTCACTTCCTTCTTCTGATTGAATGTCTACAATTGTTTAAGCAAAGTAGGAGTTTACACCATGTGAAAAGCACTAGAAACAAGCTCACTTTTTGTGCTATAGATGGCACTTTCCATGAACTCAGCTCTAGAGCTGAGTTTACAGCTCACTTTTTGAGTGAGCACAAAAAGTACTTGGTGCAGGTGCCTGGGCACACCTTTGAAAGAAGGTTGGCTTTTAATGGGATCAGCAAGGCTGAAGCTCAACCCAAGAGCCAGCAGAAAGGGCTGTGCACAAAGAAGTGGAAGTGCTCAATATATCTGTGGATGGAAATGTGACCAGTTTTCAAGCTTTGGGTCTGCCCATTCTAACTTGGGTAGTGCTGACTTTCAGCTGACCGTAGTGCTGTTGGTCTGTCAGCAATGCTGACTCACAGACAATGGTCACTGGCTCTTCCCAGGATCTAGCCAGTTTGATCGAAGCCAGGGCTGTCTGCAAAGCTGTGGAGGTGCCTGGACACTGCTCACGTGCACAAAGCAGCTCTCCACTGTGTACAAAGTTGTGTTCAGCCTTGCAGTGCTTGCAGCACTGATTCCTTCTGCACCTCATCTTCCCGTGCCCTTGTCAAGCTGCAGTTCTGGGCCCTGACATGGCAGTGCCACACTGCAGCCACCTGAGGACAAGGCTGACAGACTGGTTTCCATGTATACTTTGGTACTTTAGGGACTGGCCACTGAAGGCTTCAAAAGGGATTCAGCTCTGGTGGTTTGTGTTTACTACATGGAAGGAGTGATCAGAACTGGGAAATCAGTGATTTCTCAGCAGTGGTGGTATCCTGCAAGCCTGGCACAGGATTGCTAAAACATACTGAAGCAAGGCAGGAAAAACAGGCTGAAATCAATATCCAAAAGCAGCCGTCTTGACTGAGCACTTGAAATACCAATTTTGAAGTTTTATGTCTTTCTAATGCTTTTTTTAAAAGGTGTAGTCAAAGCATGCCAAAATCTATAAATCAGTGCTTTTAAAGCCTGCTTGTCTCTTGTGGACCGTATGTGTCCCCTGATGACAGCATACTGAAGTCAGAGGAGCAAGGATAGTCTGCACTTTGGGCATTGGAATAGCTGAGGGTGCCTGACCTCAACTTTTCTCTGGTCGTTGTCTCTGTATATGACACATTTCACCCCCACTACACTGCACTGTGCTTGCCCCCTCCTTTTGGCCTCCAGCTGTCAGTTGTTTCCTTACCACTCTTGCTTGAGAGCTCCCCAAGGCTCCTTTTCATTGTTGCAGCTACAGTTAGTCTTTGGCTTGGGCTAATTTATTTTAAATTACTGTGTTCTAATAATGTTAGAAGGCCTGAGGTTGGGAAGACAAGAAAGAAAGTAAATGGAAAATTGCTCAGTGTTGTTACAGGAGAACTATAGCTAGTGGTGCAGAAGGAGAATAAGTTTTGGGGGTTTTGTTCCTTGCTTTGTGTCTGGATGCCGCCTGCTTTTTTTTGTCTGCACGCACGCACAGGTGCAGGCGGTGTCCCACTGTTTCCCTTGCAGCAGGGAAGGATCTCACGTGTGCAGGCACAAACCCTCCCTGTCACGCACTCACACTCATCTGTCTGCACCACACAGCTGTCTGCTTTGCCAGAGTTGAACTCCAGCTGGGCTGGAAAACAGCTATGTGGGCTGGAAAAACATACTGGGGATTGGCTTGCAACAAACTGTATAAACACTCGCCCTCCCTCCCACTGCCATTGAAATGTCTGTGCTCAGCACTTCCATGTTTAGTAGGCTTTCTGAATGGGAATAGCAGGTAGGTAGGTCAAGTCAGCATCTGGGAGCACACTCTTGGTTTTGCCAAGTACCAAGGCTACCAGTCTGCATTACAGTTTGCCTGCATTTCTCTTCTGAGAACAAAGATGTGAAAACTGGTGAAAGTCCCAGGCTAACATAGAAATTCCAAGATTATCATTGAAACTGCTAGATATAAGCCTTCAACCTCCTGAAAGCTGCAGAGTAGGAAAGTAGAGCAGGCTTTTTGCTTGTTAGCAGCCTGGAGTCCAGCAGGCTTTCTAGCACAGCCAAATGGGACTGACTTACTGCTTCTAAGTCCCAGTAAATTGATCTCTAAATACCTTGGTCTTTGTTTGGGATAAACAACATGTTGGTAAACTTACTAATGTGTGGAAACTGTAAGCCATGTACAGTGTTATTAGACAAACCAAAATACTATATAAAGAATACTTTGACCTGGACTGAGTTTCAAAATCTCATCTAGAGCTTGCTAAAAGCAACAAATAAAAAGATGTAGCCTGCTGGTCACACACTTGGGATTTATTTTCTGGGCCCGGATTTCTCTGTTGATCTTGGAAACTCAGCCTTTTGTCTGTAGAGACACAAAACAGTCAAGAGCTGCTTTTTCCACTGGTCCATCACTGTTTTCTCAGCAGGTAGGCTATGCCATCTGCTCCTAGAAATATGAAGAAGGAATAAGGTCCAGCTAGTCATCATCCCAAGTATATTAAAAAGGGGGACATGCAATTGCTGTCTTGGGCAATTGAATCATAAATCTTAGCACGTGTCAAAATTAGCAGGTTTAGATGCTTTGCTTGCAGTGATTTTGAATGAGATAAGGGATTCTCTTACACATAGCAATGCATGCATTAATTTGTGGTGGTATTTTCCACACCACTGCCTGTGCATGGAGCCCTCTGTGCTGCAGCAGACTGTATGTGTCTATTTATTGCAGTGCCTAAACAACAGCAGACCCTTCCAGAGAGTCGGTTTGCATCGAATAAAGGCGACTCCATCTCAGCATCATCAGAAAAAAATTCGAAAGCTGAACCAAAGGCAGAAGCTGGTGCAAAGGCAAGAAGTTCTTCCAATACACCGACTAGTCCAAAGCCCCCACTGCAGTCAACAAAGCCCAGCCTGGTAGGACGACCCACAGTGCCACAGAAACCACGCTCTGCCTCTCGTACTGGTGAGCAGCTCTTCAGGGCAGTTGTTATCCCCAGCTCTGGGTGCTCTTTGTGTGCACTGTGGAGGAGACACCCATTGCCACATCCTGAAGAGAAGTTAAATGGAGAGGGACAGGTCCTTCATTGCCTTGTTCTTGATCCATATCCTTCTTTCCCACCTCCTTTTGCCCTAATTCAAATAAACTTATCAAAATGGTTTCATCTGTGATCCTCAACAGTCAAGTGTGAGAAGCAGTAGTGGCAGTGGCAGAGCTGTTTTGGGTTAGCCTGGTTTCACAGAAGAGGTGAGCACAGAAAGCTACTTCAGCATCAAAGCCCTCTTGTAGTAGTGCTGACAAAAATAAATGTGTTTTCTCTAAACACCTGGCTCTATGTACTGAAGTCCTTGGGGCTTTGTGGCAGGCTGCTCTTAGCCCCTCAAACAAGTGCCTGTTATTCTTAATAACTTGCACAAACCGTCTTTTACTTTTTCCTTGTTTAGCTTTTATTTCCTTATTGCTTTTGACTGAAAATAATTGTAATTGTGCTTTTATAACTCTGCAAGACTGCCTTCTGCCCAGATATTATCTTAAGGTTTCCAGTAGTGGGAAATGTTTCAGCAAATCTCCCATGCATTTGTCTGTCTGCTGTTTAATAGGCCAGTGTCACAACCTCCTCTTCCCAAAGTACAGCCACTGCAATTGAAGGGAATTAAAAGCCAGTCACAGACTTCCCAAGTATGTACAGCAAATATAGCTCATTAACTGCCAGAGAGTGAAAAATATGAGCATAGCCATCTGAAAGAGCTTGCAGCCCTCTTGACCTTTCCCATAATCACTGTTGACCTTAGAATGATGTCGTTTCTGGTAAGGATGAGGAGTCAAAGGGATGTTATGACCTCCTCCCTGCCTTTGATGTGAAACCTGAGCATTCCTTAGTCTCTGCACTCCAGTGGGCAGAATGTTGTTCACATACAAAGTCACCTTCAGATTTTAGGTGGATTTACATTTATTTTATTGGCCATTTTAGAAATGGTCATTGAAGTGAAGGATATCGGGTAAGATGCTCATGAAAATGAATGCAACAGGAAAGCATGGATTATTTAGTGGTGCTTAATCTGTAAATAGGCAGTCAGAAAGATCTGAGCTGTCTGTTTCTGCCAGCTCCTGTTTCCTGCGGAGAGAGCATACTGTGGATTTAACACAAGGGAGTAATTAATACTTGCCCATAATAAGCCAGCTCTTTGGTCAATGGTAAAAGCAATGCAGCTCTGTTGCAGTCTTACTTCTGTCCTAGTACTTGTAGTAACCCACTGTTTAAGGATGCCCAGGCAACGTGATGAAGAAAATAAAGCAATCATCCTTTCTGTGCTCTTGCTCTTGCTGTTGTTTCAAGCAGTGTGGCCCCACAAATAGTAGCAAATTTTTTTGCTAAGTAATCTGGATACAAAGGAACACAGCTTGGATGTCCACAAATTGTCAAAGACTGAAAGCCTATATGTAGCTGTGTTTGCCAATCACTGTGCTCCTCCTTGTGTTGACATTGAGCTTCCCCAAGCAAGCGGCCTCATAGGCATATCAAATGCATGGAGAAGGTCCAGGAATTGTTGTATCTGTTCATTGCATTGTATCTGTTCAAATTGCATTTGGGAAGCTCATCGCTTTCCTGTGCTGAAAGTGAAACAGTTAGCTCTTTGTAGTGTCTCCTCAGCAAAGATAAATTTTGATTAATTTCTGGTGTGCAGCTGAATTAACTCTTTTTACAAATACGCAATACAGATGATACTCTGAGTTCCTTTTGTTCTTCTGTCAATGCTAATGTATTTTCCTAGTTCCTCTGTTATGTACTCATGCTACTGTTTACTTTTTGAAAAGCAAACTTAAAAGCAGTTTTAAGTAATGCACTGTGGCTGTACTCCTCTACTATCCATGAGGCCTGTCAAGTGTAACACTGAAAAGGTCTTCCTGTGAGGTCTGTCAAGATGGTAGTCAACTTGCCTTTCATAGTCCATATCCAGCCTTGTAGAGAAATGAGACATCCAGATGTTTTTAAACTATGGATTTGAGTTTAAATTTCAGATTTTCTCACAGTCCAAAAGATGGAAATATTTTTTCTTTATAGCAAGTCTTTATGGATGCCCTTGTGTTATTCTCTGGGAAGTTATTAATGGAAGTACAGAGTTCTGTAACACTTTTTATGACATTTGTTTCCCTTATAATAGTGAAACAGGATATCTGAATTAATCATTGTGTTCATTATGTTCCAGGACAATAAAAATATAATTAGAACAAATATTTCCAAAAATCTATCCAAATTCTTTTTTTCAGCTGTTCTTTACAAATTGCTGCTTATGTCTCGCAGGTAAATCATTTGGTCGCATCAGATTTCTGTTTGCACTACAGTGGCAGCACACATGAAAAAGGCTGAAATTGAGATCTTCTCTTTGACTGCTAAAAGTCTTTCAGGTCCATACAATGGTCTATGAGGTCCATACAATTTGTTCTCTTATTGTCATGTAAAATCCTGAATCCTTGTTTTTCTGACACAGGTTCTGTTTCTTGTTTGTATATTGTGTTGAGGTTTTATATCATAAACAGCACTGTTTCTGTGAGCTTCAGTGTAGATACAATTTTTCCTTCTCACCCTTTCGTTTGTGGTACTCCACAGAGGATGCTCCAGAGTCTCCCTCCGGCCCCAGTTCCCCAAAAGTTGCACTGCTTCCACCAGTGCTGAAGAAAGTTCCTTCTGATAAAGAAAAAGATGGTCAGAGCAGCCCCTCAGCCAGATCATTTTCTCAAGAAGGTAGGAGTATTTGCGTAACCTTATGTCTTCTAGTGAAATTTGATGTGTCATTGTCTCCTGGTTTGTTTTCACTTGGAAGGGAAGAGGGTTATGCATTTGAAGGTGCAAAAAGTACCTGGTCACCTATTCAGCATCTCACCCACCCATCTTCCTTTGATCAAATCGAGTTAATAATTAATCCCTGGGTATTAATAATGTAACTGAACAATTAAGGGATTCATGTGTTGTGCACATTTATGGTTGGTTTGGTCTGAACTAAGATGCTGGTTGATATTGGTCACACAATAATGTGAAATGCAGCTCTGTGGATCAGCACGTTTCCAGGGAAGCAGCCATACAGCCATAACTTTGTTCCTTGCAGCCAGCCCACTGCTCTCTTGGTTTTCCTTTCTGTGGGGTCTCTGTGTGTGACTGAGTTTGCCTCCCCGTCCTCAGGCTCTGAGTCTCTGTGTGCCAGGGCAAGGCTTGGTACCTTTTATCTTTTATGAACAAAAAGTAGGCTGCTCTCTTCTCTTTGCTGATTTTCATGTGTGCACTGGATTTCTACTTTTGCTGATGCATTTTCATGCCCTGAGTTGACTCTTAGAAGAGCTAAAACTTCCTTTGATAGAATAGGATATGTGGAGAAGTAGTCACAGGAATGTTGCTCGCCGTTGTGTTAGCTGGCACAAGTGATGATGTTTGAAATCTGGGGGTGAGATGTCTTCCTTCCTGGGTCTCTCCTCAAGAAAGACATCTAAGGTGATTCCCATCACTTAAGCTATGAAACAAAGGGGTGCCCTTTCACGCTCTGACAGCAGATTTTCACAGCATAGCATGGGGGAAAACGAGCTGAGGCAGCTACATAATGCTGGGTTGCGAAGACTGAGAGGTGCCTACAGAGCCCACTGTCATTATTCAGATGATCCATATTGCCAAAAGCAACAGGAGTCAGGCACTGTGCTTTCTTACTCGTTGCTCCCTTAAACCTCTCCAGTCAAATTAGCCAAACAGAGAATTTTCTATTCAGCTCTACATGGCACTGTACATCTTTCATCGATAATAGTTAAGACTTGCCAGGTCCTCAAGGAATTGCTGGGCTTTGCATAAAGTTGTTTAGGAAAGAGTAAATTATGTTTATTTTATTTTTATTCCTTTTCATGTTGTTTTTTTTTTAATTTATTTATTACTGTCCTACTTCCTCACTCAGCCATTCCTCTGTCCTTGCTTTCTGCCTCTCCTCAGGCTAGCATGTTCAATTTATTTCTGCAACTGGTAAATCACTGCAAATCTGTCCAAGTTAGTAACAAAATCATATCTCCTGTGAAAATAAAGCTACAGATTAGGTGATACTTGACTGTAAAATTGCTTTGTTTTGATGATTTTAACTGTACTTCATGGGACAATCTGAAAATACACCTCTTTGCACTGCACGGTTGTAAGATCAGGCTGCAGTTACCAACACCCCAAGATATCTGGGCTACATTTAAACAAGCAACTGCCATACTGATTACTGCTCTCTGAATAATTGATTAAATGGGTTGGATAAGTGAAATTTTTCATATTACCTTCTGTACATGGGCCTACAGAACAGCTTAGGAGTATAAATGAATCCTTTTCCTTGCTAGAGCAAACAGGAGATTGTCAAAACAGAGACGCAGCTCTTGACTGTGCCAAGCCATCTGGCAGCGTGAAAACCACTCCGGGGCAGTGTTCTACCAGTGCAGAAGAGGAAGCTAATGTGCTTGGGCAGAGGATGGCACAGCCAACTTCTGGTTAGAAGTTTTCATTTTTCATCAACGGGGTGCTTGATAACTGGCACTAACAATTGTTAAGAAATGGTAATAGCAAAGAAGCCGCAGAAGGGTGTGGGCTTGTCATTTGTCATTATGAGAAAGGTAAAAATCTCATGGGGTTCTAATCATATTTCTGTCCCTGTGGGATTTACATGGCATGAAAAAATTCACAGATGAAACATGTGTGCATTTTTCCTTTGTGTCAACTCCAGTGACCAGTCCCATCTAGCACATGCAGCCCCTCTGCAGAAGAGCACTCACTATACTCTGTGACTGCTCCGTGCAGCCACACTGGCACGCTGCAGGTAGGCTGGATGCTGCTTGCTGTGCTTGCACACCTGTCATTTCTAAGATCATGAACTTTAGTGTTTCAAAAAACATTTCAGCTTGGATATTGTTAGTGCCAGTTTCAGTGCATCACTCACAAAACCATTTGAGAACTGGGTAAATCAGATTATTTACTGTTACTTTGAGTTTCGGTCGCAAAAGCAAACAAAAATACCACCTAAAGAATCCAAGCCCAGCACTGTCAAAGGAGCAGCTTTGACTCACAGTGAGCTCATTCTCTAGGCTATAAAAATGTTTGTTTCCTTTATGTGCTTTTAAAATATAAAGCTCCTGTTCTCAAATGGTACATGTTTACATGTTTACCTTTTAACTGGTTGGTGTAAACAGTTGTTCAAAATTACTTTTTTTCTAAAGTATTTTAATTGTGTATTTGAACATCTTAGGCAATTCCATTTACCCACGGTTTTTCTGCTTATAAGACATCATAAACCCCTTCCTCAGCCCAAAATTTATCCTTTTTGTATTGTAGAATCAGACTTAATCCATCCAAACTGTGAATCGTCCCTCCCTATCATAATCAAATTATTATATTTTAGTTCATTCTGAGATACCTCTCTGACAAAGTTAAGTTTTGCAAGCTGAGATCCTTCCATAGACCACTGCAGGTCACCTGTGTACAGTTTCATTGAGGCAAGGGTAAGCTCTTCTGGCAGAAGCCTGCTTGCACTATGTGGACTTAAATGCTTGATACATCTTTCAGTCATTTATGAGGCAGACTACTTGCCTATATTTATGAGGCCATAAACGAAAATGGTTGCTGCAGGATGTGTTTTGGGTGTTGTTTGAAGAGTCAGCGAAGGCCGGGCAAAGGCCAAGTAATTATTAGGAGGTACTGGTGTCAAGGATGACTCAAAAAATTTCCAGACACCTATTTCTTTAAAAAGCAGTGGTGTTTTGGAAGGTAGAAATGCTTGAATATTTTTTACAGGATAATCCTCTCCAATTCTATGAAATGGCTTTAAAAACCTTTCTCAAAATCCCTTCCTGTTTCCCAACTTGCAACGCCAGGATAAGAATGCAGTGAGTGTGTAACTGTTTGCCCTTATTTCCTCACATATTTTGGCTAGCACAAATGAGAGAACAGGTATGTTGGACTCAGGAGAACTATTTGGCTGCCTTGGAATCCCTCTCTGCATATCCTACATTCTGGGCAGTCTGTAACACAGCCTGTCACACTCAGAAATGGCCGCAGAGATGGTCAGAGGCAGGCTGCTGCTGGCTGGAGCTGCGTGCTGGTGACAGGGCAGGCTGTCCTTTGCAGTGGTGAGGCTACAGGTGAGTGGTACACGGGGAAGGAGAGGTGGTGCTGCATGGCCACAGCAGCTCCTGGTGCCTTGTCAAGAGAGGGATTCACAAAAGCGGTCAGGAACAAGGATTGGTGTGAGCCAAAGCCAACCATCCCTACCCAAAATGGTGGACCAAAGAAGGTCTTGCAATGGCAACCTCTAATTTTGTGGGAGTTAAGTGAGGTGTCTTGCAGCAAAGTCACATTTAAGGACCACTGTGCATTTGAAGTTTCCCTTTCAGTGCAAGTATGAGATTTATAATGCTATCAGTCCTTGGGTAAGGTCACCCTCGTTGATGTTTATAACCATCTTGTTACCATAGCAGTTGTAGGCCACTGATGAGATCAGGAATCTCAACAAGGTTTTACAACCTTCTTTTCCAATTTATTTTGAAGCTTAGAGGTTTGGAGAAAGCCCTGGCTTTACAGAGATTTCAGAGTGCTGGGTGAACAAAATGTGTACTGTTTGAATTTAGATCATGGGAAGTGGATATGGCCTCCTGCTCTCCCCATTGCTGAGCACAGCGAGGTGCAGAGCCCATGGTCTCATCTGGGAGACATAATGGTTGAGCTCAGAGCCATGGCAGTCCTTCCTATCAGGGGACAGGGAGGATATTGGGACCTGGCAGTGTAGTGGGGCAGGGAGAAGCAGTTTGGGTAACTTGGATGCTGAGGTGAATGTCTGTCCTCATCAAAGCTGCTGAGTCAAAAAGGAGAACACAGGTGTGTCCTGCCAGGGAGACAGACCTGCCTGAGATGTGCATCACTGGTCTGAGGGATGCCCAGCAGGTACATCCACCTGAGCAGTCAGGAGTGCACTGTCTGAGATCCATCCCTGCTGGAAAAAAGAATGCTGTGTTGGTTTGGAAGTGATGTGATGAGAAGAAAATCTCCAGGCCATTTCTGACTGTAATGTTTATCCATGTCACAGTGAAACTAAGTGTCATATTTCAAATTTGTCTGCTTGCCAACCAACAGTGGAATAAAGCTTGTTCAGAATCTCTCTTCTCACCTTTTTCTGGCTTGAAGAATTAATGGACCTATGCTACTCTTACTAGTGAAAATTAATTCATTGAGATCAAGAGCAGCTCCCATGTGCATTAATGAGCTTTTTTATTGTTATTTTTTCTTCTTCCTTTCTTTTCTGCAATCATTAGTAAGTCCTATTTCTGTTTTATGCAGCTGCAAAAAGAAGCCCTGGACAGCAGTCTCATGAGTTCCAGGAACTGAAGCAGAGGTCCTTAAGTAAAGATGGCCATCAGGGAAGCAAGTCCAGTGACTCTGGTGAAGAAGCAGATAAAGATTTTATTTTTGTTTAGCAATCAGTACAAGTGCTTTGTAGCGCAAGAGCTTTTTATAACAATCGGGGTTCAGCAATCAAAAGCCCTTTTGGTCAGCTGCTCTTCCACCACAGGTACATTTCCATGCAGAAAACCTGATCTTCCAATCATGATTTTCAGTACACCTGACATTGATTCGGTCCTTAGTTTCTGGTCTGTGCAGTGCAGGCATTCCTTTCCATGCCTTTGCCTAGAGCCAGCTATTCCTTCATGTATCCTACTTGAATTTCTCTGAAGCAGCTACAAAGAGTGCCCTGCATTAGGGCATTTAGAAAGCAAAGCAAATTAACTGGACACTGTCTTACACTAATACACTGTACAGCAGGTAATGTGTTGTACTGCTGAATGTAAATGTGTCAGATCTGCACGTGACTTACCTATAAATATATTCTTGCGGTATGCAATTGCACATTGTAATTATATTAAAAGAGCACACTAATAAAATAATTTGTATAGATTATATATATTAAATGCTTGGGTATGGTTTTTACATTCTCCCATAGGGAGCTTCTTTCTTCCTGTTCTCCTTCTGTACATAAAGCTCCAACGCTTACATTTGTGTACTGTCAGAAAGCACAACAGAGAAGGGTTTGGATTATGTATAACCATGGTATGCTTCCACATTCATATATTAATGTATATAGTTGATTGGAATGAGGGCAATTGAAATTTTATTAATATTGGTGTTTTCTGGAGGCCTTCCTCGGTTCTGTCTGCATATTAGCTTCCTTTCTATGTGTAATTCTATGAGAAACATAGTTTGACATCTGTAAAAACATTTCAGCTTTTGAGGGAGGGGATGCAAATTTCATGGCTACCCACTTACATTACAGGTTGAAGGGATTTTATTCATATGTATATTTGTAACAATAAAAAAATGATTTTACAACTGAAATACTAGTCTTTGTTTTTACAGCACTGTTTGTGGTCTGATGGTCTCTGATCTTTGAATGCTGGCATTGGGTCAGGTAGGAGAAGTGTGCAGTTAAGAAAAAACCTGTATAATTTTTCTGCTTCTAGTAAAGTGCCTGTTCCAGCTGAAAGGAACACATACACATTATAAAACTGCTGAAGGAAGATCTCTACTATTCTCTTCCCTTGGAATCTTAAGCAAAGTAGCCTTTGTGTGGGCCAGAAACACCTGCTATTGAAATTCTCAATTTTGGTCCAATAGGACAGAATAAAATTGACTCTCTCCCAAGAGCAATTTTTCTGCCCTTTTGGGGTTTCTTGACTGGACAAAAGTGCTCAGATACCTACCTGTCTTGATGACCTTCTGTAATCAGCCTGTGCAGATGCCTGCACAGATGTGCAGATGCACCTTTCCTATTGCCCTATAAAGGGCTGCTGAGTCAAAACAAAATACCTGAGAAGCACTTTAAGTTTACATCTCAAAAGTAGGCTACAAGACGGCGGGAAGGAGGTCCTGAAGGCTGGAGATTCCTTCTTGGCATTTGCCCTGACTTGAAATCATGCATTTATCTAAAATTATTAAGAAAGGGTCTTCATATTCACATATGTACTTTTGATTTATTTGCCATCATTAAGAACAAAAGACAAATTGCAAAGGAAAACTAAAATACCTGTGTTATAAATGAAAATTATTTTATTCATAAATAAGCTGCCATTTTTTATTCCTATAGGACATAGAAAAGACAACTGTCTGAGAAGTGAAAGTATGCAAGAAGGGTTGCTCTAATTATTTGTTCTGCGAATTTTAAGAAAATTAACAGCAAGGATTGTGGTATTAAGATAAAAATTTAAAATAGTCTCTAACTTCCAGAGCAGTTAGTTGCTGAGGATTTCCTACTTGTGCTTGATGTTCTTCTTACGAGTCATCTGAGATACTGTTCTGGTCCTGCTGTGAGCAAAGCACATGTTTGTGCTGTTAAGAAGAAAAGCTATAGTGCTGTAACATTTGTTTGCTGGAGTAGAAGGATTTCATTAGACATCAGTGGTTTTCTATCTTGTGCAGATGCACCCATTCCAGCCTATTCCAGCCATCTATGTGTTGTGGGCAAGCTGAGCTGTGGAGAAACAACTTTAGGGGAGTGCTAGTGAGAGCTCTTGAAGACCTGGAGTTTGGCTTTGTGTATGTGTGGTTTTGGGGCTGGGGAGGAATGATGGTTTTCATTTCTCTACTTTCTGCCTGGCACGCCCAGCACTATCAGCCTGACTGAAAAGAATTAATTTTGCTTCCAGAGCACCCCTCTTGTACCTCTTCTATGTGTTGGAAATAATGACATTTATTTTCAGTATCTTGAGCTCATGGTGGCCATGGGTAAGTGCCAGTGTGTTTCAGAAAATGAACAACCACTGTCCCCTGGTGACAAACCAAGTCGGGAGGTTTGGGGAAACCTTGCAGAGGAGGGAAGGTGCATTTCCATGAGCTGCATGCCCTCCATGCAGGTGCACAGCTGGCAGAACCCTGATGTCTCGTTTCCTCCCTGCTGCCTGAGCTGCTCTGTGGGTGGCCTCGTGTGATCCCTGCCTATCCCGGCCCATGTGCTTCTCTGGGGGGGTGAGGGCCAGAGCCCAGAAGCCGCATTCAGCTGCTTTGGTGGGCTGCCAGTGGCAAGGATCCCTGGAGTTCCTGGGAGACTGAACAGAGACCAGGTAGAGGCACCACTGAAGGAAAGGGTTGCTAACTTGTTCTCCCAGGGCATCCATAATGGCTTTGAGTACCACCAATGTTGTCTGTCCCTTCCTGTCACACGCTGCCTGAGCTGCCTGAGCACTTCCAGCTGTGCTGGCAGCGGTGGGAGCAGAGTTTGGCATGGGAGAAGAGGTGGCCTGCCTCCCAGGCATGCTGCTGGCATTCCCCTTGCAGCTGAGGGCATCTCCATAGTGCTGTGCTGCACAGTCTGGCCACACAGAAAGGGCTCAGAGGCTCCAGCTGGGGTTACGTGTGACACCATGGCTTGCTCCCTGCTGTCAGACAAGTCAGACTGCTGTCAGACAGGAGAGCAGTTGCCTTCACCATATTTTGGGGTGACAGCAAAGGGGTGGCAGCATCTGAGGTGACAGCAAGGCCCTCTGCTTCCCCTCATGCACATAATCATGCATACACTGTATGAGCAAACAAGAGGGAAGGACCAGCAGCCCTGGTCACCCAGTTAAGAAATGCTGCCCTGGAAAGAGTCTTACCATGAGCATCTCAGTTTAGAGCTGCACCTAACTGATCCACCTTTAGGCAAAGGGGGCAAAATGTGTTCCTGGAAGGAGCTGCTCTGCTCTTTTCTGCTCTTAAATCTGGTTTTCAGGCTTTGCTGTCAAGGAATTTCACCCCTGATGTACACAGTGGGAGCACCTCCCCCTCTGAGAAGCGCTGAAGAAGGGCTATGGCTGTAAGCCAGGCTCCAGGGTGAACTCAGACAGCTCTGTACCACAGCTGCAGGACCTCCTTCCCAATCCCTGCTGAAGGAGGTTAAAATCTGAGTGATACATTTCAAGCTTTTTAAAGTATTCCCCGATGTGCAGTAACAACAGTAAATAGCTGCTTCCTAAGATGGGAATTGCAATCATCCTAAATCTTCTCCCTCTGCCAGAGCCAGCCATCCAGGCTGAGACAATTTGGGAATTAATGTGGCCCATTAGTCACAAATCTGTGCAACCCACCACATTTAGCTGAGAGCTGCCACCAGCATGAGCTCTCACCACCAGTGCTTATTAATTGATTAATGTGGGGATGATTTTTCTCTCCTATTGAAGACAAAAAAATGTACTGAGAATAATTTTTGGGGAAATAGCAGAAGGCTCTACTCCTGTTTAAAATTCATAAGAGCTATGTTGCTTTCCCCATGCCCAGGGATGCTAATACTGGATGGGTTGTGCCTGAATCCCACCTCTGGACATGATCCTCTGCTTGTGCTGAGGCTTAGGGAAGGTTTCAGGTAGAAACACCATCCTTTGCTTCTCCTGGAGCCATGAGCCAGAAGAGTAACAAACAGCCAAGGTTAAGTAACAGATTATCATTTAATGCCTGTCTCCTGCTGATCAGGCCTGGAAAGCAGTGAAGTCTTTCCCCATCCTAAGAAAACGAGGAGGATGAAAATTGCAGTATAAACACATGATACCAACCTCCTCTTTCCTTCTAATGTAGGAGCTCCCCATCCCAGAAATAAGGGATCATAGGACGATCTGCCAGGCACCTTCACAGCTTTCCTACTCATCTCTGTGCCTGTCCTCCTGCAGTTCCTCATGCCTCCTCCCAAAAGGGGCCTCTCGCCAGCACCACAGCAAGTGCCTTTGGAGCCACCTGAGCCAACTCTCCACTAGTGTCCAGCATTTCCAAAGCCTCCTGACCACAGGCAGGGCAAGACTTCACAGCAGCTGGAGGGTCCTCCCCAGGGGGCAGAGAGGGGTGCACTTTTTTTTAGTCGAGAGCAAACAGCGCTCTGGAGTTCCGCAGGCCATGATGGCACCTTGTGTTAGCAGGCACTACCCCTGATTGGCAGCTTAAAATGATGCCCTTATCATTGCACTTCTTTTTCCTTCCTGAAACTGAGATTTCTCCAGCTCTGGAGGGCAGTTTTCCAGAGCTGCACAGAGTTTGTGTATTCAGAGACCTGGGGAACAGGCGTCTGAATGGGTGAAGAAATGCAGAAGTGAGGCCTCAGGGTGATCTGCAGGGCAGGGAAACAAATCAAATAGTGTAAGAGCTGATGGCAAGTCGCTAGAAAGCAGCCTAGTAGGGGGCTGCATCCAAGTGCCCCTTGTGAGATGCCCTAGAGTTTCCAGGGTCACATCTGGTGAGGAGAGGAGAAATCCCAGCTGATGGAGAAGGGCTGGTGCAGGGCAATGGCTGAGATCCTGCTAAAATTCCTTTTTCCTCTGAATCCAGGACAAAGCTGTCAATTCTCAATCAGCAGCCAGGGTCAAGGTGGTCCTCAGGATGAAGTACTTGCTTGGGCAGAAACCAGGACCAGGATGCCAGCTCGCCCCCTCCCTGGGCCCTCTCATCTGTGGTTGCTCCTGCTTCATCAGGGAGATCCTGCAGGGGCAGGGGCTGTGAGTGTCCTGGAGGTGCAGATTCCCCCCGTGCCAAACACCAAATACAAATCTCTGTGAGAACAACGATGCTCATCAGCACCAAGAAGCTGAAGAGTGAGACCCTGAATTTTTGAGTGGAGAGAAAACAATCTGTGAGTCTCTGCACAGAAAATGGTGTCACTATGAAGGATCTGTTATTATAGGACTTAATTTTTTACGCTGCATCCCACAGCAAACTGAAGAGGCTCCTGCAGATAGAGTCTCTTCCCAGTTAGAAAGCTTGCTCTGCTTCTGACACACCTACATCAGCTGTCCTAGAGATTTATTACATGCAGGTTCCAAGTGCCCATGTTTGGGAAGTCTGCATGGAAAAGCAGATATGTTGCCATGGTCCCTCCCAGCTGTGTGTTGAGGTTTCTGCTCCAATGCCTCTGTGCTGATGCTGCTTTGGCAGTTTATGATGAATTCTGCTAGCTGACCCCAAATCAAATCCTTCAGAGCCTGTTTTTTTCTGCTTTTCCAGTAAGTTGGACTGAGAAGAAAAAAGCTTCATGGGAGAAAGAGTATTTAATTAGATTGATACCAGGCAGGGAAGGCAGGAGAGGGGCTGCTAGCTTGACAAATCCAATTTGGTTTCACTGAATGGAGGAGTCGAGTTAACTCTGTAATCTCTGTTTAGCAGCGTTCCAGGAATGCCTTCTTCCCTTCCCGTTTGCTTAGGGGAGTAAGACCCAGCAGAGGGTAGAGGAGAGTGCTGTGGAGGTTGTGCAGCCCAGGCTTTATTTGGACAACATTAAATTCTAGCCAAAGACTGAAATAATGAAAGTCATGAACTGTAACTGAGACTGCAGTCCCTGGGTAGCAATGAGCAGCTTGTAGCTGGGGGAAATAACAGCTTTTCTTTTGGGAAATCTCAGATTCCTTATTATGGCCTGAGTCCTGACCCCTCTTTTCAGTGGACTCCTTGTGGGAAGAGGTTGTCTGCTTAGTTATAACACTCGAGGGATCCCATTGTAGGTCCAAAATGAAGAAGACAGCTGAGGACTGAAGCCTCACAGCTTGGAGGAAGGCTGGAGAAACTTGGCCTTGGTTGGAATCTGCGGATAGAAATGTCTGTGGCATGGTAGTCTTTGTGTCACACCACATCCATCAGTACCTGACCTGAATTGTCATTGCACTTCTTTGCACTCTGAACCCACACACTGCACCACCTGAGCCTGAAAGATGGATCCAGGATCCAGCCCAGCATGTGGCTGGAAATGTGGGATTTGCTGGGCAGAGGGAGGGAGTGGGATGGAAGGAGGGGCAAGAGAAGGGCGTCCTTGTTGGAAGGTGGGGGTCTATTGCTAATAAGTAGCTTGTACCTATCTGAGGGTGGGTTGGAAAGAAGAGTCTGTTTCTTTTCTGCAGCTTCATCTCTGACTTAATTTCCAAGAAATGGTAGGAATTACAGGGGGCTTCACTGACTGTATTATTTCCATTTCTATTTCCTTTCAGTTTGCCATTGATTGCTTCTGCAGCATTTTCCTTTGCTGGCATGCTCACAGACCCCTTGCCAGGAGTGCATCATCCCCACCCTCAGCAGCCCCAGCTGTGCACAGCAGCTCAGCCAGCACACCCACCTCCCACTGCCCTGATACAAATCAGGGGCTGGGGAAAATGGGGCACAAGGATCTGGGCTGGGGCTTTCTGCAGAACCCAAACCACCTGTGAAACACCTGCTCAGTGAAGGATGAAATGCTGATGGCTGGTTTTGGCTTCCTCAGTGTCCCCAGTCAGTGCAAAGCTGAGGGAAGCTGAAGCCACTTGATGAGGAAAATTATTTCCTTTTAACTGTGTCTGCATGTATTTGGAATTTTTTAATGTAAAGGCAAGGAGCAAAGTCATACCACAAATCCAAATATTTGGTTTGGGTTTTTGTTCTCTAGTCTATTCATGGGAACCCAAATGTTTCATTTCACATCAATACTTTGAGTCTGGCCCAAAAAATGAGGCATTTGTCAGCTGCTCCTTATTTTTGTTTCCAGATCAGCAATCTGCACTTTTATCCATGTGTTCCCATTTACAGTTGCCTTTCTACAAATTAGGCCTTTCTACGAAGCTAGCCAAGGCCGAGGTTTGGCCACAAGCTCCTTATTTTGCTCTTTACTTGGCAATAATTGCCATTTATTAATTTATTATCAATATCAGTTAAATAAAACAGCATTGCTGGTGTCCTCAGCTGGAGGGTTCCTTGACCCACAGCAGGACCAGGCAATGGTTGTGCAAATGCTTCCAGTCTCAAGGGACCTACTGAAGCACATTAATTTCAAAGCCAAGTGTATCTCTGGTGAGGGTGAATGCACTTGCATTTTTTTTTTTTTAAGCTTTTCAAAACACAGATTTGAGCTCTTCAGCCTTGAACTTTACTGCACAGTGCAAAGCTAAAGCCAAAGTCCTTAATCAAAAATGTTAATTACTTTTTAGTTTGGTACATGAGCTGCACACACAGCAGCAATCTTCAGTGTGTTGCTTTAATACTAATGCCGATAGGTCCACAGTTCAATATGCTCCTCAGATTTACAGTGTTCCACAGAAAGTCCTGGGGGATGTGATGCCTTCTGGATGCTGACCTGGAACAGAGACTAGACAAAGCAAGAGGATAAAATAGATATTTGTTAAAAGGCCTCACTGGGTGCACCTGGGCCACACAAGAGTCCAGCCAGACTATATCTTAGATGCAAAATGGCCACAAAAATGGACACCCAATCAAGAGGTCTCACACTTTTATAAGTTCTGGTCCATTAGCATATTAGAATCAACTGTCCAACCATAGCTTCAGGTTATGAAGCTCAATCCTCCTTGTTTTTTCTTCTCACTTCACCCTTGTTTTTGTTCTTGGGCTTGAAAGTTGTCCTTGGTATCGAGCTAGAAAAGGAATTGTTTTGTCTATCTACTCTGTGAAGAGAGCTTAGTAGCACTTAAAACTAAACCTAAAACTACTCACTAAAACAGAATAGAATATAAAAAATATAAAAGCTAAAACTTAAGGCATCAGATGAGTAAAAAATTGTTGTAAGGAGTTTTTTGTTTAGTATGTTTTTCTTCTCATTCAGGCTTTACTGAGTCAACTAAAGCAATTGGAGAAGCTGAACACGTTCCATGTTCATGCATGCAGTAGGATGGCCACATCTTCTTTGCCGGCTGGCACTTACCTGGTTCCAGTCACTTTGAGCTAAATTTTCCAATTCTACCCCTAAGGGCCCTAAATCCATTTTGTGCAATACTTGAGGCAGGGCAGAGCAGCTAAGCTCTGGGGTGGACCCTGTATCTATAGGGTATTTCAGTAGTGGGTTTTGCAGGGAGAGCAAAGGCACAGCTGGTGCAAACAGAAGAGGAATCCATCATCTCTGCTCCTTCTTCCCCCTCTCAAGGGATGCTGCTGTGTGAAATCAAAATGTCTCTCTGCCAGCACTGAGAGTGCCTGGGATGACAAGGATGCTCAGAAGGATGGACACATATCATCCACATCCTCTTGCACAGGTAACAATGAGCTCTTTTGAGAGCCCTTTAAGCTTGAAGGTCCTTTTTTCTCTCCAAACTGGACCTGGTTTCACTGGAGTTCTGTGAGATGCTGGATAAATACAGGTAGTTTAAACAAGGTGTAACTTCTTGCCTGCTCTTCTTCCTGTGGAAAGCATGGGGGAGAATCAGCTATGAGAAGCTCTTCTTAATGTCCTGAGCTTTGCATCCAATCCCATAAAATCTCACTGTCTCCATGCCTGCCAAATGGCAGGGTGCTTTCACTTCCAAAATATTTCAAAACATGAGTAGTGTTTCCCCTTAAGTTAGTTTTGTTAAAGATAGTTTTTAGTAAGAAACCCACTGTCATGATCATAATACCAGGGGACCTTGTTGGTTATCAGCCATGGTGGTGGTTTCCAAAGCCAGGTTGCAAACCATGTTAGAACTGATGAACATCTCTTTCCTAAAAACCTGGATCAGTATGTTCCCTGTCTGGGGCACGTGGGCTTTGGGTCCTGGGAAGAGAGATGGGGCCAGAGTGACCTTCATGCCATGGAGCAGTGTCAGGTGACTTCATCCACCAGGAGATCAGGTAGCTCCCATGGGACACATGAGGCCACCACTGCCTGCAAGGGACTTGGGCAGGTGTCCCCTAAAAATTTAGACTTTTCCATGTCATTACTTAATGAGTTCCTCTCCCATGCTGGGGTTCCCCACCTGAGCAAGGTCATGAAGTGCTTGTGGCCTTGCTGTTGCATTAAGATCTTGACAATAATTTTTCTGAGGTCCAGAGGTGATCCCAAGGCTGCTGTCCAGGGAACCTCTGTACTGAGATGTTCCCATGCTGCTACTTAAACACATCAGCTTTACAGCATCTCCTTTTCCTTTGCACACTGGAAAAGATGGAAGTTGCTGTGTGATCTCTGTTGTGATCTCCCTAGAAGAATTTCCTGAGTAAAACAACTCAGTTCTTCAGGGTTTTTTTTTTTGTCTCAGATCAAATAGGAACCTTCACAGGGCAAACATTAAATACTTTTTAAAAGCCTTTTCTGCTGCTTCTGAGAGCCTCCCTAAAGCAATCATTATGTGAATAATATTGAAATAAGTATCTATTGAATCAAAGGCAACCTAGAAAAAACTGTCTGCAAGGGTCTCAAAGGAGATAAGAATGATTCTGGGAACACACATTGAGACCAGCTCAGTCCCAGGTGCCTGAAATCACTGCAGGTGAATACACAGGTGACTTTCAAATCAAATCTACTCCTAAGCAGGGCCTTCATGAATATAATTCTCTATCAGCACAGAGATCTTAAACCCCACGGTTTCTCCGTTTCATTAGTATTACAGGAGGAAGACGATGCAGGTTTCTGTCCATCTTTATCCTCTGGCTTTTCATTCCGGTGAGGGATACCCTGCCGATGGCGGTGAGGAGGTGAGAGAACTCTGCCTGCTTCCGCCCTGATTTCATAAACCGAGGAGGAGAGTTACAAGCTTTAGAAAAACTCCTTTTTCTCCCCTTAAACTCCACTATTTCTCTAAAGTCTCACAGTTCCCTCCAGCACTTCTGCCTTCGTTCGGGGAGGTCTGAAACTCTAAAGGTCGTTTGCAAGCGGTGCACAGCTCTTCCGAGGCGGGGGCTGCTCGGCCGGGCTGCTCCAGCCCTCCTCGACGGCTGAGCTCCGTCCTGCCACAGCCCGCGCACACCCGAGAGGGATCCGGGGGAGAGGGAGGTCGGCGGGACGAGCCCCGGGAGAAGGGACACTTCCCCCGCGCCCCCAACGGGGCCGCCCCCGGGGCGGGGCCGCCGCCCTGAAAGCCGGGCCCGGCGGCGGGGCCGGGGCAGAGGCTGCGCCGCCGACTGAGGGCGAGGGCCCGGGCCGGCAGCAGCAGCACCATGGAGAGCGGCGCCGACGGGCGCCTGGACGCCGCCGCCTTCCTCGGGGCCTGGCGGCGCTTCGACACCGACGGCAAGTGGGGACACGGGTTGGGGGAGCCGGCTGGAGGGTGCCGGGCCCGCTGGGTGCCATGCAGGGGTCTGTCCGTGCAGGGGGAGGCGGGACCGCCGGGGTGGGTGCCCCTCAGGCTGTGGGTGCCCCTCAGGCTTGTGGGTGCGGTGTGGGTGCCTGGAATGCTGCGCCTGGGGTCGATATGTCCAAGTTTCACCACCACGAGGTCCTGCAGGTGTTTTCGAGTCCCCCTCTTCCTCCTCACCATGAATATCGTAGCTGGAAATCCCCCTTTTCACCCCAAAAGTTTTGCCTTTTCATTACTTCTGCGTTTCATTTGCTGCTCTCTCTTTTGGTCCCAGTTTGGGAGGTTTCTTTTTTTTTTTCTGAAAAGTTTTCTGTAAGGAAAACTCCGAAGATAGCAGTGCAGCTGTGCCCAGCCCTGACACAGAATTGAACAGATGAGATTGAATAGGACATGGGGCAAGCATGGGATCCTGACCCTGAAGCCTTGGGTTACCTGCATGCAGCCCATGGCATGGTTCCTGGAACTCGGGCAGTACCCCGACCATTAATATATTTGCTTTTTGTTTAGACAATGGTTACATAGAAGGGAAGGAGCTTGACGATTTTTTTCATCATCTCCTGGAGAAACTGGGACCAGAAGTAAGTACTGTGCCGCTTTAGTTGTGCAACAGGTCCAAGCAAAAATGTTATGCTGAGAGATGGTTTGTGTTTGTTGTTCCCTGATTGCCGACTTCCTTAGCAATCCCGAGCTAAAGAGCTTTTCTCTTGGCAACAAGGTGGCATCTAAGCACTTACAACAAGTGCAGTCAGCTGAGCAGTTTGATCAGTTGTTTCCAGCCCAACAGCTGCTGGTCAGAGGGAGATCACAGCTGGCACCAGCTGAAGGGGCTGGTTGGCAGCGTGGAGAGAAAGTCATCTACTGTTGTTGAGTAGAAACAAGTGAAAAAGCACAGCCTGGCTGGCTGAGTGGGAGGGCAGTGTTCGTGGTTTATTTGTTCAAGCCTATGCTGATTAGTTTTGTTAATATGATAGGCTTCTTTCCCAGGTCAATTTTTAACAAATATACTGGCATTAATTTTGAATGTTGCTTAGGAAGAAGGCGTATGTCTATATTGCCACAAACGGCTAAAAACCAAATTGAGAGTCAACTCTGCTGCTTCTAAGATTGGGACCTGACTCTACATTGTTTGTGGTTTTCTCCCCTGGTTTCCTTTACTGGTTTTGGCATCATTTCCCCTCTCTCATTTTCTGCATCTCTGCACAAACAGAAGTTGCACTACAATTTACAGGGGCTGCTTTCCTTGGCTCCTTGTGCCGAAAAGCAGAGATGAAACAAACAAAAAGAAATTAACAAAGACAGAAAAGGTAGCTGATAAAAGGCATAAATTCATGAGTATCAAGTGTAAATCAGAACTGTACTTACAAGCCAATTAGTATTCTTGGATCTTTAAGGCTATAATTTAAAAAATAGAAGCTGTGCGTAATTTTTTCAAGCATATTTTTATTTTATTTGCAAGTAAATTTGGATTGAAATATTGGCAGTTTTTGCAGAAATGTCTTTCAGAGCATGGATGGTTAGATGAACAGATAGGCACATAAAAAAGCTTCAAACAAATCAAAAAAGATTCAGGGACAGGAATATTTATGGACACAGAAAAGCTGATTTAAAGAGAAATCAGAAAGCTCATGATTGTTTATGCAGGAACAAATGATGAAATTGGGAGATGCTAATCTTGGGGTATTGAAACAACAACACAAAGCATGCTCAAACAAACTCAGTGACAGCAAACATGAGATGTTGAAGGATATGCTTCAAATGAGGCTGCAGTGGGACCTCCAAGTGGAACTCTCCAGAGTGAGCTGATGGTAATGAAATCCGGGGTTAACCAGATTTAGGCAGCTTCCTAAGGATGTGAGTCAAGAGAAACTCCAAGCCCCACTCTAGCCCATAGCTGCCCTTGTGCATCCCTCACATGAGGTCCTGGGACATTGTGTCATTTATTAGCACACAGAACTTGCAAAATGAGGGTGTTCCAGCAATGAACTTCCTGCTTTAAGAAATCAGTAGTAGTTTTATTGCTTGTTAAAAGTCCCTGCTTGGAAGACTCCAGCTTAATGCAACACCCTGATCCAGTTTGCATCTTCTTTGCTTCTGCTATCAAAGTTTTGCCATTAAAAGAAATAGTTTGATGCAAGTTGAATGGAGAAAGAACCAACTCCCTCTCCTGCTATTAAATAGAAGAAATAGGCTAATTCTGGAATACAGTGCTCACTAACTTTCAAGGTGCTCAGTCAGGCTCTCACGTGCTTTTGGGTTTTTCTTTCTAGTTTTCTTGCCTATTTTCAGTAATATTTCCACTCTGGTAATATTAGGGATAAAAGTACATGGCAGGCTGCAGGCAGAGCAGGCTGTTTTTGTGGCAGAAAAAGGGGAGCTTTGTCCTGGGGAGGCTGAGAGCAGTCCTCTGCTCACTCCCTTGAGTGTGAGGGTCACTTGAGCACCAAGTTAAACAAAGGTCTTTACTACCTTTGTACAATGAGTTTATCAAACAACATTGAGCCATTTTTCTCTTTTTCACATGATTTATATTGTGCAGGCTTGTGATTATGGCAAGAGGGGTAAAGGGTCCCCTCTGCATCGGTTTTACCATCCTACAGAAAGTGTCCTCTGTGATAAAAGCAGTGAGCTGGGACTGAGCATCTCTCTGTTGTACCACTCATCTTGACCTTTACTCTGGGTCTTTGATTCCTTGTCCAGTAAAGGGGGGGAGACAGCAATACCCTGGCACAACTTACAGACGTGTCACAAGGATTAATTAGTGTCTGAAGTGCTACACAAGTGATAAATAATGTTATCAGCACTGGAAGTTGTCTCTGCTTGAATAGAGAATGGCTTCATAATTATATTTTTTCAGCCTGTGTTCTCTAAGCTGTTATTTTTCTTAATGACCACTGTGGTCCTTCAGCTCTGTTTTTCTTCCCAGTTACTCTGCAGCATCTGCAGCTGACACTAAATGCCGGGGGATGGGAGCAGCTGGCAAAACAATTCAGAGATGAGCCTGTGGGGAAGCTGAGAGACACAGCTCTTCCTGACAACTCTGAGCAAGGAAAGAAACTTGAAATAGCATCCAGTGATGGAGGCCAATTCATTTTCCTTTATTGAACCATAAACAATTGTGGGTAGAAAGGGAAGACTTTGCAACAAAGGTAGACCTGTAGTAAACCAACCAAATCCCAGATGCTGCTTCCTGTGCCTTCTCCTCCAGCAATGGGCAATTGCTGGAGGCATTTGGACATTGCACTTAACAGCACACTTTAACTTTTGTCCAGCCCCAAAGTGGTCAGACATTTGGACTAGATGATTGTTGTAGGTCCCTTCCAACTGAATATTCCATTCCATTCCTAAGAAAATCCCTTCAGTTTCCAGGCGTGTGTAATTCATCCTCATGTCAGCATTACATTTTCAAGCTGCTGGCATTATCCACCTCTTTCTCTTATCACTGCTGTGACTTCTCTCTAATCATTGGAGCCTCCAGCTTCCAACCTGCTGCTGCATGGCTGCCATGAGCTGCCTGGGCTCTCTTCTGCCCTTTCACAAACCCTTCTTCTATATTATGGCACCTCTTTCCATGCATTTTCTAGAAGTTTTTATACTGAGATAAGAGCCCAGGGGAAAGGACAGTTTCTTTCAGAGTCAAAAAAGTAATTTTATTAGAACAGGAACTGTAGTTCCTGCATTTCTGTCTTATATTCCTGTACATCTTTCTTTCTATATTGGGATCACTAAGGATCTTCCTTGCTTGCTTTTTTTCTATGGTTTTAATGGAGCTCTATGTATATTCTCATAATAATTAGATAAGAGTTTTATAGAGGAATAGCTATAAATTTTGGTGTTGGATTACTGAAAGTTTCCATAAAACCAATGATGTCTGGGCAGATATGGAGATAAATGCACATTGCCATTGGGCTTTCTCAGAAAGGTATTTCAGTTTGCTTAAATTATACTCAAATTAGATAGAAAACTTTCAGATAAAGGATGGTTGCCTTCACCTAACTGTAAGTGTGTAGGAGACCACAACAATTATTGAAGTATAAATTTGATCAGACAAGACAGGTATTAGCCTCATTTGAATCCCTCCTGGCTGAAAACCACACGGATGGTTATGACTGGAAGGGACTGAAGTTAATCCTCTGGAGCTCGCTCTGAGCAGCCATTAAGGATTTGTCTTTGCTTTTTACTTCCAAAGAATAGAAACACCCTCCAGCTACTCTTGCACTTCATCTTTGCCTTGCACACTGTATTGTCTGTCTAAATAATGTGTATAATTTAGCATTAAACACAGATCAGGAATGCAACAGCTAGTCAAACAAAGTTTAATGGTCAAAATATCAGCCAGCCCAAAAGCCATCCAAGGCAGACTTCCCCTGTGCTTTACCACCCCAAGAGACCTAAGGTCAGAAGTGACCAGCAGGGGAACCACCAGGAGACCCCTAGCAGAAAGCAATCCACTTGCATCCACATCCAAAATAGTTCAGAATTCTAACCCCCAGGCAACCCTGGCTCTTTAAATATTAGGAAGGAATTCTTTCCTGTCAGAGTGGAGAGGCCCTGGAACATGTTGCCCAATTAAGCTGTGGATGCCCCATCCCTGGAAGTGTACACATTGGATGGGGCTTTGAGCAACCTGGTCTAGGGGAAGATGTTGGAACTGGATGATCTTTGAGGTTCCTTTCAACTCAAACCATTCTATCATTCTGATTATTGCCAAATAGAGTTATTTCTTTAGGTGTGGCTTTCATCAGCCTGGATTACCCTGGCCAGCTCCTAGTCCTGTTCCTCCACATTAAGGCATGGAAGTGCCTTGAGGTATTTCTTAATGCAAACTCAACATTCCCAGGGTAAAAACGACACAATATGCTTTCATCACCCAAATGCAGATCAAACAACTTTTAGTCTAGAAGAGAGGACAGAACAAAGAACCTGTCCAAAACCTAACCACAAAACCATGCTGGCACGGGGAAGGCTGCAGTAGCCTTTATTGGATGCTGGTGTCTACTATGGTAAAAAAATCTTTCCCACATTTGTGCTGATGAGAGGTAAAAAAGGAACAAAAAACGCAATGCGAGATGGCAGGGTGAGTGCTCATCTATTGTTGCATGCAGGAGTACAGTAAATCCTAATCAAAAATCCTAACCAAAGCACAGGGGCAAATTCTTGATATCACTATCAAGTGATAGTGCTGAAGTGAAATGAGCAAGACTGGCCCAAAGGAGAAATTGGCCCTGGAGATGTAGGGTGATATCCCACAGTTATGCAGGCAATCCAACCTACAACTGCATGGGGGTAACAAAGTCATTCATGAGATTAGTTTTTACAATGAAGAAATGTCAGGCTCAAAAATGAAAGGTTCTTCTTCAAAAGTGAAAGTGTACATTACTGATGTCTCTCATCTGGTCTTGCTGGCCTCATATCTGTACTGTGTATCTTTTGGCACAATAATAGTTGTGGATTTTATTTTCCAACTCTCCTTGGCAGACACGATTTATTTTCATAGATCTTGTAGGAACTCAGTATCTGTGGGACCCTTGGCCTTTCTATCACATTTGGCTGAAACACTAGAAGACACATGTTTGAGCCAGCATTTTCAGAAAATTCTCTAGGTTTTTTTCAAGAAACAGGATATAAGAGTCACTTGAATGTAGTTTCATCTTTTTTATACCCTAATGAATATAGTGGCTTGCTTCTCAAACCATGTCAAGAAGGAAAAAAAAATTAGTGTATTGTAGGATTTTCTTGACCAGCAGGAATTAAATGAGACATCCCATTTCATCAAGTAGGAAAAGCTCTGCAGTGCTCCATACATTCACTTTTTGCCCCTCAAACCAAGTGATTTTTAGTTGTGTGTTTGTCAAGGCAAAAATGTGCCAAGCATTTGAATCCCTTAAGGAGCAAAAATTTAATTAGTCAGCATGAGGCAAAGAGTGCAACAATATAAAAGGAATGGATTAACAAAGAAGACAGATTACAGCCAGGTTTCTAAACAATCATAACCAGCTCTGACAAATTAAATACTGTAAAAATTTTAAAAATATGTGATCATGCCCTTTCTGCGATTACTAACACTATTAAAAAACAGATTACCTTTGTGATGCTACAAATATTTCTAAAGAGTCTTCAGAAAAAGGGAAGACAGAGACTGGACACAGAAAGGAGAAAGCAGAAAGCAGAAAATTCATTTGCTATGGCAACTTGAAGCACAGAAGCTTTTCTCTGTAAAACTCTGAGGAAGAATTTCCATAGTAAGAAATTTACTTGTTGACCCTGAAAAATATGTGAACAAAGTCACAGCAATATTTTTAACTGTGTTCTTTTATGAGAATAAAAATGACATGGCC
>VYXF01006146.1:449400-484792 GCA_013397295.1 Polioptila caerulea | reverse complement strand
CAGGACGGGCCCTGCGCCCGCTCGGGGCTGCGAGACGGAGAGCGGGGAATCGGCGCGGGGTTTCGGGGGGTCTGTGAAAGGGGGATCCAGCAACGGTGCTCTGAGAGGTAAATGTCATTAATTGTGTGCAGGGTGCGTCTCAAAGAGGTAAATGTAATTGCGAGTGTGTGTAGGATAGATCTGCAGCTAGATCTGCCTGTAATTGTGTCTATACGTTAAGAGAGAAATAGGAGTGTATGTAGGATACGTCTCTAAGAGGTAAATGTGAGTGTGATGCATGTAGAATACATTAAGAGATAAAAGGGAGTATGTAGGATACATCCTTAAAAGGTAAATGTGAGTGTATCTAGGATACATTAAGAGATAAAAGGGAGTATGTAGGATACATCCCTAAGAGGGAAATGTGAGTGTATGGTTTGCCTCAGCTGATGGATGGAGAAGGGATAGTCTGAGGTAGTGGAACTGAAGATTACTTGGGTTTAGAGACTCAAGCATTCATAATAAGAGAGCTTAGAATACAATCGCAGATTTAACAAAGCTTTCCCAAGACTGACAGGTAAAAACCCCCCAGATTCTGGGTCGGAAGGGTGAGGCAGTGTCAGCTGGGCCGGGGTTGGCGGGTGCGCTGTGTTTGGGTGCCCGCAGTGCTCAGTGCGGCTCCCTGCAGGTGGAGGAGCTGGCGCTGCAGTCCATGATCAGGGCCGGCGAGGAGAACGTCCCTGTGCCCCTGGCAGCCCTGGCCGAGGACACCCAGCAGGTAAGGGGGTCCCTGGGGTCGGGGGGAGCCCCAGGGCTGGGGGTCAGCATGAACAGAGCTGGGCTCTGCGTGGCTCTCCTGTGCAGTTCCTCCTGTCACCTCATCGGTGCTTCTCAGCACTGCAAAGCTCAGCTGTAAAATGTCTGTTTTGCTGCTGGTTTGTTTCAAGGGTTTCATTTCACCTCTTCCCAGCCCCCAAAGCAGCACCGTGTTTCCAGGGAGATTGGGAAATACCTGTGTGGTGTAGCTTCAGTTCAGCATTAATTAAATATTTTGTTTAATACTTGTGACATGGGGGTGGAGGCACAGGTGCTGCAGCTTTTCACTCAGGACCTGGCCAGCCTGACCCAGGTGCAGCTTTTCCATGGGGATCAGGGCCTTGTTGCCGTGATGGGCTCTCAGCTCTGTGATTAACAGTGACTGCACAGCTCTAACAGGGATGGGAGAAGCGTTTGGTGTCTGTGCTGGGTTTGGTAATGAGCCCTTTTCTCGTGACAGACTCTTGGGCAGATGGACAATGAGACTGTCATCAATCAAACTGAGTTACACCTCTGCCTTCAGGATGACAAAGAGGAAGAGGAGGAGGAGGAATCTGATTCTTGAGAGGAAAAAAATCAGAGATGGTTTTTAATACAGACTCAGGAATTTCTTCTTCATTCATTTGAAACTCACCAAGTGATTTCCATTTTGTGCTGTGTGTGGATATGAACTGTTTGATATACCAGAGTCGAGGGCAGTGACACTGAACACCTGAATTTCACAGGCTGGGCACATCTTGACTCAGATGTTGAAAGAATGAAAATCTGCTGCACAAATAATGTAGCATAATCCATTCCACATTTCAAACCTAATGTAGCTCTTACAACATCTTTTTTTACGTGGAAGGGAGAAGTAATTGATCAACCAGACTAATTAACACCAAAAGCAATAACTTGTCTGTTCTCACATCCTGACGTGGGAAACAAAGCCAGGTCCTGGAGGCTGGTGCTGCCCCAGTGATTACATTATAACCTCATTTGCCTAAACTGGGAGTTTAGGATACAGGGTGAGAAAAGATGTCTCCAGCCTTCAGCTGCTGTGTTCTCAGTTCCATGGCAAGCTGGAGTTACTCCCAGAGTCCTCCCAGTGTCAGCCCAGCTCTGAGCACAGCAGGGAGGTCTCTGTCCCCCTGGTGCTCTTCAGTTCTGTCTGTCTGTCCCAGAGAAGGACTTGCTACTTCTGCTCCTTCAGAGCAGCAGCCAAGGAGCCTTTTATTTGTCCTCTATTGTAGACTTTAGAAACAATCCCTGGTGCTTGTAATAAGCCAATTCTCTTACATTTGTGTTACTTCCTTTTTCTCTCATTGTAACCTCATAAATCAATGCTTTCATGTGATTCCCAAGGAGGAGCATGAGGAGTTTAAGAACTTAGTTGTAAGTGGAAAGTGATGTGAAATCTCCATCATTTTTGCATTTGGAAAAGTGTCTGGTATCCTGGGGGTGGTCAGAACTGACACTCAGCCTCCAGTGAATTCCTGCCACTGTGTAATGAGTGTTAATTTGGCTCTTGTTTGGTGTGTACCAGTGGAAACTGTTGGGATGTAAATGTGGCTTCATCCTGCACTAAAGACTATTTGGATTTCAGGGATCCTGGATGTCTTAATGAAGGAATTCAGAACAGGAGCGAAGAGCTTGTTTAACAAACCTTTCCCAAGCCTGACAGGTAAAAAAACCCCATAAAATCTGAGCCAAAAATGTTCTGGTCAAGTAAACCCTTGGAGTGATGTGTGTGAGGAGCTGGTTTGGGAGGAGCTCAGGAGCCATCCTGGCCTTTCTTGGCACATTTCAACTCAAAGGGTACTTCTGACTGTTGAAAAATGTTATTTATGCCCAGCATGGTCCAGAGTAGTTTTCATGGATAGAATTCCTGCTGCTTTTGTGAACGAGTCCCTTGCTTTTGGATTTGAACTGCCCAGTTCCTGTGCATGTTGCAATAAAGTTCTTTTCCTGCTGTCCTTACACCTGTGCCTGCAGTGCCCAAATTATTGATGTCTGGGGGACATCCCAACCCGAAGTGGGAGTTAAAGCTCTCCCACCTTCTGTACCAGGCTCTGCTGGGGTCTGTTTGCTGGCTGTAGGTGAAGCTGAGGGAAGAGTTGAATTTCCACCCTCACAGCTGTCACTTGAGGCCTCATTCCAGCCAGGATGGGCTGGAGGAGCCCTGGATGTGTCACTGAGCCATTTCCTGCCGCTGCTGGGCCCAGCCCATGCCAGCCCTTTGATACCTGATCCTTTGGCCATGTGGAAGTTCACCTCCTGCTGATGGGGATTCCTTCTGGGGAAGAATTTCAGCCATTTCCTCACCACAACATCCTTTGAAAGAGCTGAAATTTATAGTGCAGTGACCAGATTAAAGCCTTGGTCATGTTTTAAAAAAAGCTTCAAGAAGTTACTTGATAATATATTTATTAAGAGAACCCATTGCTAAACATCTGAGAGAATAAAACAATAAAGGATTTTCATACACTTTTAGACACTAAACACAGTTGTCATGACTCTTTAGGTTAAAAGAAAGCAAAGTGCTTGGATCATTGTCTTGATTCCATAGGACACTTCCAAGAACTAACTTTTAAAAATCAATTAGAAAGACATACATCACTAAATCCAAGGATGATGATATGTTCGAAAAATAAATATAGAAATATGAACAAGTCTACAATTAGAATATTGCCCTGTGCATTCTGAGAAATGCAGAGCTCTTGCCTTCTTCACCTGCAAAGAGAGAGATCTCTAGACAACAGCAACATTGGAGCCTAACTTCCAGGAACAGCTGGGCAGCAGCAAAGCATGCTCACAGACAGGCTCGGAGCATCCCGATCCCGAGCCCGGGGAGCTCAGGGAAAGCATGATTGAAGTACCAACGATTTACAAAGAGTCTTGAGAAAGTTCAAACAAGCCAGGGGCCACACCCCCCCCTGCCCCAGTGATATTTTCATTGAGAAAGAATATCCATAATCACCTAAAATCAGCAAGCACTGGAACTTACACAGCTTACACTTGGTCAGTGAACGACGGAACCCGGTACGATACCAATTAGTTTAGGACGAGATTTAAAACCGTTTTGGCACATGCTATCAAGACATTCTTCCTTAAGAGGTGAAATACATGTTTGAACAGGTACAAGCTGAGGAAAGAGGACCAGGAGAGCATCGTTGTCAGCAGAGGAACAGTCCAGGAGCTGCCCCCCGGGCTCAGACGCCGGCAGCGTGCGTGGGGGTGCTGGGCTGGTTAAGGCCGATGGTGGAGCAGAGCCACCCTGCAAAATCCACCTCCTCTGCCTCGGATCTCTTGATGAAAGCATGGATCTGGGCACAGGAGAACACAGTTCCATGGCAAGCTGGCAGGGTGCTCAGGAACAGCCCTCAGGAGCACCCTACACAAATGCACTTGGAGCAGTCGAGCTGTGAAACTTTACAAACCACAGTGGAGAGTTTTCCACAGAACTGCAGAACACCCAGCCCGTGGCAGAGGATCCCAGGGGAATCCTGCCACAGTGCCTGCTGCAGAGCACTTGCACCACATAAATGATGAGGATGTGACTCAGGCACTCGAGGTAATCCTCTGGAAAATGTCTGCCTGGGCACTAAAAGGCTTTTTTGTAATTGAAAAAGTCTCTGCATTTTGCACCACTGTTGTGCAGCAGGGGCAGGGCAGGGCAAACCTGATTTTCTGCAGTACAACTCAAGTCCTGGCATTACACTTAAAACCATACAAAGATGCACTGAGACTGACAGGGTTCTTTCACACAGGGAACAATGCAGGATTAGTGCTGAGTTCTACAGATCTTGCAAGACAAGGCTGCTAAAAAAGTGACAAATTTTGTGTTTCATTAACAGATGATTAAAAATGTCCTTAATTACTCCATATGGTACGTGGAGCTTTGTTCTTTTGTCCTGCTAAAAGTATTCATCAATACTTTATTATTAACTAATAAACTCAAGAGAAAATTCTTTTGTTAATTAATTGAAGTCACCCATTGTGATTATCAAATGGCAGACTCCACAACCCACCAGACTTTTGGTCTCCCTGACAGTCCCTGTGGTAGGAGGGTGTGAAACCTGCAGCCCCTTGATCTCTAGCTCAGAAAAGCTGTTCCTCCCCAAGCTGAGCTGCTCCTGGGCCACATGCTCTGATCTGCTCTGGGCCAGCTGAGGAAGCCAACCTGCCTGGGAAAGGGCTCTTAGATCAAATTAAAAACCTTCACTTACCATCAGCTGCTTCAAGTCGGCTCTCTCAGCAGGATTTTTAATTAAACTAGGAAAACACAAAGTGGTGCACAAGTTACACTCTGTTCTCTTGGAAAATAAAGGCTCCAGTTGTGTCCTGTTGGTTGTGCTGCTCTGGTCTGATGACACCACTCACTAAAAGCATCAGGTGCCTCTCAGACAGAGATGGGAGCCTGCAATTCCCTTCTGTGGGTTCCACAGCTCCAGGTAAGAAATCCTGAGTTGTCTGAGATTGGGAGATAAATCCCATTTCAACTAAAACACTTTATCCCTCATCTTTCTTTGCCCCAAGTCTCTTCAAGCTCAGTATCAAGTAGGGCTATTGCATGACTGATCTTCCTTTTGGAAGCTGTAAATACAGATATTTGATAAATAAACAAACTTTTGAACTGCAGCGAGCTGCCTCCCTTAGTTCAGTGCTGGCATCACTGAGGTGCACCTGGGAAAGTGAAGACATGGGGGAATGGCTGCTGGGATAAAGGTGCTGGTTCATGGGCAAGAAAAACCATCTGGAGCCTGCAAGATGCTGCAGCCCATGGCCCATCCCTTGCAGGATGATGTGCCTGAGCCCTGCAGGAGCTCTCTGTGCTGTGGGGCACTCCCTGAGCTGGGAGAGGACTGCTCTGAGCTGCACAGGGCAGCAGAAACTCAGTGCTGAAGAGGGGAATGTCCCTGAGCATTGGGGTTCCTCTGGATGCACTGTGCTGCCTGTGAGATGAACTTCAGGCAATTAACACCCAAAGAGGATTCTGCTGATTGCAATCCTTACATTTGCCCTGGCCTGGAGCAGGGACTGTGATTGCCAAGTGCCTGAGAGACAAAGCAAGGCTGAGCCCATCGTGTCCCTTTGCCATTGAGCCAGAGAGAAAACACAGAGAAAATACTCACCATTTGTTAACAAAATCTTGAAATTCAGAACCAAAGACACCATTGGGCAGTTTTGGAGGTGGCTGTAAATAAATAAATAAATAAATCTTTAAAATCAGCAGTTATTCAGCATAACTAAGACAGGGTGATGCATCTACCTAGAGATCTACCAGTGACATGTCCCACATCTGAGCCAAGCTCTAAACCCCTGGTTGTTTTTAAACCCTTGGTTTGGGTTGTTAGTCCCAGCTGCAGGACTTTAGGTGTTTCAGTAATAAATGAGCCTTTCCCTGGTACAGGTGGGTTTTGTTGGGTTTTGGTTGGTTGGTTGCTCTATTTTCTCCACACACACCCCTGAATGGGGTGAGCACAGCCTTAGCTCTCATTAAAGAAGGCTCAGAGCACTAATTAGCACCCTGTCATTCTCCACACTGCTGAGGGAAGATGCCCTGCACACCTTTAGTTCCACAATCCTTTTGATGTACATTTTCTGTCGCTGGGAACGAGTTTGTTCAGAATTCAGAAGGAATTTGACAAATGAAGAAGGGGAACTGCATAAAGCTGCACGTTATTGCCTCGTGCTCCAGGACTTTGCTCCAGGATCAGGGTTTAGCTTCCATCCTGACTGAGTTACTTCATGCACAGAGCAGAGACAAGGCCTGCACTCCTCCCTCACTGGTGCACAGCCTGTGTTGGAGGGAGCAGCTCCTGCTGCAGAAGTTTGTGCTACATCAAGATCATCTTGCCAAACTCCCAACTACTGCAGCTTTTCAGCCCAAACTGACCCCCTCAGGGATGCTGCAAGAGCAGCACCACAGCAGCTGAAGTAATTCAATGCTAACTCTATTCCCAGAGTTAGTGCTGGCAGATTGGGGTGTTATATAATATGCAAAAGAGATTTGTAATCTGAGAGAATTGTGCAAGCAGATGAGTTACAGAAGCAATTTATCAATTTATCAGTGGCACAGGCAATGCAGGGACCCAGACACCAACTGTGCCTTTTAAATGGGTGACTTGGACAGTTTTCAATAATCCATCCAGCTGGAACAATTGCTATCCAGCTGCTACAAATGACAGCTAACATGAACATGCCTTTTTTTTTTTTGTTTTGTTTTTGAAGAACACAAGCAGTGGAGTCACACAAATTTCAGAGGTACTTGTGAAAATACTGGGAACAACCATTCTAAAATATGAATTTCTAACAAGCCCTGGAGCTTAGCTATTTGAAAGAGAATTGTGACTCAGTCATAAGGCTAAACCAGACTAAACAGCACTAACCCCACAGCTTCCAGGGTGCTTCCCCAGGTTCCAGGGTGCTTTAAAAGTTTTCAGTTGTAAAGTGCAGGTTTTGAAGTTTATAAATTACCTCATTGACGATGTAATCCAGAAGTTCAAAGATTGCCATTGGGGGTCTGCTGTCTGATCCATAGGCTGGGAAGAAATGGGAGAGGTGGCATCAGTGTCACTCTCCCTCCGTGGCTTTAGGGCTGCTTTAGGAAGCCCAGGTCTGCCACTTTTGGCACCTGGCACCCAGCAGATTTACAGCAACAGGGAAGTGCTTTCATGCAAGGACACATTTCCAGGTCTGACCCAAAGCTTTCACTTCACTGGGAATCATCCTGCTGCTCTTGGATCAGCATCTTGGAGAAAACCAGAGCCACAGGCTGGGATCTCAGTACCGGGACTGTTCACAAGAGCCACAAACAAAAGGGGTTCTCACAGGGCTCCTCACAGTGAGGCTGAGCCAACACAACCCTGATTTTTTAAAAGTTTAAAGCCCCCCAGTGCAGACCAGGATCAGATAAAAAGCTGGCAGGGAAGGGTACTGCCATCAGTTGGAGAGTGTGGTAACTCACAGCTCATGGGTCGGCCGGGCGCTCTTTGCCTGGGCGAGGTCTCTGTGACTGGAGAATCTCCCTCCACGGGGCAGCCAAACATCAATTCCAGCTCCTTGGAGTCAGGAGGGGGAATGGGGTACCTGCCAATGGCCATCTCCACCAGGGACAGCCCCATGCTCCAGATATCCGACTGCACCGAGTAGTGAGTGCCCTGCAGCCTCTCGGGCTACAAAACAGGGAAGGGAGGAGAGGAGAGGCAGGTTTGTAAAAAGGAATTACAAATAAATTACATTCTGCAATCACCTGGATAAATTAAAGGATGAAACCACAACTTATCAGCACAGCATGCTCAAATGAGTCACTTATTGGTATCTTCCTGGAAATCTGTCCTCTGTATTTCTTGAAGTTCCCCCCAAACATTCCAGCACTGCAAACAAACTGTGAGACTCCTCAGAAATTGTTCTCTTATGTGCTCTTTTATTTCTTGGAATTATTACACAAGGCTCTGCAGGCAAGATCAGACTCAGCCAAAAATCTATTTTGCATTGTCTTGAGGAGATTCACACACTGTAAAGATATTTAACTATGGGATTTTTTTGGTCACTTGAATCATGATCAGAAGTGTATCTGACTATTCCAGTCCCACTGCTTCACAGATCCTCAGTTCTGAGCAGTGTATCCACCTCCTGCTTCTGCCAAAAGCAGCAGATGAGTGCTGCACCAACTCCTTCTGCACCTTCATTTTCTGCACCTGCTTTGTCACTCTATGTTCAGTGCTGAATATGGTTCCTGAAATTATTCATACATTGAACTACTCCACCCTTAAACCCATTTTTACTAAGAGTTCTCAAAGAAAACATTCACTTTTCTGTAATCTTTTTAAAATCAAGCTTTTATTTTACCAAAATGGTGCAGATTCTTCCCTGATTGCATGCACATATTGGAAAAATACATATGTAATTTGAAACTCCCTCTCAGAGAATGTGAGAATGCAGTAAAGCCTCTTCCTTCTGCCATAAGGGGGTGATAGTTTTGTTTAATTAGTTTTGTAGCATTTACTGAGATTATATCTGAGTTTTCTCCAGTGTCCCACCTCAGTCAGTTCCAAAGCCATCAGGACAAACTACACAACTGCTGGACAGCAATAGAAATGTCCAAATCCCAGGATTGTCATAAAATAAAAGTGCAAAGGAAGGTGGGTGGATGAGAAAGAGCAGGAAACAAGAGAGAGCATTTGTTATATAAACAGAATTAAAATCTTTCAATCTGTTCAAGTAAAACACACACTGTTGTTTTTTTCCCACCTCCTTGTGGTAAAAAGGGATGTTTGCATGTAATAATTCAGTATGGTTTTGTATGTATAGAAGTGTGCAAAGGGAGCTGCTGCAAGAGAAGATCCTTCAGACAAAATCCCCCTCGTGGCTTGGTCTGAGCAAAGAGCTCAGTCTGAAAAAACAACAAATTGAAGAGAACTGAAGGCAGAGAGCACTTGGCTCTCATCCCTTCTCCTGGAAGAGCCAGGGAGAGCAGGGGTATGGATGAGCTGGAGCTGTGGATGTGGTTTTGCTCATTAGCAACAGCCCACAGATGTGAGAACTTCAACCCCAGCCTGATTCCAGGCGTGTCACCAAGGTGAAATGACACAAAGACAGTGCAGGTCTCCTGCTGGACAGAGGCAGCATTAAAGCTTCTCCCCTTTAAGCCTAAGCCCACCCAGTTGAATCCTACAGTCAGAGCTGTGCACCAGTTAATTGTGTGCTGAGCAAGGTGTGTGAGAATAAAAGAGCTGCTACTGCCATTGGCTGGGGCTTGCACATCACACACAGAGCTCGTCTGGGAAGGGGTTCCAAGGTGTTCCTCACCCACAGAACACCCTGGAAGGAGCCCCAGATTCATTCCCTGTCCCCTCCCAGGATTTCTGCTGCTGCTGGGGTCTGGGAGCAGTCCCTCCAGGAGCTGGTGAGGCAGCACTTTGCCTCCAGAGCAACCCCAGCAAACGCTGGAGTGGGAGGAGAACCACACTGCCCAAGGAAAACAAACCATAAACGCTGGGCTTTTCTGGGAGACACGTGTACAGCCCCCAAAGGCAAGGGCTGGCTGGGTTCTGCAGTGTACACACAGCCCCAGCTCTTCTGGAGTGTTAGAAATATTCCAAGTTTTTGGCTTTTCCTGCAACATTTCTTCCTCCCCACACACACAATCTGATATGACACCAGAATATTCCTGGAATGCAGGAAGAGCTGAACCAGGAACAGCAACAGTTGGTTCTTGTTTGATCACCAGAACTGGGACAACTCAACCCTAACAAACTCAGAGCTGGAAAATCTGGACTCAAACCTGTACTTACAGACATGTAGGAGCGTGTGCCAACAAAGGAGTTTGCCATAGAATCTATCAGCTGCCCACTGACACCAAAGTCACAAAGCTTGATTTCACCTCTAGAGTTTACCAAAATGTTGGATGGTTTAACATCTGGAAAAAAAAAAATAAAAAATGGATGATTTAGGAGATAAAACAGGAAATGCAAGGTGAGAAGTTTCATGTGCCTCCTTTTGTTCCCCTTCTGTGACAGAACTCTGTCCCTTCTCTGGCAATAATCAGATGTGGGTCCCCCTCAGGGCCATCTCACAGACTCTCTGTATAACTCCAGATAAATAAAAAAAGAAATACTCTAAATTACACATGCAAAAAAGGTTGTCAACTTTTTAATTTCACCCTGTTTCCTGAATTTTAAATATTGGGTTTGGGCATCCACATCCTCCTTGCAGATAAACAGTCTCCTTTGAGATAATTAAGTGTACAACAGCTTTAACTCCTCCTGAATGATGACATTTTGACTAGAAATGATCAATAAAGAGGCCCTTACATATTTATTTTACAAAGGTCAATGAATTACAGCAGCCACACTTTAATTCCTTCATATCTACACAGGCATAAATCATCCTACACTTCCTGGAGTGGGTTCTTGCTTTCTGGGCTTGGGTTTGTTGGGGTTTTTTGGGGTGGTGGTCTTGAATTTGTTTGTTGGTTTAGATTTAGGGTTTTTCATTTTGTTTTTTTTTTTGTTTTTTTTTAATCTCTGAAAAAATAATGTTCCTATTATTGAAAATGTGTATTTAAAATAATTTGAGGTTGTTTTTTTTCCCGTGACAAAGCCCCCCTCATGATTTTGAATTCATCACTTTTCCTAAATGGAAATTTAATAAGGGTCACTGGTATCTTAGCAACTAATAACAGCTCTTTGTGAATGCAAAGGTACAGGGAACAAGTGTTTAGTGTTTCTTTTATAGCTGTAAGGAGGTTTTTCACTGTATCTCACTGCTTAGCTGGGCATTACCAACACATTATCAAAATAAGCAACCAACAGCCCACATTGGCAGAGTAATGCTGCAGAAAAAAAGGGAACTGGAAAATGGTTTTGAAGAAAGAGAATCATAATTTCACTTTGGAGCAGACTCTGAAGTCTATAGGCTGTCACAATTTCATTTGTTTTTCCCTTTTAAGCACAGATATACTCCAGGGGCTGCCCCTAGGTCAGGATGCCCACGGGATGTCCCTGGAAGAGGGCACTGGTGTGACAAAAATCTCCATGCAGGTTTATGCCTCACTGAGCAGGATCCATGGGGAGGGGACAATAAAATCATTTCAGCTCCCTTGTGAGGAGTAACATAAAGTTTGTATAATTATCTCCTTTGGCTCTGGTTTTTTTGTCCCTCCCAGGCTGGGATTTTGACCTACCAGTTTCAAACTCCAGCAGCAGCTAAAAACCAACCAAACCCAAATGCCAAGCAGCTGGAGCAGGGAAACAGTGAGCAGAGATTAGAGATTCCCAGCTGCACAGGAATCTGCACCCAAAGCTCTGTGCAAAAGCAAGGGGGGAAAAATCAGTGTTTGCAAAACACTCTGGAAGCACAGCAGAGCCTGAACAAATCCCAGACACCCAGATTTGTGCTGCTCATCAGTGCACAGCTCCAAATTCAGCTCAGAACAAAGATGTAAATCCTCACTTTCATCTCTAGAGTTCATTGATCATTCATAATTAAATGGCAAAAGAAAAATCATTACCATTCCTCTGCCAGTGCCCCAAAGAAAATTCCTTTAGGTTTCAGAATGCCCCATGTCTCCTAAGGCTCCCCTCTCCCCTCAGTGTTTTTGCAGGTGGCAGTGCCACACTGCAGCTCTCAGAGCAGCACAGCAGCCCCATCTCTTGCCTGGATTTCTGCACAAAGCTTCTCCTCCCTGGAGTATTTTCATTTTCCACACAAGGCACCCCATGTGATCAGTGTGATGTTTGGAAGGCTGCTGCCTTTCCACCCCTCTAAATGTAGCACCTATTCTATTTTCACTCCAGAGCCTCTGAGCACTTGAGCAGTTTCTCTGGAAACCAGAGATTTGTATTGCCAGAGGAACAGGAATGCCAAGGCATCCTGCAAAATGTATGCTGGAACTTGCAAGGAGCAGACAAAAGGAACACAAAATGTGTTATGTAAGCATTTCAGCTTTAAAGAAAGTGCAAGGTATTTTATATACCACCCCAGACAAGCCAGGAAGAGAATTCTAGAGAAGTCCTTTGCCAGAGGGGTGAATTTATGACACTGCAAAGGGAGCTGGTAACACAGAGAAGCTTCCAGAATGCCTGATAATCTCTGTAAGAGGTTCCTTCCTCTGCACTGCCCCACAAGTTCATTCTGAAAGGTGGCCCTGGATGGCGACACAACACCCTCAGCCCAGAAGTCACTCTGTACCAGTGACTGAGCAGACATGTGAGGGCACAGACCAGAGATGTGTCCTGCAGCACATTACTGGGATCTTCCAATCAGTTCCCATTCCCCAAGGCAGGATCTCACGAGAATCCTCTGGAATTGTGACCCTGGAACAGAGCAGTGACACTTCCCTGCTGCCCTGAGGCTGCTGCCTCCAGCTGGGGCTCCAAACCTTACAAAGCAGCTTCTCTGCAAGGAGAGACTTTCCAGAGAGGATTCAACTCCAGCCAGCACCACAGACAGCTTAATTTGACAGAACAGAAGATCCCAGTAAAATATCCAGCCCAGTCCTGCTCCTCACCCCTTCCTTCCCTGTGCCTGCCTCACATCCCACCAGCTGAACTTGCAGAGGTTTGGTGATTTCCTTCCTGTCTGTTCAGAGAGAAGCAGAACACAAAGCACAGTGCTCCACAGGAGCAAACCCTCTAGAAAAGAACTGTATCTTCCTCTAGAAAAGGACTCTATTTTCCATTCCTGCTCTAATAAGCCCCAAAAACTTCTTCCTTGAGCTGTCTGGAATGACAAGTGAACACTTTTCCTCAGTTAGGCCAGGATACAGCTGTGCATGGAAGCAGTTTAGGTTAAATATTTCAAACCTGCTGATATTGCCACCCAAGTAATAAAACATAGCAGTGGAATAAATTCCTTCCTGCAAATGAGTTTTCACAAGCCTGGATGTGTTTAGGTTTAAGAACAGATTTTTTTGGCCCTTTGTTGCTGTGTTCTCATGTTTAACGGGGATGTCTGTTCATTTTTAAGTCCCCCACTCTCCCCACAGCACAGCTCCAATAAATCCTGCTGCAAACAAGCCCACCAAGTGCACACATTTACCCCAGGGATGGATGAGTGAGAACAAACAGCCCGTGTGAGATGCTGTTCTCACCTTGTCAGTGCAGCAGAGAAGGCAAAGCACAGAAATCTCCAATTATTAGAGCTGTGGATAAAATAATGCTGACACAGTTACAGGAAAAGTGCTTTTAGCAGCACTGTTTCTTTCAGCTGGGATTCAAGGAAGAGGCAGTTTGGAAAAACTGCCAGCAGCAGCTTCACCTGCACTCCAGCCTTCAGAAGGGGTGTCCAAATAATGCACAAGGGCTGTGGCACAGACAGACCCATCAAGGGCAGAAGCTGCAAGTTTGGCTCTGGCTGTCCAGAGATGGGAAAACCACTCCCTGTTCTGACTGATTCTCCTTTTAGCTGCCAGCACTGGCCATGATCAACTCCCAAAATGTCATTTTGGCTCCCTCTTTATCAGACATCACAGATGTGATGTGATCACACAGCAGCTTCTACAAGAAGTGCACAAGGACACGAGTTCCTGCTGCTGTCAAAGCACCCAGGATGGAAACTGAGCTGAAAAATAAAACCCACCATGTGGACATGGAATTTTACACTACAGGGCACACTCAATCCAGTAAAATAGGAAGCAATGTGGAAGAGGAATTTTTGTTGTGGAAGAGGAATTTGTGTTGGCCCATGAACCTGCAGTGTAATCTCTGATGTAGCAGATACTGTGAGGTTAAGCTGCACTTAAACAAGATCAGGAGGGCTTCATTTTGGATTTATCAGATTTACAGATTGTAAAACTGAAAATAAATAAATCGAAACTGCTGTCTCAGCTGAGCAAGATCAACCTAAAAAAAAAACAAACCCAAGCAACCAACATAGTAACAGCCCACTGCTGTGGCTGACTCGAGAACAAGAAGCAGCAGGAACTCTTCCAGGATGCCCTAAAATAAGGTGAACTCGTTCCCTGGAGTCCTTATGCTCTCAACAGAGACAAATGACTTTAAAACTGTCACCAGGAATGTTTAGAGTCTCCCTCCAACCTCCTTGCTCCACAAGAGTGCTATATTTGTTTAAAAAAAAAACCCCACAAACCAGGAATGTGTGATAAACACAACTCCATGTGTAAGGTGATGCTACAACAGCCTGTGCAAGCTGGGATTGCTGATTCCTCTTTCTGGTCTGGGCAGTAAATGGAAATTCAGGCATGTCTTAATGTCTGCTGCAGGTATTTGATAATCTGAATATTCTCCTGTGGTCCAAAGGCCCCCAGCAGGGGCTGTGGGCTGCTCACAGGGCACCACCACTGCTGCAGCTCCACCTTCACATCCCACCCCCAGCAGCAATAATGGATTTATCACTGCACCAAGGGTCACTCTTTAATGGAACATGCAACAGATTCATGGAGGAGCTGGATTTTAGAAAGGGGGAGTAAAAGCAGAAAATAATCCAATACATTTATTCTAAAGTAACTAAAGACCCAGGAGAAGCAACCCTCCCACTTTACACAGCTCCACCATGGTGTTTTAATTGTTTTAAAGTATAAAAAGGATGTGAATGTAAGACAGATGGGGGGGAAAGTGACTTTCTGTTCAAAATTTTAATGGCAATGACTGCTGAACAGTCCAATGAAATTTAGGTCAGAGGTTTTAATTGCAATCAGTCTCAAACACAGGCAAGTTCTGTGTGCACATAAAATGCAAGAACAGCAGTTCAAGCATGGATTACAAACCCAGATAAGCTGCAGGAAAACAGAAGTTGAAGACACCTGACAATCATGGTAAGAGATTTGGAATGAAAACAAAAAGTTTGCCTTACACTGCCCAAGAAAAACCCTTTGAACCAAAGTCATATGGAACCATAAAGAACCAAGCAAAGAAAAAAAAGAGGTATTTTAATGTGAATAAAAATTATACTCAAGGAAAGTTACAACACAAACTTTTATCTCACCTCTGTGCATTATTTTATGCTTTTCTCTCAGATATGTGAGTCCTTTTATTACCTAGAGACAAACAAAAAAGAAATTAATTTAGGAAGCAGAAGAGAGAGTTGAATGCTTTGTCTGTACATGAATTCTAAATGCATGGAGCTTAACAGAAATCCCCAAATGTAACCACTGCCTATCAATTTTTTAGTCTTAATTTGTAAGTTTTAATTTGTTTTTAATGAGTTTTAATTTGTACCTCCAGCTCAGACTAGAAAAACAAAAAACAAACCCACCCCCTTCCTGGAGGTTCTGCACATAGAGCTTGCTGCAGAATGGAGAGGGAAAGGTAATATTGAAAAATAAAGAAGTGTTAATTCAGCTTTTATCCAGAAGCATCAACTGATCCAAAAGCAGCAACTCCAAGCACACACACCAGAATGTGTTACTCATTCCAGTGCCCACAGCCACCACGTACAAAGATGCTTTAGAAAAGAAACTGCAAAATGAAGAAACACACTGAAAAATCTGGGACTATTCCCTGATCCCTCATCTCTGGCTGTGGCAGTGCCCAAGCAAGCCCCAGAGGGGCCATTCCCACACCCCCACTCACCGCAATGCTAACTTTGCCCAGGATCTGCTCTGGAATTCTCCCAGCCTTTTTCAACACTTGATCCAAGGAGCCGCCATCCTAATGAGAAATATTTCAACAGTCAAACCTGAATCAAATTGCTTTAAAATATTTTAAGCAGGGTTGTAAACTGAAGCCTTAATTTGTTAACCAAAAAAAAAACAAAAAGGTCGCTCTTCATGTTTGCTTTAACACTGTTGTGGTGCAAACCTGAAACAAATAAATCAGGAATCAGTTGGGTTTGTGTTTATTTTAAACAAACATTTGGCCACTAACAACATCCACTCAAATAAACACTGCACACAATGCTCTTCCACAGTAGCAGTTCCATCCAATCTCACTCTCCACAAGCAGTGACAAGAAAGCACGAAGGATTTCTGTCATTTTTAGTCCAATGCATTTTTTTTCTTGTCACAGCCATCCACAATAACCCTCCTCCTCCTCCAAAGACAGAAAGAAAAGATTTTATTGATCCTGATTATGGGGCTGAAAACTCATCATTCTGGAAGAGACAGAGATTTCTGCTTGAAAATCCCACAATGATGGGGCTGGAAGGGACCTCTAAGCCTGGGGCAGGGACACCTCTGACCACCCCAGGGTGCTCCAAGCCCCTCCAGCCTGGCCTGGGGCACTGCCAGGGATCCAGGGGCAGCCCCAGCTGCTCTGGGCACCCCAGGATCATGAGAGAACCCAGATCCCTGTCCCAGCCCTCTCCCAGAGCAGATCCTGCACAGGATGAGTTCCCTCTGGCAGTTCTGCAGGTCCAGGGTGACTCTCCCAAGGATGGAAGGTTGGTTTGGCACAGAAAGAGCCAAAATAGGGAGAAATGTTTTGAAGGTTCCCTGGTAAGCCATGGCCTTGTTTATTAGATTAAGTAAACTGCCTGCATGCACACACACCCCCAGCAAAGGCAAATATATCCCACTGTTGCTAAGAGCTTTTCAAAAGGAAAACTGGGAAAAATGTTGTTTATTTTTAGCAACTGATTCAACAATAGACTTGTGCATAAGGTCTGGATTCTCTGGAGCAGAGAAGACACAACTAAAGGAGAAATTGAAAAGTTATTTTTCAAATTTAAAACCATACCCTGTTGTCTGGATCAGCACTGGGTAACTCCCAATACTGGACATAAAGATCCAGCTGGAGTAATTAATTGCCTTCTGCCTTAACCTCCCCTTTGGAAGTTTTCATCAACATTTACACGTGGTGAAAGCAAAAAAAACTGGAACAAAAAGGTTTATTATTTGAGGACTAAAATCTACAACTCTTATGACAAGGGAAGTATATAAATACTTATCTGATCACTTATTTTTGTAAAAAACACACCCACATACTCCACACTTGATTAAAAATATACCAGCAGAAAAAAAATATCTCTAGAAATCTCTTGTTAAACCAGCCTGAATTTTTGGACAGCTGTCTCTGCTGAGACACTGGTATATTTACCATCATTTTGTACAGAAAAAAACCCTTTTTTCCCCTTCCCTGAGGATCAGCTCTGATCCCAGACAAGGCTGAACACAATTCAGCTGCCCCATGTTGGCTCCAGCTCTTGCAGGAGCTGCCTCCAATCCTTCTGCCTGGTAAATACCTGCTGCTGAGCAAAGTTAGGCATTGATCTTGAATTTAGGTACCTAAAAATATCAAACACTCAAGTTCCATTGCTGTTCCACCTCCAACTTTTTGTTCATAATCCTCCTTAGGTTTTGTAACCCACTGCTAAAAATAAGATTTCTGAGTGGTAACAACTGGGAAAAAAAAAAGCCACAATGGAGATTTTCATCCAGTCTTTTATCCAAAAGGAGACCAAAAAATTCTGCCAATGATCTGCATTAAGATTATTTAAATAATCCAGCTCTCTTTTGATTTCATAACTTATTGATCAGTTTTTCTAGGGGTAAAATGTTGCATCCTGTCTGGCTTGGACCAGATTCAACACTGAGCCACCAGATTTCACCCTGTCTTCCCTTAAACTGAAAATGTTTGCTGTCAGACATAATATTCCCTTTCAGAGATATTATTCCCTGCTTAGGAACCTACAAACCCTGACTGCTGCTGGTGATTTTCTCCCTGGCAAATAAATTGAGACTCTTTAGGCCTTTTATTCCTCCACATGATCTCTTGGATCACCATCTCCTCTGGAATGTGCTCCCACCCAGGCTCCTTCAGTGCACATCTGTGACATTTAACACCCTCTCAAACAATGCCCAGGCAGTGGGTTTTTAACACCAACTTTCCTATTTTTCCACTCTTCCTTTCAATTTTGAGAGCTCGACTCCCAAATTGCCGGCAGGAATTTGTGTTTTGGGGGGTGCACACCTTCCCCTCGGCTCTCACACGGATCGGGAGCGCTCGTTCCTAAGCAACCATCGATTCCTTCTAAAAATTCTGAGGGACCAGAGAAGCATTAAAACAATCAGATGCACTTTCCAGAAAAAATACAGCTTCTCTCCAAAGAAACAGTTCTTTTCAGGGGGAAAAAATAAAGAGGTCTTCAGCTGTTCTGTGTTTCGTGTTGTTGAAAACCTCCAGCAAGCGAGGCAATAAATTTGACTGTCCTTTAATTACAGAAAATTTACTTTTCATGTTTTGAGTCCATATGGCTGGAGAAAGGCAAACAGATGTCGAGAAGAATGTGTACTTTGTATTAAAATGAAACACGGTTAGAAATATTTTTTTGGCATTATAAAAGTTGTGTAAGATCCCTCTGGGCTTGTTCGCTACTCTTCACGTTTGCATTTGCTGTAAAATTTTAAGAAGGGACAAAATATGGATTCATATAAATAAGAAAAAAGGAGAATGTGCACAGCTGCAGTATCAATGATCTGGTCCATTCTGCAGAAAAAACAAAGCTGAACCCCAGTCAGAACAAATGTTTAAGTAGCAGCAGTGGGTAAATATTTTGAAATACAACAAAAAAATAAAGGATAAGCAATTGGGAAGCTACATTTGTGCAGGGCAGACACTGGAGGAGAGGATAAAACATCTCTGATCAATCCCAACCTCAGATTTGCAGAGTAAATCCCAACCACATCCTCAGCCAAGCAGAGAACTTTGGTAACTGCAGTGCTGGTGGCACTGAGGGTTGGCAGGAATGCCTGGGGACAAACCCCCAGTGAATAACTCCCAGGGAAGAAATTTTCTGAGCACTCACTATGTGCTCCATGCAGTGGAGATGTCACCATCAGTGAATAACCCATCCCCATCAGTGAATAACCCATCCCTGGGCACTCACCATCAGTGAATAACCCATCACCATCAGTGAATAACCCATCCCTGAGCTCACCATCAGTGAATAACCCATCCCTGGGCACTCACCATGTGCTCCATGCAGATGGAGATCTCCCCATCACTGTAGAAGGCTCCATAGAAGCCCACAATGTAGGGGGAGTTGCACTCGTGCAGCACCTGCAGCTCCCGGATGATCTGGTTGCGGATGGCTGGCTTGATCTCCAGGTGGATTAACTGCAAAAGAAGCCCACCAAATAAAATAAAGTAAAATAAAATAAAATCCTCCCTTCAGGACTGATTTGTGCCATTCAGAGAGGTTTTCAGTACCTGGCAGGCCCTGAGCATGCCCTGATCTCGGAGCTGACACTGCTCATGACCCCCAGAGGCTCTTTCCAACCTGAATTATTCTACAATTTAACTGTAAAATAATCCATCCTTGTTTTCCTAGTGGCCAAGGGAAAACACTACACAACAGAACCCAGGAAAAGGCAGGAATTCCATCCTCTTTTCACAAAGCAGAAACTTTTCTCCGGCAGAAATTTTTTGTTCCAGCACATTTCCTTAGTGAAATGTGTCAAAGATGCACTGACTCACAAGCAGCTGCTGAAAAAGATCAGTCCAGGTGTTTGTAAAGTGGAAGGAATGAGCTGAACCTCCCATTAAAAACTCCCCAATACTTTTTCCCCACTAGACTGTTCATCCCATACAATACAAGCATGTTCCCTATGTGAAAGGAAAGATTATGGAAAGAGAATTATGGAAATGCGTTTTGGCTAAAAAATGGAAGAAAAATCGCAATTCAGCAAACATCTCAGTTGCATCAAATATTAATGAATTGGGGCAAAATTTCCTGTTAAACCCACAGCAGGTGAAGAAACAAAAATCAATTAAATTGATTTAGTTCAAGAAAACCTCAGTGACTTGTGCATTTTGTAATTCTCACATCTCAGAACTGGGCATTTTTCTTTGCTTCTCCCCAAACTGCCAGTGTTCTCAGCATAGTTTATTCTTAGCACTTGCACATTTTCCTTTAGTTTTGCTGAAGATGACACTGTACCCTTCTTAAAAACAAATACCTGAAGTTTTCAACTTCTCAATGAAAAAAAAGGGAAGTTCCCAGCATATTAAAACAATGGGACCTGGGATGAGTGTTCTGTTCCCAGGGATATTGAGAGGAAGTAAAAGCTTCTCATGTAAACAAAATGAGAATTAAACCACCCAGCTATTTCAGTTAAAAAAAAAAAAAAATAATCTCAGTTCTCTTGCAAACTAGGTCACAACTGCTCCAGGTTGTAAAGCATGAAAAATACTCTCAGAGAAGGAAAAATCCCTTCCTGCAGAGAAACTACATCCCAGGATGGAAGTAAAGAACAGGAGATGTCACTGAACTCCAATGCATTCCTTCAATCCCATTTTTTTTGAGTTCTTTTCTTCTCCAGTCTCATGCAGAGGCTCTTTTCTGGTGGATGCCTGTGAAGGAAGCTCTTAAGACAGGTGATACCTTTTGCATTCCTTTAAACTTATTGCCCAGAATACAGAATATTGCCACTTTTGTCTAATTTATAACTTCCAGCAATTTTTTAGGCTTCCTACTCCTGAGTGAGAGAGGCAAAAGGAGGAACAAGTGCCAATCCTTTCATTACTAACACATGTGACAGTATTTCTGAAAAACTGGGAAGTTCACGTAGGATGAGGAAGTGCAACCTTTCCTACTTTTGGAAACACATCCCCCTTTTTGAAAGTTGCCATTAAATAGTAGTTTTGTGTGTCAACACCCATTATTTCTCCAAATAAAGTCACTGTATTTCAGAGACAACGCCCTCCATAAGCACCACCCCCGAGTTGCTCTTTCTGGCCCCCTCACCTTTCTTGCCATTATGAGGCCAGAGGGTTTGTGAGACACTTTGAAGACCACACCACCATTCCCTGCTCCCAGCTCACTGATCTTCTCAAAGTCATCATCCTTCAGCTCCCCAACCTTCTGTTTCTGGGTGAGGAATGCTTCCAGGCGCTTCCGCTGCTGCTCATCCAGCTCCAGCTCCTCCAGCTTCTTCTGAAGTGCTTCCAAATTTGTCCTGCACGAGAAAGAAGTGCAGGATTGAGCGTTGCTGTGAGGGGGAGAGGGAGGGAACAGAGGTCAGAGTTAAACCCCTCCATTTTTGCACCTGCACACATTAGTTAGAAGGACCCAACCTGCACAGTCACCCCTGTGAGATGAGTTATTGCAAGTCTGACTTAAGTAAACTGTGTTTTAAAGCAGATAAAACAATGACAAACACATGGTACTCAGCTTCCCCATCCCTGAGGTCCTGCCCAAATCCAGGCATGTTGAGTTTCACCACCTCCAGGAGTGGCTGAATGACTCTGCATTTCTGGTCAGAGAGAGCTCCTGAATCACAGCACGCCACTCCACGCTATTTTTAGTCGTGTGTTTTCAAGGTTGTGTTGTAATTTCCTACAGAGTTTGCCTAAATGTTTTATTGACTGATTCTCACAGCACTGTATAACCAACAATTCATTCAGAAGTTTCTCCTTTAGGTATCAGTAAAAAGCCATCAAGCCCAGCCAAACACATGTTCGAAACACGGTCACTGGAAATGTCAAAGTCTTTGGCCCAAAGGTTTTAAGCTCATTTTAATTTTCTTAAAGGACACATCTGCTGGAAACTTCATTTTGTCATCTTTAAGCAACACAAAATAGAAAAACAAAACTTTATACAGGAGTTAAGTTTGGAACTACAGACAGAAGTTCAGTTTTTCAGGAACATTTTAACAACTTCAGTTCCTATGGAAACATTTCATTCCAAAATGACAACTTAAAGGCTCCTTTAAAATTTCCTGCTTCCAAATGCAACAATAAATTGCTGCAAGAGTAAATATTTAATAGCAAATACTTGTTTTGCTTCACCAAATTTAATGCAACATTCCCAGGGAATACAGTGTTGCTAGGATGAAGAATTTGAGGAAGAGAATCTATTTCTTCAGAAGTAGGAAGAATGGAACTATTTTCCACTAAAAAAAAATCGATTTCAATAATCAAAACTATTTCTATTCATTTTCATAAAATGTTTACTCTGAAAATGTGTTGTACAAAGGGACATCCTCACACCCAGTGAAGAGCTGGTCAGCTGAGAGGATGCATGGCTACTACCACAACTGTCTCTATTTTACCTTAAAAATAAAGTATCTGCACCAAAATTATACTATCTTTTAAAGAGAAACATCATATCTGTCCCCATACCATATTTTATACCTGTATAATCACACAGCAATTATCCTGGAGTGTCTCCACTGAAAAATCCCCCACATAGATAAATGTGGCTTACAAGAACATCCAGGTTAATCTGTTTTACTGACTCTGTTTTCAAGAGGAATCATTAAGAAAGAAACACATTTTTTGAAATTCAGAAATGCAAAACTGAATGATTGATCACTGGATTATTTTTTTTTTCCCCATCAAATGTGCCAAAGCAAACAAATTGCAGGCTGGAGTCAAAGTGAATACACCTGAGGCAGCTCTCCTTCCACCCTGATCAAAGAGAAAAGCTGAGGCAAAGTTAAGCATCCCCTGCAATAAACTCCAGAGCAATGAATGCTGGACACAAACTCCATGTTCTACCCTGGAAAATTACTGTTGTGAGAAGACAGAACTCAAGTCTCCATTATAATTTACAAGCTTTGAGAAGAATCTTGCTGTCATTTTAAGGTTACTGAATAAGGCAGGGCTGTCCATTTGGGATAAAAAAAAACCCCCAAAACAAACTAGAGACACAGAAACAGGATGCAACAAGGCTTTCCTTGCTGTGCTTGGAAGAAAACAACTATTCAGTTCTTCTCTCAGGCAGAAGGGGGTTTTTGGCTTTGGAGACAACACAGAGATGCTTGAGCACATGATTTGGAGCAGACAGACTGCTGGTGTGAGGGAACAAACAACTGTCGTGCTGCTGCTTTGGGAACAAACAAATTGCCAGGATAGCACTTACACATCTATTTAGTCAAATGTTTGTCTGGATAAAGCTTTTTTTTAATATATAAGTTGCCTGTTTCAATCTAAATAAACTTGGCATTCACTTAAAACAGGCATTTCCTTGTGTGAAACTATGAATTATAGCTGGGGTCCCTGCTTGAATGCAAGTCAAGAGATTCCAAATCACAGATGGGAAAGTATTGATCTCAGGAATTTCAGCACCTCAGGTTTCTCCACCAAGTGTGGCCACCAGTAAAATCACCAGAATGTTCTAAGCTCTTGTGGTAAAACCTTCATTACTTGCAGGGACGAGCAATGAAGTTGTCAGGTTTTCAGGACCAATTCTCTAACTGTAAAGTGAATTAATCTGGAAGATGTGAACCCAACAAATGCATTGTCAGAATCACTATTCAGAGTCTAACTACCAACACCTCCAGCTGGTTTGATGATAAGAATAGAACTATAACGTAATGTCAGGCATCAGGAAAGAATTTATTTTTGTCATTCTGGTCCTTTGCTTAAAGAAGTGGACATTAACCAATTTAAAATGCAGACAGGTGAACAGAAGATGTACTTTTGTCATCAGAATTGATGGTTTAACCTACTCAGATGATTTCCAGGAGGCAACACTTTGGAAGTTTCAGTTTTTAACTCCACCTACTGTAAGAACACTCCCCTGGCTGGGAGCTGGGACTGTTACCTGGAGCCTCTCCAGGTAAAAGCATCACAGCAAGCTGCAGAGAAACAGGTGGAAAAGTAAAGCATCACACAGGAAGTCTTACAAATTGAATGAAACAAGCACATACAGAATACAGAAGAGGGAATACTTCAGGCACCAGGAAAATGTTCAGGAACTTTGGCAGCTAAAACAGCAACATGCTACTGTGCAACTGTCTGCCTCCAGAAGGAGCACTGGGACTTACTTAATCTTATATAAAACTTTTATTCAGAGACAAAGATTCCTATTAAAATTCATCACCATTACCTGCTGCAGTCTTGGAGTTGTGTTTTTCACTGTCAAGGCACCCTGGCTTTGCCAGGGATCCATCAAAGCAGGAAATCATCAAACCAGCTCAGGGCTCCACGGTGCCAAGCACTACTCTAAAGCAATAGGTTATCATTTAATTTATTGCTTGCAGTTTGAAAGCCAAGCACACACCAAACTGCACCAGGGATGGGATCCAGCTCTCACAGGGTGATCCTTGGGATGAAGGCACGGGGAGGGCAGTGCTGCTTCCTCTGTTTGTGAGAGAAACAGAGGAATCCCAGAGAACACCACCAGTAAACACCTTCCCACTCAGCTGGCAGAAGGATAAACACCCTGCACAGCCAGCAGACAACACCTCTGCACTGTCTTCACAATTCTTGTAAAATCTCTCTGATTAAATGGAAAGTTAAAAATACACACTCAGGGCAAGCTTTTGGGAAAGTTGTTTGTTTCCTTCTCTCTTCCAAGGGCAGCATGAGGTACCAGGTGCCCTAGAGGAGGAATTCTCTCCACCCACATCTGATCAGGGAGGATCTTTCCTATTAACTCACATTGTTTCTCCCTTTCTGTGCTCAAGGAAGTGCTGACAGCACAGCATCCCCCTGGCCACGTGGCACTTCTGCGACCTCCCAAGTTCAAAAAGAATGCAGAAAGAATTCAAACACAGCCCACCTTCCCCAAACAGTGACCTCTGATGGGTGTGGAGAAACCTCACCCCTGTCCCTGGCCATCTGAGACCCTGGGGGAGCCCCCATCCAGCCCTTCTGCTGCCACTGTGCAGGTGGGAAAGGTTTCCCAAGCAGAATCACAGCGTGGGAATGTGGGAGCTTTTCACACTCGGGGACACCTCACCCTTGGCAAACCCATCTGGGAGCTTTGAATTCCCACCTCCCCCAGTGCCTCACCCTCTGCCAATGGCCAAAAGTGGATGCTTGGGTAAAAGAAGCCTGGGTGGGCACAAGAAGCCCAAATAAATGCCCAGCAACACATCGAGTCCCTGCTGCACTGACCAACCTGTTCTCTGCCTCCCAGACACACACGTGGTGCTATCCACAAACCCCTGGTGTTTGTGACAAACACCAACCCACCACCAGGTCACCTTCTGAGCCCATCACACTGCTCCTCTAAGGACTGGCTGGATTTTTTTCAGATTTTCTTTTTAAACATCCAACTCCCATGACTGACAACCACTAAACATGTGCCCATCACAGCTGGGCCAGAGCAGGGAGTTAGGGGACAAGGAGCAAACCTGTATTTGTGCAGGTTGGAGTCACAGATTGTGCAGAGTGAGAGCACTCAGCACCCAGAGATGGATGGACAGAAGGCAAGGGGAGATTCTCAGTTCCTGGTTTTGGGGACAGCCACCTCAGCATTGAGGAAAGCACTCCTGAAGAGATGCCTGGACATTTTAGAATACACTTGTTCTCTTGGAAGCAGTAACAGGAAGAGAAGTGCTACTTTTAGTCTGCTAGCACGTAATGGCATAACAAAAACCAGAAAATAAGTTCTTAATTAATACTAGAACTCCAAATCCCTGGGAGCTTTTTTTTTCAAATTCATGTTAGTGCTAAGTTAATCATACACTCAACCCTAAAGGCTACAGGAAAGCTGTTACTCAACTCTAAAGTCTACTTCAGAGAGAGAAGAAAAAAATGTGGCAGGGGAAAAAGGAAAAAAAAATCTGAGAGTCTTTACCAGCAATTTGTCAAATATCTGTTCAAAGGCATTACTATCAGTGCTGCAAGCTGAACAATTAGCATGAGTGAAAGCATCAAGAAGTACTTTCACTTTCAGATCTCCTGTCGCATGAGGATACAAAGCTTGGGGGTTGTTTTCCAGAACAGTGACATTAATGCTTTCCCCAAGCCCACACAACTGTCAATTTGGAGAAGAAAGTAGGCAGTTCACTACATAATTTCCATGAACAACCTCAATCAGGGAGCTGAAATTAAGTATTAGGAACATGAAGGCATTCTGTGGTTTTGAGAAGACAGACTACTATGTTGTGTGACTCTGCCAAACCTGGGCAACAAGACAAATTCTTATTAAACTTTTCCTTTAACAAAGAGCAGGTCACAGAATAACATGGAAGATAAATGTAATTCCAGAAGTCTCCCAGCTTAGAGCACAGGTGTCAGTCTGGGCTAACTCCAGTGCAGCCTCGTAAAACTCACAGTCAGAGCAACAACTCAAAAAAATCCAAATTCCCTGTAAAGGAGTCTGGTTTGGAAAAATACACTGGAGTTCAACTCCTGTTGGTTTTCAATCCTTGCAATGTTTTAGAGGATCTTAAAAAAATTCTGTTGTACTTAGGTGGGAGTTCTAGGTGAATTTATCATCTGAACATCACAGACTGGTTTCTTAAAGTCCCACCCCTGCCGTGGCAGGGACACCTTCCCCTATCCCAGGGGGCTCCCAGCCCTGTCCAGCCTGGCCTGGGACACTCCCAGGGATCCAGGGGCAGGTCCAGCTTCTCTGGGCACCCTGCGCCAGGGCCTGCCCACCCTCACAGCAGAGAATTTTCCCCTAATATCTAACATACCACCCACTTCCATATTGCAGTGATGTTGCATGGCATAGAGTGAGGTTTAATACTGCCAGGAAAAAAAAACAAAACAAAAAACAAACAAACAAAAAAGTAAGAGGCAGGTATTTGATTAAAATCTCAGTAAAACACATGCAAAACAAAACTATTAGAAAAGCACTGCTCTATCCAAAAGAATATCCTGCTATCCTAATTGAATGTAAATTCTCATTTTTCTAAGCTTGGAAGAATTTTAAAGAACAAAACAAACGACACAACTTCAAATCTCCTGTTGAGCCTCCAACCAACAGGAAAGCTGAGCTTCCAAAACTCCCTCTAGGCTGAGCTCTTGGGGGCAATCTTTGCTTTAAGCCTCCTTCTCTTCCTCTTCAGCCTCACCACCATCCCATTAAACATTGCATTTTCCTCACCTAAGCCACAGCACCTCGAACAACACGTGTGAGCTGAAGGCAGAGCTCAGCTGACAGAAAAGCCAGCACTGCCAGCAGGGGCAGAGAGAGAAATCCCACATTCATGGCCTGGCTGCCTCTTCCCACCAGATGTTTTGCAGCTGTTCCCATCCCGTGGTGCTCCAGCCCCTGATCCTGAGTGGCAGCTGCCAGCAAGGCTCAGGCACACTGAGCTGGGGCTGAACAAGGCCACAGAGAGGGAGTTTGGGGGGTTTTTATGAGTTAAGAGGTTTCCTCAGGACTTACTGCACCACTGCATTCAAAATTTGCTCTCAATCAACTCTGTAATCTCAAATTAAGAAATTCTGCAGCCAAACCTTCAGAACCAGAAATCCAAGCTCTCCATCTCCCTTTCATGTCTGTGCACCACGGATTTTTCCCAGCCAACACCACACATTATCAGGATAAAGGGCAATTAAACCTTCCTTACGGACAGAAAAATGAACTTTTTGATTGGCTATTTAAAGCACAACAATAGCTTTACACAGAATTATAAATTCTGATCATCAGCTGACACATGTATTCACCCAAGGCCTGCATTTCCATTGCTTCATGTCCCTGAAGTATGAGTTAAATAAAAAGAAAAAAACCAAAGGATGAACACATGCAACAGTCACGGTAACAGAATCTTCCCAACTCTCCCATGTGGTAGCTACACAGCCTTGGAGGGACACTACAATAATAAAACAGATGAAGTGACAGGATCAGTTTACAAGGCCCCTGAACAGGCCAGGATTAGAATTGAGACTCCTCTGAGCAAGGGCTGAGCCCAGAGCACAGCAGGACAAACTCCATCCAGAGCCACAGCGGCCACACCAGGGACCAGGAAAAGGAACTGCCAGAAGCTGTCTGAAATCAGACAAAAAACCCCATCACTGGGATTCTGAGAAAGCCAGGGATGGAAGGTTTTGCCTGTATTTCAAATGGATGGATTGCATAACACTGAACAATTGTCAGCACGGCCATTTAGAGAAAGAAATTCATTAATTTCTACTTAATATATGAATCAAGTGTACCAATACATACAGAAATATTCACATATCTATATCCAAAAAGAACTCTTTTTTTTTCCCAAAAGAATGTGTTCTGCAATCTGCTGACTCATCTTCCCACCACACTGGAAAAAAAAAAAAAAGTTCTGGAAAAGCACAGAACAATGCTGAGTTGTATAAAACCCTGCAAGAAAGGGAGAAGAGCTGCCAGGAAGTTTCAAGGGTTTGTCATAAAAATCCACAAGGAGGTTTTTAAGAAGATTCTTGTTCATCCAAAGAATCCCACACTGTTGGAATACCTCCATCCTGGTGCTCAGGATGCTAAGTAAAATATTCTGCTCCTTTTGCCTCCCCTGTTACCAACTCCACTTGATGCTTCCCACTGCTGGATGGGGCTGGATCCAGTGGAGATCCCGTCGGGAGCTGTCAGCAGGGAGAAGTTGTGCTGGAATCCACCCTCCTCCTGCTCAGACAGGACTCAGGATGACAAAGGCTCCTCCACAGATGTTTGCCAAGAGATGCTGAGTGCTGAATGAGCCTTTCCCAGCTGTGCCCTTGCCGTGGGCAGGAAGCCTTGCACTTCTGTTCCAAAGCATAACCACGATTTAGTCTGAGTAATACTGGGCACGTTTCAAAGCAGGAATCATCTGATTACTAATTTCGAGTGACACAAGTGATTTGAAAAAGAAATCCACTAAAAAAAAAAAGTATATTCAAAAGAAAGAACATGATTCCCCAAAAATTCAGTTTTGCCAGCTAACATTTCTTCCTCCAAGAAACATTTTTGTGTTTTGGCAGTGGAATCTGCACACTTCACACAGCCCAGTCAGCCCCCAGGGCAATGGTGGGAGAACAAATGCAGCTGGAAAAAAAAGGTAACCCAGGCAAAAACGGGGAGGAGCTTTTTTACTGGAAAATTTAGAATTTAGTAATTGAAAGGGAACGAACTACCTAAAGAAGAGATGGAAAGGTTTATCAGACCTCACAGAAAATTCCTTCCTCGGCTCATTTCAGAGTATTTCTCCTGTATACAGGGAAATACAGAGTCAAAATCCACTCTAAAAACTGGCTGCTGTATTTCCTGTCTCATGTAAATTCCCCACAATTTTCATGTTTGGGTTTTTTTAAGTTGGTGCTAAAGCAAAACCCCTTTTTACCAGGTTAACAACAGCAGCACTGTTCTTATACCAACAAACAATTCAATGACATGTTTGGTTTACCAGACCCTCTAAATCCCCTTTTTTGGCTCTAACACTGGAAGGTCTCACAGGTGATTTGTTCCTCTTGAGACAGAGACCTGAGACTTCTCAGTTAAAATAGGTGCTACTCAGGAGCTGCTGTAATTTCTGAATTCCAGCACCTCTCAGGCTCCCCGTGCTCTGTCACTCGACCCTGCCAAGGCAGGAGGTGATGGTCTCATTCTGCCCCAAGCCACGGAACCCATTTACAAATTAACTCAAAATCCTGCACGTGTTCAGTGGGATTATTTCCCTGCCTAAACTGGCCTCGTGGCTACCCCAGTGCTGGTGGGCAGAGCTCTGAAAAGCCCTCGGGGCTCCTCTGGGGGGTTCTGAGCTCCCAGCCAGGGCAGCAGACAGGGCACAGCCAGGAGAGGAGAGACTTCTGCAGAAGGAGCAGGATCTTGCACAAGCTCTCTTGTGAAATCACACCTCTGTGACTGTCTGCACACTCCTTAAAGGACAAGAAAAGCAGCTGGATCCATGAGCACAGCTGCACTTCCCTCACCATTTATTCTCCTCACATTTCCTCAGCAACGTTTATTTTTACACCCAGTTCTTAACTCCACTAAACCAATTTAAGCTTTTATTTAAAAAAAAAAAAAAAAAGAAGACACCTTGTACAAACTAAAGTATTCCTCCATTACCATCATTATGCTTAAATCTGACTGTCAGAACATAACAAGACAGTATTAAATGTCTTAAAATCCTTCCTACATCCAGAATTGTCAACAAAAAGCTGCCTACAGCCAGCAAGAGCTGCACAGGTCAAGGTGCCCCTTGCATTAATTTCTGTGCTAGTGGTGTACACTTAGTCAGAATTTTTTTCAGCACAAGTGCGTGAGGTGCTGCAGGCTCTGACTTTTCATTATTTTATTATAACAGATCACATGTTCTATTAGTGTACTTCAGCAACATTAAAATGGCATTTCTAATTCAGTGAAGGACTATGCCAGGCTCAAACACATTCAAAGAGAAAGCTGTGCATGAGTATATTTTAATTTAAAATGCAGCCTCTTATACCACATGTATTTGGAAGCTTGATTAATCCTTCATTAGTAGGGGATTAAAAAAAAAAAAAGTTTCTCTCTTTTTTTTATTTTTAATATTTACAAGCTTGCAGTAATTCTACATGTATATTGAATGCAACTGCAATCCAACCAGATCAGTCATAAAATTCCAGGGTCTAATCTTCCAGAACACTGCACACAGGCAAAAAAGCTCCCCTGAAGTCCAAGGAATTCCAAAGGGAAAAAAAAATTAAAAATCCCCCCTGAAGCAAGGCAGAAATTACCCTGCAAGCATTAAAAGTGAGCAACTCTGTGAAAAATTTCCTTTCCTTTTATCTAATCTCACATCCCAGAAAACTGATTAAAAAAACCTACTCCATGGAGGACAAATCCTCTTGGAGCAGGATCCACTGGGAAAGAGCCCACAATGGAAAATTAAAGCCCCAAAACCCACAACTCATCCCTCTGATGGGACACAGCCTGCCCTCCTACTCCTCAAAAACCCAAACTGAAGCTCCCTTGAGAAAGACACTGAAAAACTTGAAAACTGCAGGAAGCACAATAAGTAAGTGATTGTTTACTTTGCAATTTGTAATATATATTGAAGTGCAAACCAGTTCTGCACAATCCCCAAACTTTTCTTTGCCAGGCAAACACAGGGAAGTTGCAGCAGCCATTCAGGGACTTGCTTAAATGCCAATTTAACCAGAATAAACAGCAACAACCAGAAAAGGCTGATTAATTAATACTCCAACTATGACTGGAATTCGCAGTCACCCATTTTTACAAAATTACTCTCTGGCTTGAACAGTTCTAAGGCACAGATTTACTCTAAAAAATCCTTTAAAAAGAGAAAACCCTGAAGAAAACACATTGTGCCTGATGACTTTGCTTTGGATTTTCTTTCTTTTTTAAAAAGAAATACAGTTCCTAAGGTGCTAAACACCTATGGGCAGCATCTTAAATGCCCCTCAAGGGCCCATTTCTTTTCAGCACATCAGAGAAGATGCAAATTCTGTTGTCTACTTATTTTTTTATCTAATGAAACACAAACCTCCTATTGTAGCTGATACTTCCCATCTGAGATTTGCAGAGGTCACAGCTCAGGCTTGATTTGGGAGACACCAGTTGTGGCTAAAACACATACACAGTTATATTTTGAGAAGAAAAAGAAAATACACTTCAATCCCATTGTGTCAAAGCTCATAAAATACATAAAAGTCAGTGGCACTCAATTTTTGAAAAGAATTGCTTTCCTTTTTGTATTTAATCAAAGGCCATGCACTTTTGGAAGGTTTATGTTTTAACACCAGAGCTGGGAAAGTTGTTTGGATTTACTAAGACAAGTTTAAAAGTAAGGCTTCAGAGCAGTTAGTTTGACCCTTCTCTCTGACTTTTTTTTTATTTTAAAGATGCAATTAAAGAACTCATGAAGTACTTTTCATGTGAACAAAACACTTATTCTAACACAGAAAGTGGCATTATCTCAACACTTGCTCTTTTTCTACTTCATGTTCTGAGGCTGGGTTGGCTTCAGAGAAATAAAAATTGGGTGAAAACTGTCAGATATTCAAAGCAACAGGGAGTCAGAAGTTTGACAGGAACATGAATTGGAGATTTGTTCTTGTTTCTTTTGGCTATTAAGACACTAAACTAGCCCAGAACATTCAGCCAGAATGGTTTTCCTTCAATTCATTTTCATTCAGGTTTGCTCGGTTGGGTTTTTCCCCTCTCTCTGCAGAAGCTTTGCACAATTCTATCTGTGCAGCTCCAAAGAATGAAATTAAACCTGCAGCTGGCCAGTGTCATCTTGGTTTGAGCCTGAGGAGCTGAGGCAGCTCAGAGCTCAGAGCAGCAGGAAGGTTCAGCCCTCGCCCCGCAACCGCGACTCCGCGGGAAGTGTCAAAACCAGAAGTGAAGCTCAGGGCACAGGAAAACATTTCACAAAGTTGTCTCTACTGTCCAACTGGGCAGAGCTAGACACTGGGAAGGCCCTCGAGAAAAATTATTCGTACAGGATGTTGTGGTTAGGTAATTGCTACAAGTAACAAAACCTGCTGTCGGAGAGAAACGTTGTGAAATTTTCATTTAAATATTTGGGATATTTAAACTGTAAGTGAACTAACTCCCCTTTATACCACCTTGCCAGGAAAAATATGGATAAAAAAGAGAAAAAGAAAGGGAAAAAGAGAAAAGAGCCATGCCAGGCCTCCTGCACACTATGAAAGCCCTACACCGTGTGCTATAAGCTTTCCCTTGCTCCATCGATGAGCTCCCATCACCAAATAAGGATGAAGACAGAGGACAGGACACAAATGCAAAGCAGGACATCCTGAATCATCCAGCTCCTTCTTTCATTTCCTCCCTTTCTGCCAGGAAGTCATGGTGTCAGAAGTGCTCATTCCTAAAAGCATTAAGTTACAGAACCTTCCCCCTCCGACAGAGGGAAAGTCTCGGAATTCCAGCACACAGCTCCCCACGGCCCGTGCACATCCGTTTGGGTTTGTGCCAAAATCGCCTTTGGGCCTAAATAACTTCCTTCCTGCTGGATGTTCGGGTGCTCCATGCACTCACAGACAGGAATTTCATCGCCTCGCTCGGAATCTTCCTTTTTGCTTTGCCAAGTCATCCGAGCTCCTTCCGCGCTCCGCCGTCTCTGAAGAGCAGGGAGGCATTTGCAGAAGGACAGGTTTGTGTATGCAACGAGTAACTGGAGCCTCACATAGCCAAAATTCCAGGGTAGCAGGCTCGGGGCTTTAGGAAGTGTTAATTTGGCAGTGCAGGGATGCACGGCATACTCGGAACGCCTGGAGATGCACAACAGCCTCACAAACACCTGACTGAGGAATACAGGCAGTGACCAAAGGGGGAAAAAACCCAGAGCAGGAGAGGGGAGGAAAAGAAACAGCCTTACAGATCAAGGAAATAAAAAACAAAGCTGTTTTCAACACAATTCCAAAAACATTTCCAAATTCTGACGCAACTGTTCTTTGCTATTTGAAATCTTTCACAACGAGGGCTTAAAATTAGCAGGATGAGGGGATATTTCCACGATTAATTAATCCTGGCTGTATATAGGACAACTGGTTGCTGAATTTACTTTCACTAAGCTACTTCTTTTAAAAATACTGGACACCTCTAAGCCTGGCAAAAGCTGGGTTTAAGGTCTCGTGTGTGACACAGATCAGAAGTCTGGGGGACACACACACAAACCCCAGCCAAATCAACACACGGAGCAGAAAATGAAGCAAGGCAGTTCATCAGTGCAGAAAAGACTCAGCACTCCCAGGAGTCTCCAAAGGCTTCCAACAAGTAAATGAGTGCCATACACGTAAAAGCAATTTAAAATTAATGACACTTCTTGAGGGAAGAGATACGATATTGAGTATATTGGGAGCGAGGTGATTTACATCAGGTACTACAAGCAGCAAGTGATGGGTGTATCAGATTTATTCTGTAGAACAAGAACTAAGAAGCAAAGAGATCCCTGAAGACTAAATCAACATATTCCCAACTGCCTTGAGAAAATCGACTGGAAAGTGCTACCCAAGCAAATATAAAAACACAGTATCTTCCCCCTATCAGTCCAGAATAAAAGCTCTGTAATATTCAGATCATAATGCTTAGATACAATCAGTAACTCCTGCAAAAGAACAGTTTTAAACAGCTCATCGCTCAGTTAATCATCAAAAGAGTTTGCTAGAAATGTCACAGCTGGAGCTGCTAGATGCTGAATTTTTAATTTTTCAGGAGGTATTTGCTCAGTATCGGGTTTACATTTCTTTTGCAGTTGATTTGCTTTTGGTTTTTTGATTTTTCTTTTTTTATTTTGAGATGTTTGGGTGGTTAAACGGGATTCTGAGCCCGTGTGAAAACGCGGCACTGGTGAACACAGAGCACTTTAAAGCCCAAGACCTGCACATGTCACTGCGAGCCTGCCTCACATCCTCTGTGTCACCGTGGTTCAGCAGCACATCGCAGCTCAGTTTACATCTCCCAGAGAGCACCGAACTGACCATACAGGGGCAGGAATCCGCTCCTCCAACACGCACCTTCGCTTCGAGGCTCACTGAAGGGCTAGCCCGACACCATTGTCTGAAAATCAAGGTGTGAACACTGACCCGCGAACCCCAAATGAAAACCTTCCGTAACATTTCATCACTTCGACGTGCTGGTGTTGTGCCTGCCTGACCGAGGCCAACCTGCCCACCCACATCCGTGAGAAACGTGCAACAGAGGCTTCACCAGCAACGTGCAACCATCCAAGACGCAGTGTTTTTCCCCCCAGAAGTGTCCCCGTGATTAGCTCAGCCCTTCCCACATTTACAGTGCCGTGTTTGTGTTGCACACAGAGCAGCTCCGAAGCTGTTTCTCCACACACAGTCCCTGCCGTACCCAGCACAACACGTCAATTAGTGAAAAGCAGATCTGCTCAAACTAACGATTGTTTGGGTTAAAGCCAAGGACGAGGCAAAACAAAACACCTTTTCTACAAATCTCCGGCTTCCAGTATAAATTCTCCCACACACACGTTTATGAAATATGCCATCGGAAACGTGTAATTTGGCATTACTAGGTAATTATATAAGCTGAGAACCCAGCAGACACCACTACGGACTACGAGACAGGAGTTATACAAGTTTCCCCCTATTTTTCCACCAGGTTTTTTTCCCTCGCGTATATGACAGAAGTTTGTTTATTGCCGAAGGCAGCATCCCCTCAGCCCGCGGAGGACGCTCCGGGTACCCCGCACCCTGGGGTACCGCGGGAGTCCCGGCCCGCGGGGTGCGCGGCAGCCGGGCCGGGGCTCGGGAGCACCGCACCCCGCGGACAGCGCCCGGCCCGGGCCGGCCCGCACCCCGCCCCGTGTTCACTCACTCAGCAGAGCTGGTCCCGTTCACAGCGGATCCATCCGGAGCGGGGTTCAGCTGGATCGGCCCGGGCTTCTTCTTCGGCATCTTCGCCCGCACACGGCGCGCCGGGGAGCGGACGGAGCGGCCGCGGCCCCACTTCGGACAGGTCCGAGGGACTTCCTGCGGCGCGGCAAACTCGGCGGGGAGCTCCCCTGTGCGGCGGTGCCCCCGAGGGCTGCGGGCAGGTGGCCGTGCGGCTGCCGGACTCCGCTCCGAGCGCTCCGAGCTCC
>VYXF01006146.1:422121-448955 GCA_013397295.1 Polioptila caerulea | reverse complement strand
ACAGCGAGCCCTGAGCTCACGGCGCTGCCCTCAGAGCTCTGCCCTCACAGCGAGCCCTGAGCTCACGGCGCTGCCCTCAGAGCGCTGCCGCCCTCAGCGAGCCCTGAGCGAGGGCCAGGGGCCAGAGCGGGAGCAAACGTTCCCTGTCAGGGTGGGGAGGCCCTGGCACAGGCTGCCCGGACAAACCGTGGTTGCCCCATCCCTTGGAAGTGTCCAAGGCCAGGTTGGACCGGGTTTGTAGAGCCTTGGGATAGTGGGAGGCGTCTCTGCTCATGGCAAGGGGTGGAATGGGATGGCCTTTAAGGTCCCTTCCAACCCAACCTATTCTGTGACGGCTTAAACAGAACCTTGCTTCAACATCAACTTGCTCCCGCAAATCGATATTTTTTTTTTTAAGAGTCTGCCATTTAGTACGAAAGGACGTGCGAACTGCGGTATTACAAGCGGTGGGAGCGGAGAGATCCCAGAGGAGAAGCAGCGGCAGAGAGGCACGGCAGTGGTGTCCTGTGACAGCCCGGCCGGACCTGGGCGGCTGGGACAGCGCGGGTCACTCAGCCCGGGACACGCGGGGCTGGCACCGGCCAGCGGGGCACGTCACCCCTCGGGCACGACAGCTGGGTGTCCGTGCGCCCGTGGGCTCTTCTAGGAGAGCAAAACTGCTTTGACGGCAATATATATCCTTGCTGTGGTCAGTAGAACGCGTTCTTCCGCAGCTGTTCTCTCTCCACGAGGGAGAGCTGAAATGTAAAGTTTCTGTTGTTTAGCTGGGGATCTTGCGGGGGGTTGAGGGGCAGGATATGGAATATTAAAGCACCCAATGGCCCTGTTTGGATAATCAAGCCAACGTGTGCAGTTAGCTGTGACACATACACTAATCATATCATAAGATTCAGGAGGTGAAGGAGTTCCATGGGTTTGACTTCCACGAACAGGGTGACACTACAATCCTGCCTCTGCTGCTGAGAGCTGTAAAGAATTTCGCTGAAGTTTGAGTTGAAGGCCTGCAAGAGTTACACAGTGAGAAGGGCTTGCGGATTTCTTCTGATTTCTGACACAGCTGAGAAATTCTTTCTGTTGCTACTGTACATTTCTGTACCACACAGTGCTCCATCTGTCAGCAAACACATGGAGCAGAAAAGACTCTGCAGTTACTCATAATTTTGCTTAAGTGATAAGCGAAACCTCTCAGAGACACACGTGAGCCAAGATGTGAAGCAGCGCCGAGGAACTCAGCACTAAGGTGGCTTGGTACTGGTAAAAGAGTGAAAAAAGTTTCTTTGGCAGTTCCATTTTTTCTCGAGATTCCCTAATGATCTTTTTTATATACAAGACATGTGAATATACCACCTGAATGAATAACATCTTTCCAGCAGTGGACAGGTGTTACACTTCAATGAGTTGATTTAGACACACAAAAAAGTGCAGAGTTAATTCCATAACAAAATTTTTACTGTGAATACGTTGGATAAAGAACCAGCCAGAATGCTGTGTGATTCACATTTTTGTGGTTTGCAAAAGTACAATTATATTTTAATCGAAGTAATCACTGATGTTTTTACAGAAACTGAAATGATGAACAAAGTTCCCCATATATAACGCAAAAATGATGAAGAGTTCCTATCATCCATTTCTAAATAATTTTTTTCCCCACAGCTTTGCCATTAAAGACATATTCCCTCCATCCAATTCCAGATATTAAGGGACAGCTCCCTCCTCTGGAGTGCTTTATCCTTGCACTGAGAACACTGGAGTGTGAAATTACTGATTTCATCAATCTTTTAAAATCCCTTTGACCAAAGCACAAAACCGAAAAATACCTTGGATTGACTGTATCTAGAAATGAATTCACGGGTATATGGATTGATGCTACTGCAAAAATAATTTCTGTACCGTTGTCTGTGAAACAAATGGGTTTAACTTCAGGGCATTACTTACTAAAAGTTAAGTACATTTCCCCAGCCAAAACAGAACACATGTTTTGGAAATACAAATATTCTCCATGGAAGGAGCTGTGTTTTGCTTTACAAACAGGTGTTTCTGGAGGTGAATCACAGAGGAGAAGATGAAGAAAAAATAGAAGGCATTGTAATTTCAGCGAGAGGCTTCTGAGCAGGGAGACTTTCTGGTTTATTGATTTCACTGCTGCTTGGAAAAATAGAAATAATTTGTCTCTGTAAACAGAAGTGGAACAAAGAAGCTTGTCTTCATTACCACCTTTTTCCCCTTATAGAAACTGAAATTTTTGCCTAACTTCTTGCATGAAAAGAAAACCACAATTACTATATAGATCAATTGCATCTAAATTAAGCCAACTTTTCAAACCAAATTGCCACGTAGAGCTGCATATTTTACTGCCAAAACATGTGCACACAAACTTCTATTTGCAAGATTTAATACTTCTTAATCTATTTAGTGGTTAGCAAAGCAAGTTAGGGAAATAATTAGTCCCATAAAGCAATGGAATTTAAGAAGTCTGGTTCAAATTTGAATGAAATTGGCCAAGAGGATCAAAAATTATTTGAAGGGAGCTGACAGAGAGCCTGACAGAGATCACAACCTGCCTTGCACCTTCTCTTCCTCAAGAAACAGAGATTTAAAAGAGCACTGTGAATCACAGCACAATTTCAATGCTTTGTGGTATACTAAAAGCTTAGAAATGAATGTTTAAGGTGGCTGCATAATATCAAATTTAGATTAGATCAGCAAGGTATCAATGTAAATAAGTATAAATCACAAATAACTGAAATTTGCTTAATCCTTAAGATGTGACTTCCCACTAATGCAGATACAATGGGAGCAGTTGTGCTGAGGGTTTTTGGCATGAGCAGCTTTGCCAGCATAACATTTGAAGGATTTTTGCCGAGCAAATTCTGCTCCCTTAGGAATAAACCCCTTCAAGCGTGGAAGCAGGCAATTATCCATTTGACAGATTTGCTTTGCCGTATATTACGTGTAACAAAGCAGGAAATGAGACTGAAATATAAAATAAGGTGCTAATTTCTGCAGTTTTTCTAATGACATTACAGTCATCAAACAGAAACAAGCAGTAATATTTCCTTTTCACCCAAACTAGAAACCAGGAGTGTTTTCTAGAATAGAGGCAACCTGTGGGGGGTTTTTTATTTGTTTTTCCCTGACTTATTATTTTAGCAGCATGTGGCTGGTTATTCATTTCCTGAGGAAAAACCAATAATCAATGCCTGCCAGCATTTGCTTTTTATTTAATTAGGAACATAGGACTGGTAAGAACCACCTAGGTCATCAAGTCCAGTTTCTAATTAAACACTCTTCAAAAATATTGATTCATCAAAGTTTCATAAATATGGTGGGTTTTATAACCCTGTGTCCTCTGCAGAGATTGTAAGTGATCTTCTGCTTTTTTTCCTTTTTTTGTTTGTATGGATTTTTCAGTACAAAGAATGACTATTATTTTCAATGCAAAGAGCTCATCATGTAGATGTTTGATTTTCAGTAATTTTATATGACAATTACAATATTTTGTGCTGGAAATTAGCAGCACTTAATCTTTGATTATTATTAAATCTCTGTGTTAATTTTCATAGTTCAACTGCCTCAATCGATTGAAGAAATTGGCCATATCTAAAAAGATAAGAGAAATTGATTCAGTGCTAAAAAATCCATTAGTGTGTTCACCCCATATTTAATATATTCTTAACTATAAAAGATGCTGCAGCAATCGGGAATACACATTTTAAACATTAACTGTTAAAAATAATTTTAACCAAAAAGTAACTGCAATTGATTTTGTCGTACTAGAAGGAATACATTAAATTACCAGAAACATTGTATGTCAGGTTTGAATTTATAGAGAAATGAGGGAAGACCAATTCCTTTAATGGATTAATATTTTACATTAATTTATACAGTTTTGTTTAAACAAAGAGATGATAATTTAAGTCAGATACACTTCTATGGACTGAGCTGTAAAAATATGAGAACAATTTACAGCTCCAACTGCACTGGGAGCCTGGAGCCTCTCCTGTTGTCCCTGCAGCCCAAATCCTTACATGGCATTTTATGTGCACAGCTGCCAAACCTCTGAGGGCTCGGCATGTTTATTGCAGCCAGGACAACTGCAAACTGTTCCGGTTTAAATTCCTGAAGGCTCTGCCTGGAGAAGAGCTTGGGATGGCTCGCTGTTCTGGTCCTTTCCTCTGGGACAGAGGTGGGAATCCCTGACCTGGGCTGGGAACAGTGTGGCCACAGGAGCAGGGCAGCGATTCTGCTGGGGAGGAACTGAAGTGCTATGCCCGGCCCCTCAGTTCCAGAAGGACATTGAGCGTGTCCCGGGCAGGGAACGGCGCTGGGAAGGGGCTGGAGCCCCAGGAGCGGCTGAGGGAGCTGGGAAGGGGCTGGAGCCCCAGGAGCGGCTGAGGGAGCTGGGAAGGGGCTGGAGCCCCAGGAGCGGCTGAGGGAGCTGGGAAGGGGCTGGAGCCCCAGGAGCGGCTGAGNGAACAGGGACAGGAGGAGGACATGGTCCTAAGCTGCACCAGGGGCGGCTCAGGGTGGACACCAGCAGGAATTTCCTCCCACAAAGGGAGGTCAGGCACGGGAAAGGGCTGCCCACGGAGGGTTGGAGTCCCCATCCCTGGAGGTGTCCAAGGAATTCCTGGACATGGCACTCAGTGCTCTGGGCTGGGGACAAGGTGGGCACAGCTTGGACTCGATGGGCTTGGAGGTCTTTTCCAATCTCAGGAATTCTGTGAAGTGACAGGAGCTCAACAGTTTTAAATCCCATTCCTGGAGGTGACTCATGGTGGGGCTTTGCAGCACTGGATATTTGAAATTAAACACTAATCCCCAGCACGTTTTCCCTGACAAGGTGACACTACAGGCAGCTGGAGGTGCTGGTGGTTGAGACCTTGGACATACCCCAGCCATGTGCAGTGACAGCCCAGAAAGCCAAATGTATCCTGGGCTGATCCCACAGGGAGGGCAGCAGGTGAGGGGGAATTCTGCCCTGCTCAGGTGAGACCCCACCTGCAGAGCTGCCCCAGCCTTGGGGCCCAGCACAGGAAGGGCAGTGAGTCCAGAGGAGGCACCAGGGTGATCGAGGGGAGGGAGCACCTCTCCCATGGGGAAAGGCTGAGAGAACCGGGATTGTTCAGCCTGGAGAAGCTTTGGGGGGACCTGACTGTGGCCTTCCAGTTCATGAGGGGACCTTACAGGGAGGATGGAGAGGGACTATTTACAAGGCTCTGGAGAGACAGGACAAGGGGAACGGCTTCAAACTGACAGGGTAGGTTTAGATGGGATATTAGTGAGGAATTCCTCCTTGGGACAGTGGTGCAGCCTTGGCACAGGTTGCCCAGAGCAGCTGTTCCATCCCTAGAAGTGTCCAGAGCCAGGCTGGACGGGGCTTGGAGAAAGCTGGGGTAGTGGAAGGTGTCCCTGACTACAGCAGGGGGGTTGGAATGAGAGTGAGATGATCTGTAATGTCCCTTCCCGCCCGGAGCATTCCCGGATCCCGCACTCTGGGATCGCCTCAGCCGGCCCGGCACGCCCACTGCGTTTTGGCGCCAAAACCGCTGGGCCGCCGCGCTCGGGAGCTCGCGAGACTCGCGGCTCTCGCGGGACTCGGCGCGCGGGGGCGGCCCCGGCCCCTCAGGCGGGCCCGCGCTCCCTCACGGCCGGAGCCGCCCGCGAAGGGCCCCTGAGACAGAGCCCGGGACCGAGCCGTGCCCGAGAGGGAGCCGTGCCCGAGACCGAGCCGTGCCCGAGACCGAGCCGTGCCCGAGAGGGAGCCGTGCCCGGGACGGAGCGCTGCCCGGGACGGAGCCGTGCCCGAGAGGGAGCCGTGCCCGAGAGGGAGCCGTGCCCGGGAGGGAGCCGTGCCCGGGACCGAGCCGTGCCCGAGAGGGAGCCGTGCCCGGGACTGAGCCCTGCCTGACACCACCTCAGCCAGCCCCGCTCCGGGATCAGCTTCACTTGAGGAGCCGGAAAAGGGCAATCCTCCTGCACACCGCCTTTCGAAGTGGGTGAGCTGTAAATTCGGGGAATTGTCGCTCCATCCCCGAAGGCTTTGGTCAGGGATATGAGCGGCACGCGGCTCTATGGATAAGCGCTGTGGTCAGGAATCCACTTGTTTTGGTTAATTCCTGCCACTCCCAACTAACTTTGACGAGTTGAAACATCACAAACGCTTATTTTCTTCGGCTCAGCGAGGCAGGGTTGTGTTATCCTCTGTATGGTATCTGCTATTTAATTGGTATGATGATCTAGTTGGCAGATTTTTCATTAAAAAGCTGTAAATATTGTGTATAACTGGCGTTTATCTGCTTCTGTGGCAGCCTTGCTGCTTCTCTTTAAATGTTTTTGGTGTTTTCTGCAGGAGGGGAAAAAAGGCTTCTTTATGGCAATGCTAGATCCTTTAGAGAACAACTTGTTTGATCTTCCTGATTATGAGAACACAGAAGATGAAACATTCCCACCTCTTCCACCTCCTGCCTCTCCAGGAAGAGACGATGCAGAATGGGCTCAGGCTAATGGAGGTGAACACCCGGGACCCTTAAAAATCCCATTTTAATGCTGTGCAATCGAAATTAGTGGTGTTGGATCTTAGTGCATAAAAATAGGCAGAAAACAAACTGTATATTTAAACTGGTAATCATGCAATGCTTTCCAGCTTGTGGGAAAAGTTTATTTTTGTAGATTCCATGAAAATATGTGCATGAAGGAATCTTTATAAATAAGCTCTTCTGACAAAATGTTGCTACAAATAATTAATTATACAGCAATGATCTATAGTTACTCTTTATGACTTGGCTTTTAGAAGAGATGGGAGTGTTGGATGCACTCTCAGTGCACTTATCAGAAACACAAGCAAAAACCTTAAAATGTACTCGATACAATCCTAGGTGATGGCAACTGCTTTGAATACTTAAATGATGCTATTTTCTTCCCCAGATCCAGAAGGAAACCAGCAGTCCCAAACAAAGGATTCTGCTGTGACCACACAGAAGGCAGTAAAAAGACCAAGGCCTAGATTAGATGCCCAGAGGTAACTTTATACAGAATATTTCTTTGTGTGCTGAGTTTGGTGTAGGGCTGTGGGAGAGTGATTAAGGTACCTCTAAAACTGGTGTGAGTTCTTTATAACCAACAGAAAGAATCCCAGCTTTAGGCCATTTTAAGGAACGTGAGAGTTTTTTCTTTGTTTGTTTTTTTTTTACTGGTTAATTGAAAGAAGGTGGTGTGGGTTTCAATGAAGTCCCCCATTTCCTGTTCCCAGGTTAATCTCAGAAAGGGGACTCCCAGCTCTGAGACACATGTTTGACAACGTGAAGTTCAAGGGTAAAGGGCACGAGGTAAGACCTGGTGAGCTTTGGGTTTGTTTCCAGGGAGGTTCACATAGATCTGATGGAGTGCTGCCCATCTAATATGGGGAGAATTGATAGTACTCTGCTTAGCCAGCTTCCCTGAACAAGCCCTGATGGCATTTGGAGCTGCAGATTTTCAAACAAACATGAATGCTTTAAGAAAATCCATCTTTTGATCATAAAATTCTTCTCCTCAACTCTAGAAGTAGAATATCCCATCTATGACCCTTGTATTGTCCATACAAGCAGAGTTTTGAATGCTGAGGTTTTTAAAAATAGTGTGACATACCACTTGAGCAAAGAGAAAGCAGGACTTTCTCTACAAGCTTTCTGATTGTTTTGGATGCTCTTAACCATGCAGAGCTTATTTTCATTTACATCTCATTATAGAGTTGGTTTTAGACAGGAGAGGGTCAGTCTCTTCTCCTAAATAACAACAGTAGGACAGGAGGAAACAGCCTCAAGTTGTGCCAGGGAGGTTTAGGTTGTTTATTAGGGAAAATCTCTTCACCAAGGGTGTGGTCCAGCCCTGGGCAGCCTGTGCTGTGCAGTCATCATCCCTGGAGGGGTTTAAAAGACAAAGATGTGACACTTGGGGACATGTTTTAGTGGTGGCCTTGGCAGTACTGGGTGGGTGGTTGAACTCAGGGATCTTTCCAAGCCAAACAATTCCATGATTCTCCTGGCACAAGGACACCTGTGCATTCTGGTTTACAAAGAGCATCCATGGTATAAATGTTCTCATTACCACTGGAGGCACAAAGGAAATAGGCAGGAGTGCTGAAACGTGCAAAAACCTCTCCTAGATGAGCTTATTGTGATGTGTCTGCATTCTAAACATCATCCAGCTATGCCCCTGTGGATTTATTTCAGCCTCGGCTTGGCCCTGGTTGTTTAAGGACAGTGCTTCAGGACCTGCAGATGTTTCACAGGATATGCAAATGCTGCCCTGAACTTGTACCAGTGCTGTTCTCACAGCCTGAGGTTACACTGACACTGGATTGTGGGAGGGGGAAGGAAAGGGTGCCTACACATTTGTACTGCTGACATTTTCCAGAGACTTCAAGCAGCAGATGCTCCATGTTTTCAGGAATTACTGTCCCATTTCCCTCTGCAGTGTCCCTTCTCTGTCAGCTTTAGTAGCTGGGTGTTGTCTTTTCTGCTCTAGGCAGAAGACCTGAAGACACTGATACAGCATATGGAGCACTGGGCTCACAGGCTGTTCCCAAAACTGCAGTTTGAGGATTTTATTGACAGAGTGGAGTCTTTGGGGAGCAAAAAGGAAGTTCAGGTATGTTGTACTGTCAGTTCCTCTTCATACTGTTTGGAATAGTGCAAGAGGTAGGTCTAGGGGATCACTTATGCAGCTAAAGAAGACTTAGGTTGTGCATGCTGCTCAGAAATACAGTGTTATTTAAATTAATTTCTCTCAACTTAGAGCTCTGTCTGGTATTTATATTTAGATACAGCCTTTCTTTATTTGAAATAATCCTCCAGAGAATTGGCTTCAGCATTTTCAGGACATCTTTAACCACAGCAATTTGCTTAAGAGTGCTGGAACTGGTTGGGTTTTGGGTTTTGTTTGGTTGATTTTTAATGTTTGAAGCTGCAAAAGAAGCCTGATAAAGAATTCAGCTTCACCTGGCTGGGTGATAGATGAAGGGCTGGGAAGATGACCCACAGCATTGAAGGTCTGTGTGTCAAATGGACATGAAGGGAAAGGAGTATTTTTTTCAGAGTAGTGAAGTGTAAAATGAAATTACTGTGGTTTTCCCATCCTCCCAAAGTTGAACAGAAAAACTTGCTACAGGTGAAATACCAGTGTTTTAATCTCCCACCCACAGACCTGCCTCAAGCGGATCAGACTTGATCTTCCTATTTTACATGAAGACTTCAAAAATAATGAAGGTATGCTCTCTCTGCTATTTGTTCAGTACTTCAGTGCTTGAGACTATTTACTGCCCAGAAGTGAATGATCATGATGGGCTTTTCTAGTGTAGAAGAAATTGTTGAGAGGTCTCTGCTTTAAAACCAGGCTTCTGTGAGTCTTAAGATGGCAAAACTGAACTGGTACTTGCACATATGTGTGTAAAAATAAATAAAATTGCACGGGCTGCTGGAAGGAAATGGAAAATGGTCTTAAGCAGCATTGTTAGACTGCAGTGATTGAGCACACAGGTTGGTGTTGCACTCCCACATGAGTGCAGTCTGGAGAACTCCTGGATCCTGGTAAAGCAGGAACCATGGACTCTCCCTGGTTATTCCCTGAGGAGGTGCAGTGCAGTCAGGGTGTGGTGTCCCTCACAGGCAGAGTGCCTGCTGGTGCTGGGGGCACTGCTGTGTCAGTGCTGGCACACAGCTGCTGGCAGAATTCCTTCTGCCAGGGTCAAAACCCAGCACTCACTGAGGCCATGAGTCAAGAGTCTCTCCCAGTCAGATAGAATTTAGACATTAACAGTTTTTAATTAAAGGGGAAGTAGAGCTCACATGGTAGTTTGAAAGAAACTTTAGCAGCAGAAAGGAGGGAATTTCATTGTCCTTTCTAAGGACCTGTGCAGGGTTTTGCATGTCTATGTCAGTCTCTTGAGAGCAATAGCTACCCTTTGTCCCATTGTCTCCACGTGAACCTCCTACCCTTTGTCCCATTGTCTCCTGATGAACCTCAGCCCCCAGTCCTGCCATGCTTGGGAATGGTGCTGTGGTGGGTGAGTTCATGGCTGGGAGCAGCTGGCCTGAGCTTTGGGGTGCCCCTGGGGCAGCTGATGACACGTGGCTGCCTTCACTGCTGCTGCACTGGGAGAACTGCAGTGCAGCCAGAAGGAGCCACGGACAGCAATGCCAGTGGTTCCTGCCGACAGAGTCTGCAGAGAGATCAGATTGTTCTGTGCGATGGTTCCACACAGCGCGCGGGAACCGGGCTGGGCTGCTCCTGAGCCCGACCCAGGGCACTGCCACTGGGGAGAGCTGCACTGGGCACTGCCTGTGGGGAAACTGCACTGGGCACTGCCTGTGGGGAGAGCTGCACTGGGCACTGCCCGTGGGGAGAGCTGCACTGGGCACTGTCTCTGGGGAGAGCTGCACTGGGCACTGTCTCTGCAGAAACTGCAGTGGGCACCTCACAGGTGTGAAATAAAAACTCAGGCTGGGGTGTTGTATGAACAACCCCACTTTTTGTCAGCTCACATTTCTGTTCACAGGCTTCAAGTGGTGCAGAGGCCTTGGGCTCCCTTTCAAGGGTGCTCTGCTGCTCTCAGGGTGGGTGAAGTTTAACTGAACTGCCTGGCACGTTTCAGTGCTGGCAGATGAGTAAATCTCTCTGTAACAGAGCACACTGAGTTCAGAACTGAGTACTCAATGTATGTGTTCAAACTTCTGATTCACAGAATGCTGGAATGGTTTGGGTGGGAAGGGGCCTTAAAACCCATCCTGTTCCATCCCCTGCATGGCAGGGACACCTTCAGTCAGTGCCACATGGCCTGGCCTTGAAAGGTTGGAATTCCTGTAGTGATTCCTGCCACTTTCTAAAGGACAGTGTTTTATTAATAGGGTTGGGAGGAAAATTTCCTGGCCCTAAGATTGCCTGGATTTCCCATCCTGTTTGACCCTTCAAGCACAGCTGCTGTTGCTAACTCAGTACACAGAGCTGTGCCTCTGCACTCAGGCATTGATTATTGTGTGAGTGTGAGCTCTGAGCACTTGTGTCCTTGGAATATTGGGGATGTGGGCAGAAAATTGCCTGTTAAAATGAAATTATGGAATGAGCTTCAGCTGTCAATACAAAATGTAGAACGTAGAAATGCTTTCAGAATGCTCCCTTGAGTGATGTGTAGGGGATCTCTGTGGGTTTAAAGTGATGATTCTGCCCCTCTTCCCCCTGCCACCCGTCCTTTTTCACCAGAAGGAGAAGGGGAGAGCAATGGGCTGGATGCAGCTGCTGGAGATGCACATTCCCACCCTGGCATTGCAGAACTGGATTCCCTGCCGGGGACGACTCTGACGGAGGAGCAGCAGGAGCGGATGAAGAGGAACCGGCAGCTGGCTCTGGAGCGGAGGCAGGCGCGGCTGCAGGGCCTCAGCCAGGCCCAGCACCAGGGTAAGGACCCTGATTCCAGTGCTCCCAGTGAGGGCAGGGCCTGAGCTGCTGTGTCACGGCTCTGAGGGCTTTCCTGGGCAGTGCTGGAGTGTGCAACTCTCACATTTGAACAGTTTTCCTGTAGTTAAACTCCGGTGGTTATACCAAGCTGTCACAGCTTTGTCTCTGGTGAAATGCAGCCTCTTCTCCCTGGGCTGCCTTTGCCACAGATTGGGATTCTGTGATGGAAACATCAGTCGAACACTGCAACAGTGTCTGCTCATGGTTTTTCTTGTTTTTCTCAACAGAGCTCCCCAGTAGTTACTCAGAAGAGGAGTTTGACAGCCCAGTTGCTCAGGATTCCCCTGACCTTACTGAAGACACTCAGGTTCCTGCAGCCAAGGATGCTCCCACAGATGATGGAGATGATGAATTGGAATGTGCCAGGGAAGAGCAGTGACTTCCCCACACTGTGAATGCCTTTCTTGAGCAAGAGACCTGCCTGCTTTAAGTACTGTCCTTGTACTGAAACATTGCTGGCTCTGGGCACTCCAGAAGCTTCAGGGAAGTCTTTCCCATGGCACCACTGAAGGACAGAACTCTTCCCTGGAAGCCGCAGAGGAGCAGTTCCCTACACCAGGAAACAGAACAAAGTTCTTCAGCTTCATTTGAGCCATATTTTCCACCTCCCAAAATGTTTTTTAGGAAATGTTTATGAGTTTTTGGACCTACTTTGAATATAGTTTATAATTCATGTTAAACTGAATTAACTGGGATGTTGATGGGTTAAGTTGCTATTAAAGTTGTGTTATTTGGGGTTTTTTTAACAGGGGTACTGGATTTTTTTTTAACTGCTTTTCCATTACTTATATATTTTCCATATAAAATGGAAGCTATTACATTTCAGAAGTCAAACCTGAAATTCTTGTTTGAGGCTGTTACAAGGCCAGGGCTCCCACACTTCCCCATCCCTTGGGTCAGACATTTCTTCCCAGACAAGCACCTCCCCTCAGGGAATGAGACCTTCCTTGTCCTGATCCTGCTCTCAGCTTGAGGCTCTGCTTCATCCTCTTAGAGTCTTGGGTTTTCCTCTCACAGCAGCTTTTCCCTCTCGTGGAATGAAGAGGAATCATCCCTTCCAAAGGAAAAAGTACTGAATTTCTACACACTGAATGAAGCCACTACCCTCTTGGCAACAGGGGTTATTTTATGAAGGAATTTGCTTTTTATATCCTTGTAGGGAAGAAGGAAGTATTTAGGTTTTAAGAACTTAATTTACAATGTGAGCAAAGTAATTTTTTGAATGTTTTTTAAAAGAATTCACAGCACAGTGTCTTTAGTCTGAAATATGAGCTTTATCACATATAAAATCTTCTCATAACTCATCCGTACTCATAATCAGATAAAAATAATTCTTATTTAAAATAGACATTTAGCTTCTTATTGACAGGACTCTTGAATATTTAAATAAACTGCTTTTTAAAAGATCCCCCAAGCACTCGTGCACAGTGAACAGGAGTGGGCCAGCCCCAGGCAGCTGGGGGCAGGTCCCAGTTCAAGTCCTGATGTCCTCAGTCACATCCAGCAGCGCCAGCTCCCGGATCTCCTCCAGCAGCTGGTACAGGCTGGGCCCCTTGGTCTGGCAGAACTCGCGGGACTCCTCATCCATCACTTCCACCCTGGCTCTCTCCTGGGCACGCTGGGCCTCCTCTGCAGACTGGCTGACTTCTCTCACCAGGTCGGACTTCACAGCGTGGGAGCCCCTCCGGGCAGCCTCCGCGTCGGCGCTGTGGTGCGGCGCGTTCCTGATGATCTCCAGCTTGATGGTTTCGGCGTGGCAGCGCGCGGTCTGCACCAGGATCCTCACCTGCACAGCAGCACCGAGTTTAACTCTGCTGGAGCTCTTTGCTTTTGCTCTGCTCAGATCAGATACTCACTGTGATGTGATCGAAAAGGCTCAGGGTCACCGAGTCTCCAGCAGTTGTAGTGGAGGTGATTTTATGCTGAGAGCGATGGAGGGATCCAGGCTTCCACTGGCAGCTCCCAGCCCCTTGACAGGAGATGACCAAGCCCTCTTTGTTTTTCATGTAGGCTGCACCTTTGATTCCATACCTACAAAAGAGCAGAGAGAAGCTGTTCTAACCATTTTCAGGTCTCTTAGTTTTGCAACCCACAGGTGGGCTGGGATTGTAGAAAAGCAACAGGAAGGGGCAGGCACAGCAGCCTGAGAATCCTGCTGCAGGGATGCTGGTAAGTGTTATTAAAGAAACTCTGGTGTGAAAGCAGCACAGAGACAGTGACTGAAGTGTTTTAGAGCAGTGAGGCAAAAGTGAAATAGTCAGTGATCCATTATCTTAGTGCTGGGTGGGGCCTGGAATGGTTCAGTGATGGGAGAAGAGCAGCTCTACAGGTTTTTCCAGACAGACAGTGAGCACACAGTTCTCCATTAAAGAAAAAGCTCCTTGACGAGCAGCAGCGTGTTTGCCCTGGGCTCTCTGTAGGGCAGCAGCCTTTCCTGGCTGGGGAAGCTCTGGCTTCTGAGCCTCCCAGCCAAGCCTGTGGCAGGCTGGAGATGCCAGAGGTGCCCTGAGCTGTGGCCGTGCCCGCCCAGCATTGCAGCAGCCCCAGCTCACCGGGGCACGAAGACGAGCACGCCGTTGGTGCGGATGGAGTAGATGACGCCGTCGGCCACGCAGCGCTCGGCGCTCTCGGCGCTCCGGTCACGGAAGAACATGCACTGGAAGAGCTCTGTGGACTGCTTCTGAGCACGCTGGGCTGCCTGTGAGCACCCCACACACACAGACACAACCTGCGTAAATATTCCAGCAAGCAACTCTGCCTTTGATTTCCACAGCTGCTTTTTCTCATTCTTTACTCCCTTACCGGTGCCCAAGAAAAATGACATTTAAAACAAAATTCTATGTGCTGTACAAGTGAAGTATGAATACTTTACTACCACTCTCAGAAGAAAACATTTTTAAAAAAACCCCAATGCACTACAACTGAAAGTCAAGCGATACTCTTAATTCAAAAGCCACAGTCAGGACTGGTATTGCATTCCCTAGGGCACCGTGGAGACTCCCACAAGGACCCCCTCACCCGGTTCCTGTTATTGATGTGCCTGCACAGCTCCTCCAGATCCTTGTTACTGATGATGTTATCCTGAACATCCCCCGGGGCTCCCCTCAGGCTCGCTGCCAACAAGAGCCTGTGCACAACGATGTCAGCGTATCTCCTGATGGGAGAAGTGAAGTGAGTGTACTTCTCCAGGGCCAGCCCTGCCGAGAGAAAGGAACAGAGAGGGGCAGTCAAAGCCATCACCCGCCTCCCCCAGCAGTTCAGAAATCTCAGGAAATCTCAGAGAAGTGACCAGGTACCATAATGGTGGAACTGCTCCTCGGGACAAGAGCCAGTTGAGAAGTACAGGGCGTTGGACATGGCGTGGGTGGCCATGGAGCGCAGCAGCTTGTTCACAATGGGATCTGAGGGGTCGTTTGCTCTGTCCAGGGACTCGGCCAAAGCCTTGTTAGACCTGGCAAAAAGGTGTTCATTCCAAAGAAAATGACATTATCCCCAGTTATAATGGCTCACAGTTAACAAAACCCACACAGAAGTTAATAGTTATTCATACAAAAATGGCAAGCAGAGTGATACTGAAATTTTCAATGCAGTTTAGTAACAGCTCTGCTCTAAGAAAATGTTAAGAAAAATCCCAGTTTTAATCCAGTTGTCTGCTGCAACCTGGAGAACCAGGGACTGGAGCAAACTCCATCTGTGCAGTACAAACGAGTGAGCTGGTCCAAACCTTTGTGTCCAGCACACATGGGACAAGGTGACACCCAGGTCACAGAGGCTCTACTGATGCCCTTCCCCATGGTCTTCTCATGTGATCTTGCCCATGTAATTCTGAATTATTTTGAGTCATTTAAAATTACCACATTGCACAGAATTCACTGAATTTAAACCAGCACTCTCTTACACAGGAACACAGTGCAAGCAAGGCCACTGCAGAGCTTGACCACTGCACAGTGACTGAACAAATGTTTTGTCTGGGTATGTCTAAAATTATTCAGCCACTGCCTTTTGCAGTAAAAAGCCAGCAGGATGCAGGCAGCTTCTCCTGGTCAGAACGTCATCCAAAAGGTTCTCATAAAACTTTAAGAACTGCTATGCAGTGTCACTTAACATTGATACTCAGAGCTGGAATTGTTTAACAACAACATGGTCAAATAGTTAATTGCTTAACTTTAATGACAGAACTTTAGCAATAAAGGCTACCGTGTGTCTATTGAGAAGCCTTTGGCGCTGGCACATTCCCGAAGCTCAGTGAAGAATTCCTGGCGTGGTGGAGGGTGCTGCCGCAGCAGAGCTTGGTGGGGAAAAGCCTCGGCAATCCTCTTCGCCACCCAGTGGTTGGCCAGGATCATGCATTCCGCCACGGTCTCGTGCACTTCCAGCGGCTGCTTGGGGATGAGGTCCTGGATATTCCGTTGGTCACCCAGCTGCACTCGGATCTCGATCCCTTCCAGCTCCAGCGCCCCGCACCGGTCCCGCTTAGCTCGGACGTGTCGGGCTATGTCGGTGAGCTTGGATATGGCCCAAACCAGCTCAGCCAGCTTCTTCTGCCTCGTCCCCTCATCCAGGCTCTTCAGCTCCAGGATATCCCCCACGACACTCGTGTCCCCGTCCAACAGGCCCTGGGCTGTCTCATACTCCAGCTTGTAGGCAGAGCGGATCAGGGTTCTGGTGTACTGAACCCTCAGCGTCTCGTACGAGTCCTTCTCCAGCTCCCACAAGACACTCACAGCGTATCTTAAAGACAACACCACAGACCTGGAATAGTTCTGGTATACTCAAACTCCCATTTCAAGCACATTCAACACTTGGAAATTTATAGATTCAATCCTGGTTGTGGACAGATCTTTTTCTTCATGAAACCAGTGCTCAGCAACACCACTAAATAATGCACGTGCCTTTCACTCTCATGCATCACAACCAAAATGAGGACCAGCTACATAGCAGTATTTTCAATTCATCTGCTGAAGCAGAGTACCCCTAAGGTATAAGGTCTCCCTTATGTTAAAGCAGAGCTACACTGTGACAGTTATTTTTACCCGTTTTTATTTTATTAGTCAGATGCATCCACAATGAACATCTCTGTACCCTGAATATCCTCACGCCAGCAGCCAACTGAGCCTGTAAATCGATATCAACTGGTCTATAACATTCACCCTACCTGTGGTAGAACTGCAAGGTAATTGTGAATGTACACAACTCTTGCAGGAATGATTCAAGATGACCTGTAAAAGGCTCCCTGCCCAGAGCAGTTGCCAAGCCTCACCTGTCCACCCCGCTGAGGAGGGAGCAGAGGCCGGCGCTGAGCACCGAGGGCAGCATGTCGTAGCGCCGGTCCGCCAGGTAATACGTGGTAGCCCTGCAACAAAACAGGTACTGCTGTCCCACCAGGGCTCCTGGGGCTGGGCTGCCAGCACTGCTCCACAGCCTGATTTCAAAAGGTTATTCCCTCAGAACACTCACAGGTGCAACACCAAAGTCAAGTTATTTCAGTAGCTATTTGTACAGCACAACTCCGATTTTGCCTTCCTTGGTATTTCAGCTGCCACTGAGGGCAGAACCAGGGCTGGACAAAATTTGCTCATTGAAGAAGAGGTGGTTTAATGACTACATCAAACATCTCTGCTGCCTACACTTTATACTTCTTTGGATCTAAAGAGAATACAGTTCATGAAGTGATTCATCAGTTTAAATTCAAAAAAGGGGCAATAAAAGAAAAAAAGAGAATGAAATATTTGCACATTAAAAGACAAGATTGAATACTAAAACATAAGCCTGACAAATACCTCTGGAATTAAATTCATGCAAGACTTAATTCCATTTTGCGGGTGTTCATCTCCCTTGGAATGCAAACAAGTGGTTTTTAAAAATACTTTAAGTCACAGATGTTAAATTAGACTATAAAGCAAAGAGGAGTGATTAGGAAAAAAAAACTTGTACAGCTTTCTGGAGAATGTGTCCAAATAAAAGCAGAATGTCATTAGTTACATAATAGCTTAATTAGCTTTAAGAAGTCTTTATTAAGCCATGAAAGGTGAAAGCCTGTTTCTTTCCTTCCAAAGTTTCCTCAAGGCAGCATCACAAAATTCTGAGCTCCATCAACTTTTGAATTTCCAGAAAATCCCTTACCTTGCTCTGGCCTCAACATCAGTGTAGGAATTTGCTGCCACAAAGTGAGTGACATCTGCAATGTGCACCCCCAGCTCGAGGTTCCCGTTGGGCAGAGCCCTGACAGAGAGAGCATCATCCACGTCCTCGCAGCCCTTGGGGTCAATGCTGAATATCAGGTGGGTGTCTCTCAAGTCCAGGCGTTTTTTCACCTCCTCTGGACTCACTTTCCATGGATTCTTTGGAGAACTCACTGGCATTTCACTCATCTATACAGAAATATTGTTGATGAACACAGATGTATTTATGTATTTTCTACAAAAAGATGCCAACAAATTAGATTTAGTTTTCCCAATTCTACTTTTGTTTCATTTTCCAAGTCCATGACATTTACTTTATAGAAAGTGTGGAAAAATTGGAAGGAGTTCTACATGTATTGGTAACCAATGTTATTACTGTGGTGATACTGCAGCTCTGGCAAATACAACCACTACATATTGGTTTTTTAGAGTCTTCTTTCAATCAATTGTAGGTATAATCAAAACAGTTATCCATGAAAGTTGGTTCCTCTCCCAGTTGAAAACAAAGTATGTGAGACAATGATTTCAGCAGGATGAGGCCTTTAGGATCAGCAGCTCAACCACATACTTAAAACAGCAAAATCTTAGAAGTCTAACTCAAATTTGAATTAAGAGTTTGTAATCTTCTCCTCACACCAAATGGATTATCTTAAAATCACTCTTGCCTTGAAAATCCACAGTATCAATAGAGCCACTGAGCCAAGAGACTCCACAAAAATAAAGTAAAGTAATAATAAATTTTCAGCTTTCAAAAATGGGCTTTCAAAAACCCACTGGCAACAAAGATATTGAGCTGTGAGAGGGGCCCTCTCTTTGAGAAACAAGACTCTGGAAATGAACAGAAAAGGCTGGACCTGATCACAGAGACAAACCTGGATTTCTGAGAAAGGGGCAGCACAGATGCTGTTCTCCACCAGAATAGCTGCAATTTCCCCCTCCAGATCTCCAATTCTGCCCAGCACTCTCACGAAGTGTCCGTTGGGATACAGGGAAGTCGACTCCCAGGAATCGATGCGCACGACAACCCTGTACTCCTGCAGCAAGGCAGCTCTGTTAGAACAGCTCTGTGCCCCTGAGAAGCACAATTTACACCCCTAGCACAGCCCTTCATTTAGCAGAAAAAACCCAGAGCAAGTGGGATGTAAGTGCTCAGGGCAGCCGGACTGCGGCCCAAATTCAGAACTCAAATAGGCTTTGTTACCTGGAGAAGTGGTTCTGGCAGGAATTGAACACAATCCTTTAAGGCAGCAACTGAACCCTCACAGACTTGAACAGTTTTACCATGTTTTTGTCAAGGAAAACATCATTAGAGCCCATAACGCCCACAGAGCTTTGTAGGAACACAGAAGAGAGAAACACTTCAGTGAAATTACCTGTAATGCTTCAGCCTGCTGGGTGCTGATGCGGATTTTGGGAATTCTGTAATCCCATGGTGTTACAAGGACTTTCTGAGCATTTCTGCCCTGGGACTGGCTCTCTTCCTTCGAGGGAAAAGTGACCACATAATCCCTCCAGTTCTTTTGGGTGATTCCAACTACTTTACCTTTAAACAAGGAACATTAAAGAGTTAAACAGAACCAAGAAAGCAAATATGTGGGAGGTGCAGGAGAGTCACTGCTTTGTAAAATAAACTGATCTGTCCCCAAATCTGACACAACTGCCAACAACATATGGTGTGCAGACAATACAAGTGTGTCATAAACTACTGCTGGCACAGGCAGATTTTAATGAGCTTTTATTTATGTGGAGACTAACTCATTGTATAGATTTCAAGTGATACACAACATAAATTATTCAGAGATTCCCTCTGCTGCTGAAATGTGGCCAATTCTAGTAATACAGAGAACTTCTAACAGCAAAAAGCAAAACAAACCATGATTTCCCCACAAAAAGAGAATTAACCTCTTAATGCTTTTAGCCCTGACCTCAACAAACTTTTAAGATGCAGCTACAGCTGCAGAGTGATAATTTCAAAGAAGACTAAGTTCCCATGTGCCCAGGCATGCCACACTGGGATACTTTTTCACCTAATGTTTATTTTTTCATTATTTCTCAGCAGGGATTTAGAAGGATGCTTCTCCTTACCTGTGGGCATAGGGTCACCTGTGGTGTCTGCAGGTGCTTTGTCCTCAGCCTCATTCTCACAGAGGGCAACAGTCCTTCCCTTCCATTCATGCACAGGGAGCAACTCAACCACAACCACATCCCCGTGGATTGCACGATTCCGAGCCTTGGCCCCATAAATCAGGATGTCACTTTGAAGTTCTGTATTTGAAATAAAAGGACACAGAACTCTAACCTGCTAAAAAAAATTCAAATCCCTCCATTCTTGGCAGTATTCTGCTGAAATAACAGAAAATTACTTTTCTCAGTTCTTCCTAAAAGGACTATTGGCAAGAAATTAATATTGCAAGGAAATGAAAACTTTTTCCTCTTTTTATTTTTTTTTTAAGGATCTATTGAGGAATTCCATAAGTGAACTTTTGAATAAAAAGCAGCATAGGCTGGGATGAGTTCATGGTTCTTAGGCAGCAGCTATAAAAACAGACAGCATAGTTAAATTGTGAAAGCCACTGCCACAGGATTCTGGGGAGGGTTCAGAATAAAACAAGCTTTAAAAAAATAATGAGTATAGTGAGCAGTGATTTGAGGGCAGGGTCTGTCACAGGAACATCTGAAAGTAATCATGGGTGAGAGCTGGGCCAATGAGTCTGTGCAAGGGCAATGGACTGTTCCTTCAAAGGTGCTGATTAGTAACTCATGCCAGAGACAATCCTGGATCACTTTGGATCAGCTTGATCCAAAAGCTAATTTTCCAATTATGTTCACAAAGACCAGCTTCCTAACCCTGCCAACACCTGTGCAAACTGTCATTGCAGCCAAAGGAGTGGTCACCTGAGGTGAGAGCCAAGCACAGGGACAATTCACACCAGCACTTCCCTTCAGAGAGGGGCAGGGAAGCAGGACAAGAGGCCAGAATACGGCCAAAGGTGGCAAGAAAGAGGAAGGAGTTTTCCTCACAAGTTCCACCCTCTGGTGAATCTTCAGCCTCCTTTGTGGCCCATGAAAACCACCCAGGCACTGCCGTGTCTCAGCCTCTGCCTTGTTTGCTGACTGCACACTTCTCACCTGTGTCTTTGCTGCCAACCCCCTGCAGCCGAACAAACGCTTCCAGCTGCGCTCGGTGCTTGTTGACATTCAGAGTGCCCTGGAAGAGACCAACAAACCAGCCACAGAATGGAACAGTCACCCTAAAAACAGACAGCTTTAAAGGATAACATCTTCTTGGTTACCATTATTTCTACATGAATTAGTTTTTATTGATCCGTAGGTTGTTTTGAACACAACTGTTCTCTCTATAGGGGCAATGCAGGGTGTAGGACTTTAGGTATTCACTTCTGGAAAAGAAGGGTAAATTCTTTTAAATGCTGAATTTATTTGTAAGATGGCAAATGACATTTTATTCCAACCATAGGCAGTGTAAGATTACCTTTGCTGCCTGCCTTAGCACAGAATCTGGCATTATTCCAACAAGAAAGAAAAACCTCAGTCTCCCTGTTCATCTTTTATTCCTGCCTCTGCTGAAATTGCCAAGAAAGGAACAAATTACTGCCTCTAATTCTTAAAACTATTTTTAAAAGAAGGACACTTGCCTACCAACAATCCATATTAAGGCCTTGAACAGCCATAAACCTGTAAATAAATTTCCTTGACTGGGAGATCTCTGTGCAAATGAAGTTAGAACTGCTGCCTTTGTGCAGCACGATTTATATTTAAGAATGGGGCCTCACTGCTTCAAATCACACCTGGTCTCTCAATTTACAGGTACATCACGGATCAACCTGAAGAAAAATCCATAGCAAATTTCAAATCCTCGATAGCCAATTCTTACTTTAACTTCTCCAAGAAAAAATAAAAATAATAATAATAAAAAAAACTTCCACGTGTCACAACACAGTGTAGGGGAAATATTTTGAGAATCCTAAGAATCCTAATCTCTTCCATCCTCTTGTTATTTGTTTTCTTTCCCTCTTCCCACCATAGCCATATTTCATTCTCTAATCACTCAAATTTGGGCAACTCAAGGGACCAAGCACAAGACTGCATTGCTCTGTGTATGTTCTCTACATAATAAATACCTGCAGGTATCTTCCAGATTTGATCCCAGCCTCCAACACCTCCACAGGTAAGTGCTCAGGATATTCTTTGCCGTGGTTCTCCTGGCTTTCAGCCTCCCGCTCACGCCGAGCTTGGACGATGGAGTCAAAGAGCTCATGGGCAGCCTTGAGGTCAGGCCAGAAGTTATCCAAGTAATTCTGCACAAATAGAAAGAAACAGAAAAGCATTCTGAGAGCTCTGTTCTTTTAATAATGCTCTTGGAAAGCCCATAATGGCCAAGAGCTGTCTCACACTATACCCAACTAACACTTCCAAGTGGCAATGATGAGTCTGCTCTAAACTCCACAGATCTGTCCCAGGTTCAGCCTAATCCACTGCTAAATACAACAAAGGTCAAGGAGTTTGGGGCAGTTTTTACTCAATGTCCTTCCACAGATAAACATAAACACCCCATCCCCAGATCCCACTGAGCACCAGTGGTATCAGAGATGGACACCAAAATGAAGATTGGATTGTCTTCTCAGACATCACTGTATCCTCAGCAGTCCAGGCAGAGAAACTGGCAGAACATTGTTGATGGATATTCAGGCTACAGCTGCTGACCACTGCTCATCAATGCCAAATTCCTAACAAACAAGGAAAACAGGGAAAGAAGACCTCTGTTCTCAGAGCTGCTGTTTCTCTTTCCAGCTCTCTGCTTTGCTCATTGCCATTGTTTTTTCTGACATCCCCATAAGTGACATATTTGCTTGCTTTGACAAATGGAGACATGAGTTACCATCACAGTCTACCTGAATGTAAACTCTGACATGATTTGCAATATCCTTTAATGTACTTGCTTCATTGTTTTGATGCAGCATAAAGGAAACCTTTTATTTTTCTGGCATGTTACCTTGAAGGAAATCACAAACACTCCTTCTGTTTCATTTCCGTACTGCCTGATAGCATCTTCATCTTCTGTTACCATAACAACTGGCATCTGACCCAGGCAGTGATTGTGGTACCAGGCTGCTGCATTGTAAATATTCCTAGAAAAGCAAAGTTTGAAATAAGATTTCTGGCATAGCTCATTTGCCACTTGCAAGATTTTGCTGGCTTCATATAAACGAGATTTTGATTTAACACTCAGACTTTTGAGAGATATACACCAAGCTACAGAAACGTTTTTCTGCAAAAACGTTCCTGTGCCATTCTTAAGCCCCCCAAGAGAGAAGAACAGAATGTTTCCTCCCCAACACATCCACTTGTGTTCTGGCTGCAACACTACATGAAGTTCCTCTAAGTGAAACCTTGTAAAAAGCAGGCTGGAGGTGCTAAGACTCTGATACTACAGTGTGACTTTCAACTGATCCAGCTTTTTCTTTAGCATTATTGCATTTAATTTAATTACATTTTGTCTATTTCCCTAACAAAACAATGCTGATACTTTCATAATCATAAAGCACAATGCAGACTTCCAGTGACCGTGAACTGTTGCAGAGCCCTCAGGACCTGGGGCATGCTCACATTCCTAAACACAAAGTCACAATGCTGCACAGTGTGACAGTGCAGAGCTGCAAACAAACCTGCTCTGCCACTTCTCCATGGATTCTCCCTTCTCCCTGGGCAGGTAGCAGTGCTGGTGGAATTCATTAGCAAACACAGTGCAGTCGTGACGGGGATCCCTCAAGAGATTCCGTAACTTGTTGTACTGCCTGGAATGAAAAAAGAAAAATAAATTCTTGTTCTTTCTTCTTTCTTTTGATTTTGTTCTTCTATTTTAACTGCACATGAAAATACAGCTGAAAAAGTCCAGGAAAGTTACTGTCATGCACAGAGAAATGCACTCATTAAATTCCACCACTGATGATAAATCCTAAACCACCACTTGCAAGCAAACTTTTTTAAGTTCCATCATGGAACTTCTGATGTTAAACATACTTGTTTTCCAATGAGCCCCACAAAATACACCAAGTGTTCAGGAACTTGTTTTGTTTGTCACTTTTGGGCCAAGGGCTATTTCTTCAAAAACATTTGTGTTTTAGAAATATGGGAAGGGCCTGAGAGCAACTTTTTACTCTGAAATGCTATGGCAATGCCCAGGTTAATGTCTGGTGAGATAAATACCACACAGTAATATTAATTGCTCCTCAAAGACAAGTGCTCAGACACATACAGCAAACCAAAACCTGTCCATAATCTACTGTGGGCACATGATAGATCATTACTGCAAAGTCTAATTAATTCCTGTCACCAGCCACTTGATTAATTAATAATGCTACAGGTTTCATATTGCTCCTACCTAGTGAACACTATGCCAGGCATTGATATCCATGGATCACAAAGGATCCTGGTCCTTCCTCTTCTGTAAAACTACATTAAGACACTTGAAAGGCCTAAAAACAAATTATACATTTCACAAATCAGTATTTTTACTTCAATCTAAATAAAAAATAAGTTCTTATGGGATAAATACCTGCGTCCTTTCTGATGTTGCACAGCCTGACAAGCTGTTTGCATGAAAATAATTCCTTTCAGCTCTGGAAATTCCAGAATCTCCAGGTACTCCTGAACAACCTTGCAGTCAGGGACAACGTAGTGTGTGACATCATCTGATAACAATTTGCCATCTGGAAGAAAATTCAGAGTTTCAAGGTTCAAGCTTTCAGTTGCAATAGTGGTTTCTTGCAAACATTTCCCAAGGTAAGAAAATCAGAGTTGTATCTCCTCAAATGGGTACATTTCCTTTTCTCATGAACAAAATGATGGATATTATGGTTTAATTCTGTGGTGCAGTCCATAAATTTGTGACAAAATCCTTTTGCATCCACTGATGCCAAAATGTAGTGCAAATTCCATCCAAAGGAGTGAAAAAGATCCACTTGCATTATGAGCAGGCCACAACTGAAAAGAGCAAAGGTTACAGTTCTTTCTTCTCTGCTTCCACATGAAAAAGGGACTACACATCTGGCATAGAAAACCTTTTTGTGCAATTTCCAAAGGCTGTGGAATTATGAGCAGTTCCTTTACCCTGCTCCCACAGCTCTCTCTGTTCAAACACACCATTTACAGCAGGCTCTTTATGTAAAAGAGCACAGGTAAGGGTTCACATAGAGAAAACCACTGCTACTGCAAAGCAAAAATGTTTTTAAACCCCAACTATTAACCATCAGTGTTAATTTTCTTTCCAGAGACTCTATCCCTTAGGAATATGCCATCAAAATGTCAGCTGTGATGTGCTGTGTGTGATATCTTAAAGATACCTCAAAATTAAAGAGTTTAATTGCTTTTGGTATTTCAAAGATTACCCAGAAGCTTTCAGATGGGGGGGATCTCCACTTTATTTCCTCTTAATATCTGTTTATTCTTTATTATAAACACTGAACTGTTGACCTCACCACAGTGCAGGGAAATTACACAGAATAAAGTACACAGATATTGACAAATCAGGTGATTTTTATGCATTTCTTAGAAGCTGACACGGGACAATCTTTGAGCTGTGACCACAAGAAGTGTGAATCCAGCCAGCACAATTGTGCACACAGAAACTTGGCCTCATCTCACACTGAAGGCTTCTAATGGATGATGGCAGCAGGCACACAAGAAAGCTAATATTTATTAATAATTCAGAAGAGCATTAGAAGTGACATGTCACTGAAGATTTATGAGCTCTGCCCACACGAAGCTATCCTTGCCTAACCCACACATCTAGAGCAGAATGACTCCCAGGCAGGCACAGCTCACCCTTACAAGCACCTGCTGATGGGATTTTTGCAGGCAGTCTCTCACAGGGCATGAAATAGATTTGCTCAGCACACCGTGTAGAGTCAGGAAGGAAAACAAGTATTTCCCTCTCATCTGGGTTACCTTGAATAACCACGTAGTGATACATTCTGACAGCCACCTGTAGCACAATCTACATTTAAGTACAAAAGAGGGGGAGTTAGGCACGGCAGGAGAGGTTAGACTTTTTTCTGATATGTGCATTTAATTTTTCCTTGAAGAATTCTTAACCAAATGCAGTATTTTAGGGAGCAGTAACTACCACTAGCCCTGACCTCCTAGATAGCAGTAATACACTATAAAAATCTAAGTAACACACCTTCTGCCCTCGATTGCAACTTCAATCAAAAGTGAAAACATCCATGCCATTATAGTCCCAAAGTTACAATTCTTAACCTTTTCTTTCAGGCAAGTCATTTGGTCGATTTAAACAGGCTGGATATTATGTTTGTTATTTGCCAGTTTCCTGCATCAAGTAAATTGTACTACTGAACAACAACAACAAACACAACTAAAATATCAACCACAGCTCGGGTGATGATCTATGATGCACATAACAGCACCACAGTACGTAAAAACAACAACAAATGCAGACATCAGAGCCTGGCAGCCTTCCCATGTCTGAAATGCCCTGATATAACACAGGCAATTACATTTAATTACTGAACAGAAATAGCTGCTGATGCAGAATTACAATGGCTTCAAGATAATGGCTTGGCCCCATTGTAATACTTAACAGGTATGTATAGAATTTAACTCATGCTATAAACCACCACCCTGCAGAAATTAATGCATTTTAAAGGATCCTTTAAAATAAGTGTAAAAATGGAACAATCCTTTAGCCTTTTATCACTGCCAGTAAACCGTTCACAGTTAAACCCTCTAACAATCAGCTCCTCGATTCCTTCCGCTCTTAACACCGCGTTGATTTCTGAAGGATCCTGCCTCAAAAGAAAACTACTGCTAACAGCCGTGATTTGTCCAGCACAGTCCGGACACCCCAGGACGGGGATCATCCCTTCCCCTTCAGGGATAACCCGAGCCCGACGACCCTCCTGGCTGTCCTCAGGGATCCCTCCCAGTTCACGGGTCACCCCTCGCTCAAGGAATCCCCCAGTTCAGGATCCCCCTCTGTCCTCAGGGATCCCCTCAGCTCAAGGATCACTTTGCCCCCAGCTCTGCCCCCCGCCACCCGCGGTCCCGGGGGACGCCGCCCGCCGCCCCGGCCCGGCCCGCGGGCGGTCCCGGCTCCGTCAGCGCTCAGCCCCGGCTCCCCCC
>VYXF01006146.1:407133-421638 GCA_013397295.1 Polioptila caerulea | reverse complement strand
GGGAACGAGCTGAGGGGGCGCGAGCTGAGGGAGCTGGAACCGGAGCTGAGGCACAGCGGGAACGAGCTGAGGGAACCGGGGCGGCTGAAAGACAGGCGAGAACGAGCTGAGGGGACTGGAATTGGAGCTGAGGGACAGCGGGAACGAGCTGAGGGAACCGGGGCGGCTGAAAGACAGGCGAGGACGAGCTGAGGGGACTGGGCTTGGAGCTGAGGGACAGCGGGAACGAGCTGAGGGGACCGGGGCGGCTGAAAGACAGGCGAGGACGAGCTGAGGGGACTGGGCTTGGAGCTGAGGGACAGCGGGAACGAGCTGAGGGGACCGGGGCGGCTGAAAGACAGGCGAGGACGAGCTGAGGGGACTGGGCTTGGAGCTGAGGGACAGCGGGAACGAGCTGAGGGAACCGGGGCGGCTGAGGGAACCAGGGCGGCCCTGAGGGGCGCGCTGAGGGGGAGCCCGGGTTTGTGTGGCTGGGCGAGCACAGAGGGTGGTGGATTCCCTTAAAGTGAGGGATGCAGTTGGGTGAACTCCCATGGTCTTTCATGACATCTTCCAGGAGAAATTCCAGGTCCATTCCTCACCCCTGATTTTGTGTGATCACATGCCAGAGCACTCCGGGAGGTGGAGATCAGGTGCGTGAGGAGAGTAGGCAACCCCTAATGACAACTAATTTTACAGTAATCACCAATATTGTCCTTCCATTTACAGAGGGGAAGATAAAGGCACTGACCGATGAAGTCTAGTCCAAGGTGAAACAGAAAAGCAGTGAAAGGTCAGGAGTCCAAAGCAGCGTCTCTGGGTGTGTAATGCTGCAAGTGTGGCATTTTGGGGATGATTGTTTTGACTCTTAGAAAAGCACTCATAGTTTCTCAAAATAATAACTGCCTACACCATAACTTCACTTGAACATAAATACATGGTGAGAGCTGTGTAGTGTTTGTCCTTAGGAGAGAAAAAATCACTGGGAAAGAGCCAAGGCAGTATGTCACTGTATGTTCCTGTTTATTCTACTTCTTATTTTTCACATGTTTTATAAAATGTGTATCTCCAATGACTAATACTTCCAAGTAACCAATTTGTGCCAGTAAATGGAAGCACCATCTGTAAGAAGCTGATTTGCAGAAGCCAAGTTCTCAAACATCTGAGGAGGAGGAGGTGTTATAACTTAGTGAGAGACGACCAAAGTGTAGACTTGGGTTTGGGAGTCAGGATGATTTCAGCTGTATTATGTAAGCAGGATGTGAGAGGAAAAGGGAAATGGAGAGCAAAATGATGGAGCTCTTGTTCAACAGGAACAAAGATGAAGTAACCCATACTGATAGAAAGGGTAAGAAATACACAACATTTGGGAAAAAAAGACATTTAATTGAGTTTGAAATGCAGCAGATGCTTATTGCTGACACAGTGAGGAACACAGACCCGCATGCTTACTCAGTGACATTCAATGACTGTAATAAAGTGAAGGTTAATTAAATAGATGTAGCTGAGATCACTGCTTTCATTTGTGCACCGTTTCACAGAGGAAAATGGAAGACCTTTGGGCCAAGTTCACGCCCTGCTGATACTGTTGAGTAGTTGCTCGTGTATTTCTAATATCCTAGTCTGAAGAGTTTTATCATTCTTGAGTTTCCCGACTTCCTCCCTCTCTTGAAAGAAACCTCAACTGATTGCAAAAGGTCAAGCTGGACCCACTAGAGCCAGAGAGGCCTCTTGACACTTTATCTGACAGCTGAATTTGTCCCTGTGAGGTCAGAGATAAAGTTTCATGCTCATCTGGTAATTGTCTTGATACAAGGCAAGAAGTTTGTGCAGGGACAGCCAAAACTAGCAAGATAACACGTGCATGTTTAATTGTTTTAAAATAAAAATTGCAAAAATGTTGGCATACCAACGTTAGGAGCTCTTAACCAAATGTTGAAGAATAAAGGTGGAGTGCAATCATCCTGCAGAACAATGGGACATACATTGCTTCATACAGCTTCACTCCTTGAAGGACTTTGTAAAGAAAAAAATCATGGTAGAAAACAAAGACATCAGTCCAAGTGTTATTTTTATGGAGCATTCCTCACTTTGTGCAATGCTCCTGTGGATAACACCAGAGAGTGCTAGAGAAGCTTTTATTTTACGTGGGCAACAGAAGACTTTGACGTTCAATGCCATGTTTGTGCCTGCCTGGGATGGGAAGTGGGAGCAGAGCTCTCCCTGCCAGGAGATGAAGGACAGAATTTCAGTGCTCTGCCTTCTGATAGAAGTGTTTGGGCAAAGAAATTTGAGGTCACTGGAGAATACCAGCAACTGGCTCAAGTGTCCCAGGCCTGAAGCCTGGCTCACTGATCTGACAAATGCCACGAACAAGAGGCAGAAGGTAAATCTGGGATCCACACAGTCATGGAATCAATAGAAATTTTATTTTTCTGTTTGAAAAAGGCCTTTTTATCTTTTATTTTTTCCTCCAAGTACGCTGTCACTGAGGTAGAGAATGTGAGGTTTTATTATCTTATAGCATGTTTTTGAAGTTGGTTCTCCCATTCTTAAAGCAATTGTGGAGCAGTTGACAATTCAGCATCTCCTCCTAACTCATCCTAAACTGGATAAATGCTCTCTTGGAGATTCCTTCTCCTGGCTTGCTGGCTCGATAGAAGCCAAGTATTGTAAAAATTGCACCCATATCTAGAAAGGGCTCAGGATTAATATGCCATTCCTTGCACTCATAAAAAAGAAAGATATCAGATGATTTTAACAATGTCTGTTTTATGTAATCCACTGTGTCCACTGGCATTAATTATGTCACTCTCCTTTAATTATTTTTGTCAGATCTCATGTTAATTAGACTCCGTTATTTTGCTTAGTATTGCACTTTGACTGATGATTATCTCATTTATCCTTTAAAATAATTTATAAAGCGTTACAAAGAGAATGCTAATGTTCTTCTTATTTTAGCGGAAAGGCAATTATTTTGTATTCACGCATTTTTGGGCTTCCGTGGGTTTCAGCTCGTCAAAGCCTCCTCAGTCCTTTGGGTTTGCAGTACCGGGCAGCCCCGCTGGGGGACGCTCTGTAATCGAGTTTGGGTTGAAATCGGAACTTTTCGCTTCCCTGCCCGTGTCTAATGGGCTAAAATTCCACCTTTCAGCTTCCGTGAGCAAACTGCTTGGAGTTGTTTATAGCATAAAGAGACAATTTTCTGCACAAAATAAACTAGAAAGGGATGCTGCTCTACAATAAAATAAAATAATAATAAAAAAAGGCTCGCGGATCTCTTCAAGCATGGCAGGAATATGAAACTACACGATGTTTACTATTATTGGGAGCATAAAAGCAATTTATTACAATACCTGATATTTACTATAGCATGTATTTGATCTTCTTTCCCCCACCCTTTTCTTCCATGGATGCAGTTCAAAAGTTTACAGCACAGGAATGCAAAGCTGTGTGTGATTTTGTTTCACTTATTTTCTGTACCTTGGCTTAGTTTATCCCAGGCTTTCCCACTGTATTTACTGATGAGAGATCCTAAATATTATTTAAAGGAAAAAAAAGCCTTGATGCTGAGATAATGAGAAGGTTACACTTTATCTGATCAGGGAGCTTGAGGTTGTTTACAGCAGATAATAATTTGGTGTAGTCCAGAATTTCTGCTTTCACAAAATATGCTGATTTTGTTATGCTAGAAAATTATGAAAACAATTTGGATCAAGGGGGAAGGCCACCATATCAATCTTTTTGTCATCAAAATGCATTTGATTTGGTGGGAGCCCTTGCACTGAAATGATGCTCAGGGCTGTCCCTGCCTCCAGAGCAGCTCCTGCAGGGTTCAGAGGATAATGGTGGTCAGAGATGGAAAGACCCAACAGGTCAGATTTTCCACCCACTTCCAAATTGGGAGTGCTCCCTGCGGTACAACTCGCTCAAGTCTGGGGTCAGTGCTGCACAATATCATGCTCTAAGGTTTATTTATTTATATACCCCAGTAAATAGAAAACAGAATAGCAAGGGTGACTTTTTACCCCCCTGCTTTCAAAAATAGCAAGAAGTTTCTAGGTGAAGCTGATTAATTCCCTCTTAGGCTCCTATCATCAGAAAATTAAATGGGGTTGACTCATGGGGAACTCTGCAGTTGTGATTTGTTCTACAAATGAGATATAAGAGGTTTTCCTTGAGAGCTCAATGATGTATAAAAGGAAACTAAAGGGAAATGTATCACACTGCATTTCTGGGCTGCAGCTGTGCATCTTAGGTGCCCTAAATTCTTCTTACTAAAAGCCCTCGAGCAAAGATTTTATGCCCATAACTGCTCTATCCTCTGGCAAATCATATTGCCTGGCAGGGCTGGGTAAATAGCAGGTTACTCTTTAAAAAAAATTACAGAGGAAAGAATACAGGGTTTCAAGATGTAGTCTCTTTTTTCATTATTATTGTCAAGAACTAAGTCCCAGCCAGCAAGTAATTCAGGAATACCTAATTGTACATAAAAATACTTTAACCTGTGCTGCCCACTTCTGTATGTAGTGATATTATTTGGGTTTCCTTGATGTCCCTGTGTGATAACTGACCAACAGTGAATATTTTTAATTGAATGGAAAAGTCATAAAATGGCATATGTACTGCTAACCACTTATTGTGCAATTGGAGATTTTCATTTGGCAAATGTTCAAGCTTCAAATGTGTTTTTCATGATTATTCCCCTTATTAAAGCTCATTTGCTATTCATGAAAAGTGAGCACAAAAGAGATGTGAACAGTCAAAGACACACATTTAAAAATTCAAATGAATATCCAAGGGAAATGGATTTCAGTGTTTGCCCAACTCTACTGGGACACTCAGCTGCTGAACATCTTCTTAATGGGTGCCTTTGTCATTGTCCTCAAGGCTTCCATCACAAATGCTGGATGGTTCCTTACGACTTCATATCGCAGTCATTATGCAAAATTCATTCTTGATGTGGTTAAAGTGGTTCATTAGAGAGAGGCAAGGTGAGAGTGTGTTCACCATGTGCCTGCTGCTTTTACAAATGAGGTAGAAACTGATTTGTTGTGATACTGAGTTTAGTGTGGAGTCAGAAACTCAGGCCTTTGGTCCTTGCTAAGGGCTGAGACATCCCATAGCCTTGCTCATCCTGCCTCAGGGACTCCATCTCTGTGTCCTAGTGATGGGAAGGATCTGATCATCAACTGTGGCAACAAAAAACAATAACTGAAGTTTCTTTTCTACTTAGGCTGAGCTCCTGCAAGCTGAATTACACCTTTACTCTTCACTCGCTTTCCTGGCAGCAGCATCTGCATGCAAGGCTCCTTCCTCTCCCCTGCTTTCACCCACAAGGTCTAACTGAAGTAAGTCAGGTGGTCAAGAGCTGTTCTCTAGGTCCCAAACACTTGATGGGATCACCAGAGTGCTGCCTGTTACTACCCCACTAAATGATATAGTTCCCAATTATGCTGAAAATACAAAGTGATGTGAGCAACCACATAGTTTCTAGGGGTAGATAATTAAAAAAGTAGAAGTTGCATCATTCAGCCTGAGACTTTGAAGGTGCATTTACTCATGCAAGCTCAGGTCAAAGGCTGATGCTTTTCAGAAAGGTCTGGCTTCTTTGCCAAATTTATAACTGCTTCAATTAAAGAAGATCAGATTCTTTGCCTAGGGTCACATGGCAACTCAGTGGCTCAGCCAGGGTTTGAGCCAAAGATCCATTCTCGTGGTTCATCACCCTTGAATGTAAATAGGAGACTTAATTCTGCTTTATGAAGATATCAGGCAGATTTTATACATTTTATAACTTTCTGAAAGAGACCAAGATGCCATTATAATAAAGAAATAGTCTAATGAGTAATAAAATTTAAGAAAACCAAGATAAAAAAATATTTCCAAAACGTTGAGGAAGAAATTAAACCTTGAAGTAGTTTGTGGCAGCTGATAAGACGTGGAACTTTCTGGGGATGTGAGAATGCCAATCAAATACCAGAATGCTTGTTGAACTTAGTGAGAGACTGCCTGATTTTTTTACATGGATGCCACTTTCAGGCATTTCTCTCCTCTTTCCCCAGTTGCACATTGCAGAATGCAGCGTGTGGAGGGAGTGCACAGCACCAGTGGGAGCAGGTGTCACCCCTGTTGGATGAGCTGGCACAGCTGCAGGTAAGGGAAAGGTTTTCTGCTGGTGCAACAGGAAAGCCAAAGAGCAGCCCCAGCTGTGGCACAGAACTGTTCTGGATTTACAGTCAGGGGCCAGGGACTCTTTTACAGATATGGCTGCCCATACCTTCCAAAGCATGGAAGAAGAGGAGGGGCAGTCTTTGATTACTTCTGTCTAATATTTTTGCTTAAAATTGAGTTCACCATGTTATTTTCCAGCTTATCTCACCACCCTTCCTCTTTTTTTTTTCCCCTTCTAGAATGTCCCATCCCTTCAAGTTTCATTTTTGGAATTTAATATCTCCTGTTGATGATTTCTGTTCCTTATCTCCTCTTGATCCATTTCTGCTTCTCTTTTAGATTCTGTCTCCTTCAGTCTCCAACTAATGTCTCCCCATATGTCAGATTAAAAAAAAAAAAAAATTTACAAGATGCTGGGCTGTGAAAGGAACTCAGGAATGTTTATGTGGTTGCAGCAGGCTGACCATTAAAGTGACTTTATTTCTACAGCATTTCAGATGCTGGGCTTGACAGTTTCATTTCCAAAACTATTTATACTCACAAAAATCCATAACAGCATTTCCATTATTTCCTTATATGATTTTTTTGCCTATATATTATCAAGTCATCTTCCTCTATTCAAGCCTGATTTCAGACAATAGGAATACAAAGTGGAAAAATCCTTTCTAAAAGAGACTGCAGCTTTTTATCTATTAAAGCATCTTTCTGTGTCCCAACACATTTTTATCTCAGCCTACTTTCCAGCTTCTCCTGTTGATTTGATCCAATGGAATGACATGCAGGGGAGACTTAGATGAAAGTTACACCTGAAGAGGGTGTGTGCTCAGAGCTGAGGAACCTTACCAAGGCTGCCTTCCTCATTATCCACCAAAGTCCTCTTGCAGCTCTGGATCCTGATTCCATACCGTGCTGAATTAAAGCAAAGGCCAGCTACAGCTGTTGCCTCCCACTGAAAACACAGAGGGAGTAGATATTTTACTAAGCTATCACCACTGGACATCACAACAGGCTAGGATGGATAAAAAGAATAGATTTTATATTCTTGCACTTCTAAATATCATGGTGTCCAAGCCTTTATATATGTGTTCTATTTTTTCGTCGTTGCAAGAGAAAAAACCAACCAAACCATAACTTGCAGTTTTGAAAAGGAAACTACAGCTAGCATTAAATATCCTTGAACAGCATCAGTGCATTAAATTCTGGCACAGTTTGCATAAAGAGACTGTGTGGCAATTTGTAAGAACATGTGAAATAAACATGTTAGGAGTAATCAGGTGTAACTTGTTCCTTGCCACAGTAGTAAAATCAGTGGTTCCCAGGTTTTTCTGGTCTGGCAAACCCTTGTGAGCCCTCAGGACTCCTGCACAGACCCCCAGACCCCAGCAGTGTCAGTGGCTGATAAAGATAAAGACAATGCTCGCTATGATTTCACAAATGAGGTTTGGAAACCTCCAGACATAATGGTGGCTTTGGTTCCCTCCCTTCTGTGGCTCTGGACTGTTGCTGTGACTCCAGGGAATGGTTGGGGAGGTTTGTGAAGGAATATGATGATAACAACAGTCTGAGCTACTGAGCACAGCCCCTTGGGCTTGCCTTGGAGAGATGCTGGCCCAGGAAGGTCAGCAGGTTGTTTGCTTCCTGCTGAGCTAATTGGCAGGGTGACAGCCACTGCCCACCAAACACATCCATTTGTTTCATCTCTGCTGGTTGGGGATAAAAACCACCAACTGTCCAAAGGGGCCTTCTTTAAAAGAGCTGATGTAGAGCTGGGTGAAGATGGGCTCTCCCCTTAAATCCCAGAAAGTCAGTACTAGCTGCTCTGGATGTGCACAAATAGCACCCAAGCTCACTTTGGAACCCTTTTTCCCCTTACAGTGCAGGAGGAGAGGGCAACTATTGATCTTGGTACAATATGGAAAGTTACCAGAATCAGGTAGATTCTGTAGCTGTGTATTTAAAAGCTGATGCCAGTTGTCAGTGCAAGATGGAATGGATTGCAGGAGAGATGAGGAACTTCCTGGACTGATTTCAGATGCACGAAGCTGCTGTGTAAAGGACACGTGCAAGGCCCAAGGGAGTCAGTGCAGGAATCTTGTTAATGTTTATGGGCTTTTGATCAAGTCCTAAAGACAGACTAAAGAGCTGAGATGTTTTGACTTTGAAACAAAGGCCCTGGTGCAATTATATAATTTCTATTATTCTCTTTAAACTGGTGTGTGTTATTCATCATTCTGATCAGAACACGCTTTGCATCTCTGTCCTATTTCTGGTATGATGATTGTGATAAACTTGGTAACCTTTTGCAGGCTGTGAAGTTGTACACTTCCTTCAGATCCTCTGTTTGGCTTGTGAAAGTGCTTTTTAAATTTTAAAGGACAAAATTTATGTTTGTTTTTGCCAATTAGGGATTACCAGGGGCTGATCATATTCTAAAACTACAGGAATGATTGTGATAAACTTAGTGACCCTTTTTAGCCTGAAAGCTGTATACTCCTTCATTTAGATTGTAAAAGTGCTTTTTAAGGTTTAAAGGACAAAATTTATGAGTTTTTTTTTTATTTCACCAGTTTGAGATTATTAGGGTCTAGTGGTATTCTAAAAATATAGCTTCCAGTACAGCTTCATCTTTGCCCCTTTAGAGGTTTGCATCTTCTCCATTTGTATGGAATGTACCTGTTGCTGCCATCTCCCTATAACAGAGGGCCATCTCTTTGGTATCCTCAGGATTTGCAGGTTTTAATTAGAATGGATTTATGTTGATTAGAGTTGATGGGATTGAAATGCCATGTAGTTATTAATTTCCTAGTTTTAATTTTGCTACTTAGTCATACGTTACCAAAAATATCTTGGAAATGTGTTTTTTTTCCCCTTGTAAAGTGGCAAACCAGAGAAATAAATGCATCACGGCAGGCTGTCATTTTGAGTGCAACTCCTGCTAGATCCTGACTTAGAATTCTATGAATGAGTAGGGAGCTGGATGAAAATGAAAAGAAATACGTGCAGCCAAGTTTTCTTAGATTTTCTTTGAAACCAGAAATGAGCTTTTGGGAATTTCTGCTAGGATTAGCTTGGTTTCTGTTTTAAACGTAAACGTCAATGAACATAATGCTTTGAAATTCCAAAATTTCAAAATGTTCATGGTAATTTTCATCTCTATAGCATATGGAAGACAAACAGTTTCTGGGCAGAAGTCAATATTACCCAGCACGTGGAATGCTGCTTCCACTTCTGCAGGGAGGAAAGTGAGGCATAAAATGATGTGTGGTCCAGTCCAAGGATCATTACAATCAGTCTAAGGTACCTCTTCAGATCTCACTGCAGCAGGATAAGGTATTGTGCAGGTGGACTGGCTTTGCAGGCTGCTCCTCTCTGCAGTGATGAATAAAATCAGTAACAAAATTTCCAGAGCAGATAAAAATTCAAATGATCCAAAAGTCTCATGCTGAGCCCATTGCAGCTGAAGGAGGAGACCACAGCACTGAGATACACAAGTGGCAGAGTTTTGGACTGGGAATGAGGACTCTGGCTTTTGCAGAGAAGGGGTTCAGTGCAGACAATGTTTATGTTCAGTGCTGGCATTCCACTAGTTCTTAAAACTTCAGGGTAAAAATTCCTGCAGAAATCGATCCTAAAGATAAATTCACAACTTCTTTCAGCTTCTCTCTTCTTTCTGTAATCAAACCCATTCCTCACTGAGTACAGGAGCAGTGAACTCAAAATTTCTTTTGATAAAAGCATAGCTGAGCAGCATTGTTCCACAATGTGTCCAAATAATGCCAATTGCTGTAACACATTTCCTGCAGATTTCTCTCCTTAATATTTTGTCTATCTGGAGACAGAAGCTTGAAGAAAACAGCCAAGCTTGATCATAAATTTGTCCCAGCATATTTAGAAGTATTGGTAAACAAGATCTGAATGAATGCACCCTATGGACTTCTTTCAGAATACCAACTTGGGTCTGCTTCAGTCCATATTTTAACTCTGTTTCTGGTTTGCTATCTTTTGGAAGTTTGGTCAGCTTTCTCCAAATGGGAATTTCCTGCATTTGGGGTTTCTCTGTGAAGGAGCAGAACTTTGGGGAACCTCACTGCATTGGTAAAGGCAGATGGAGAGAATCATGATCCTTCTTTAGCTGCTGGGTCTATGCCTCTGTTTTTGGTCTGTGCTTGCTCATGGCTGTTCCAGCCTTTGGGTTTAGGTGGAGGTAAAAGAGAAATTCAGAGAGATGCAAACTCAGGGGATTGGGAATATTCAAGTAATGGACTCAATCACAAATGCAGCTGATAATGTTCAACTTGTAAGTGCCTGTTTGGTGTTGGAGAGTTGGGAATTGGTCAGGTTTCTCCCACAGCCTTGACTCCACCTCAGGCAGTACTAGGAGGGATGTCCTGTGTACACACAGGAATATGACAGGTAAATTGTCCTTTCCTTCTCAGAACCAGAAGGTGAAGATGTGCTTGGAAACAGTTGGTTTCTTGCTTCAGTTGCAGTGTGAATTTCCTGGATAAAAGAAAAAAATCTCACCTTGCAGTTATCCACAAGGAATGTGCACTAAAAAGCCAACACTTGCAGTCTGACCTATGTGACATTGCTGTTAATTATGCATTATATATGCAGCTTTTCCTATTTTTTCATCGTGAGGGGCCTATTGGCTTCTCAGTTCATGTGTATCACTCATTAAACATTAATAAAAATTTAGGTGTTATAGAGTGATTGCCAATTTATTTTGATATAATTCCCCAATACTTAACCAGGATCATGTGCTCCAGATAAAGGCAGAATGTCATTCTGGATGCCAGGGTGTACTTGTGTTCCTGTTTCATGCAGATTTACACCCTGAAGTTCCCAGAGCCAACCATGCATTCCATGGAGTTCTTTTACCTGCTCAGGCCATTCTGACCCATCCAAAGAGCTGGTTACACAACAAAGCTGTCCCAGCCATGCTGCAGCACAGAATTCCACTCATCCCTTTTGTGGAAGGCTGGTCTCTTATCCAGTTTCCTTTATAATAAAAGCAGTAATAGCTGTTTACAACTGAATTTCTCTGGGGTTTTTGGTTAGTGGATCAAATTCCTCCCTGAAATAACCAGCTACAGTTCAGCTGAATGAAGGCTGTGTCTTCATTTACATCATTGCATAATTATTTGCTTCAGCCATACCAAATGCTTTGTTTATTTTCAAATTTACATCATACTAAGCAGAAAATAATGTCATGCCCTGGAGCATTGCAGAAACTATGATTAAGAGAAGTAGCAGACACTAAGAATGATGGTCATACACACAGGATTAAGAGCAGAATTTGACCTCCCAGGGTCAAGATTTACACAAACCACTTGGGCATTGGCCAGTTCTTAACTCATTCCGAGTGTTCTTTTTCCTGTCATTGGGAAGCAGCCTTAAAAGCTGTGTCAATGAAAAAAAACAACTGACATGATTGAACCAGGCCCTACATGCTTAGTGTCTGTTTGAATTAGAGGAACAATTCCTGTATGTTTTCCTACTGTAATGCAGGATTAATGTTTTCTGATCATATTTTCATTAGTTGTTCATTAAGAGCACTGGGACAATTTGAGTGAATCTTTCTAATGGGTCCATCATGTGGGAAAAGATAAATTAATGTGATTCCTGCTATCCTTATTTGGAGAGATCAGGGATGGATTGGGAAAGTCAAACAAAACCTGTGCTGAACTGGCTCTAGTTCAGACTGTATTTTCTACACTGCCTACAACTAATATGTTTGTATTTGATTTGGACACTTTGTATTGGTAGAAGGGAGTCAGGCATAAAAGAGGCCAACACTATTATTCAGTGTTATTAATGATGTTGTCTACTCTTAGTTCCTCAAAAACTAGAAAACTAATAAATTTTACATATTGGAAAAAAATCACAGATAAATCAAACAAATACATAAATTCTTTAAAGTATTTAATATGTGTTAAGAGGACAGGATGATGAATTCAATATTGAAAACCAATATCAAGTTTACAATTATGTACCATTTATCATCACTGATTGCACAGACAGAGTATTATTGTGGGGAACAGAATGATGCATAAACTAAAACCCTGATTGGTTTTCTAAAAAAAAACCAAGTTAAAATTCATGTTATGTCTGAAAAGCTTTGTTTTTCTTCTTCAAGCATTATTTTCAGTAGTAATTGTTCATTCAGACACAAATGATGCATATTTAATTTCATGGGCTTTAATATTAACAGTATAATAATTTTCCAGTGTTGATAACTTGTGCTTTTACAAACACTAGCAGGATTCAGTTTGCTGTTGTTTTCTGAGGCCCAATTTCCCCTTTAAGCAAAAAGAACATGTGGAAAATGAAAAAGTGGAGAGGAACTAGTTTTGAATTGGGCATGTAGAAGCAAGCAATTGAAAGCAGCAAAATGCTCTTGAAAGGTGAATGGACTTTGAAGAGAAAACATGTAAAAGTGGTTGTTTTCACTCAGCAGATCTTTTCAAAGGGTAAAATTCTGCCTCTCCAAAAGTCAATGGCAAAGCTTGCAGTGACTTCAGTGTTTTTAAACTCCTGTTGTCTGGATGAAGGACATACCTGCTCACCTTTATGAAAGAGCTGCTCTTCTTTAAACTCCTGTCACCCCAGCTGAGCTCTGGGAGAGGGAAATGAATTCTTCTCTGGCTCACACTTTATCAGCAGAATTATTAAGCAGTTTTCTGTGCAGAGTCACTCCTGTAATACGCTCCTGCTTCTTTTTTTTTTCTTTTTCCTTTTTATTTTCATATTCTTTCCTCATTTTCATGTTGGTGCTCAGGTTTCCTGGGGATAACCAGATATCATTTCACCAAACTGAGGCTGTGCACTCATAACTAAGAGTTATTTTGTCCTTCAGAATTTCAACAACTCATTCTGATTTATGAAGGAATCTGGCTAAACTTGAAAATTCAGCTGGAGTTTGCAGAGTTATAACTCTAGTCTAGACTCATTGAGTCAACAATAATAAGAAAGAAGCCAAACTGTCTTTTTATATCTTTTTTTGTAAACTACACATTTTAAAAACAGAAGCACTGAACTAGAACCAGTGTGCTGCAATCTAGTTGAATGTTTTTTAGAAGGGGGTTGCATTTAAATAGATGCCAAGAAGAAATGAGTATTCCAGCAGTCACCCTCAAATGGAGAAACATCCACAGCCACATTCATTGGCATTTACTGACATCTACACCCCTGCAAGCAGACAACCACAGTGCAGAGAATGCCAGAACTTTCCATGGGAAATTACTGAGCTGGATGGGATTTTATATGAGCAGGAAGAGTGGGGCTGAATGCTTTGCCTCAAACATCTGTCAAAAGTCATACAGCAGAATGTGATGTCTTGGGTTTCATTGGTGTCCAGAGCACTCAGAGTTTGACAGGCCACTTCTTTGGAAAGTTTTACGGGGAACATTGAAAGACAAAGAAAAAAAAATTATCGCAGCAGGCTTGCCTAATTCATTTTAAGCAGTCTGGTTTAGTCTCTGTACATTTCTTACCATTTAAAAGGGGAAATCAGGGATGCTAAATAGTTCCCCAAATGGAAACTGGTGACAAAACTGAGCTCTAAACAATGCCATCAGTATAGAGCAACTGGTGGTTTTTAATATTCTTAGACAAACAACAAAACCTAATTATCTTTATTTATTCAATAAATCAAGCTCAAATTTGATCTATTAAATTATATTAAATATTGAAAATAATTTAATAAATAACATGTTTGCTAATTCATTATTGATATTCATCATTAGGATTTTGGTAAAAAATAATTTAAAACAGGTGGAGAAACATGGTGTGGAATTCACCTCAGGCACCAGTGCTGCTGCAGAACCCTGCTTAGGTTGCCTTAGCCATGGATAATGAAGAAAAATAGCTCGTGGAGCCAGGGAGGGAGCAGAGCTGGGCCTGGAGAAGAAGTGGGGAAGGAGGAATCTCTCCAGCAGCCAGGGATTCTGCACTGCCCTGTGCCAGCTCAGGGGGCTGGTGCAAGTTCTCAGGAGTGCTGCAAACCAGCACAGCAAGGCAAGGCAAGGCTGGGAACCTGGGGACACCAAGGCAGTGCTGGGGTGAAGGAGTTTTTTGGGGGGCTGGGAGGCTGCAGGGAGTCCCTTATGGAGCCCGTGTACCAATCCTGGCCCAAACGATGTCCTTTTTGAAACATTGCCATCACCTGCAGTCATGCACTGGCACGTGACCAAGAAACACACAGTGCAGGACAAAGGATTTTGGCAGCCTCATATGGACATAAAATACTGTACAATGTGGGGATTCATCGTGTGGCTACGGTGACAAAAAAAGTTCTATTGATCATTTTGGTCTGTTATTAAAAGGGGACTTGGTCTTGTGTTTCTTACA
>VYXF01006146.1:375452-401427 GCA_013397295.1 Polioptila caerulea | reverse complement strand
GTGAGAATCCTTTCCATGCTAAGACATCTCCTAGAGTCTGTCCAGAGCTTTGCTCTCTCTCTTGCTGTTTGGACCTTTCTGCCGTGTATACTTTGTTATTAAACCCCACAAATTTTCCTTCTCAGAGCAGTGCCTGCTGCATGCATTCTTTCAGGTGTATTGCTAAATAAAGGTGACCAAACCGACTGAACAGCCCCATCACAGGGTTGGATTTTAGCCAATCCTTTACAGATTGGATCTGTTCTTGTTTATGAACAAGTTGATGTTCATGGACCCTGCTCTGGAGCCTGAGTTCAGTTTTATTGCTGCTTCTTGTTGATACCTGAGTAAATTTGTTACAGAATTGCAAAAGTTTTATAGTGAAAGTGTTTCAACATATGAAACATTGAAAACGGCCATGTGGCCATGATCTGTTTTTCAAAAGCGGGTGTCAGTGTTGTCTTTATTTCCAGTCACTCCAAATCACCTACTTTATTATTTTGTAATTTTAGTTAAAATTACAAAAATTAAATTATTTTGTAATTTTAGTTAAAAAGCAAAAAACCTAAACTAGCTGATGTTAAATACACAATATCAGGCTGCATTATGTTGCTTCAGCTTTTTATGAGAAAGGCCTAATTTGATCTCTTGTTTTTTAAAATTGAATATAAATTAATTGTCCAAAGAATCAAACAGTCCAAAGAAGCCAAGAGTCCCTGTTAAGAAGTCCCATATTTACTGTGAATGAGGCACTCAGCCATTTTCACTTTGAGCAATCCATCGTGCCTTAAACACCAGGCAGCAGAATTAATATTTAAGCAAATGCATACAGCAAAACTATAAATCACTGAAAACAGTTAATTATATTGGAACTGTGAAAATACCTTCGAGTGCAGCCTGCATAAACTATTTCTCTCTAGCATGATCACAATTCTTGCAAACCTTTTATCCTTGTATGTGAAATAATTTCTAATTCTGTGTTCCTGCAAAGCATGTGCTTGGTTATTGTTTTCAAAACCATGTGGTTTGGGTTACTATTTAAATATAATATTTATGAGACTACTTTGGTTGTTCAGCTTAGAAAGGGAAGTGCTGCATAGCATTGCATATTAAAAAGCTTCCATGTAATCACTACTTTTTACAGTACTGCTGTGCAAACCTCTGGGTGGGGAATTTAAATGGAGACTTTACAGAGTTCACAGTTACTTTATATAAAAGCCATAAGTCTTATTCTCAAAACACAGGAGCTGGAGGCACTGGGGAGTGTGGGTTATGGTGCCTTTTACCTTTTCCTCATTGCAGCATGTATGCTTACCATTGGCCTTTGTGCATGGAGTGTGATGGGCTCCCCCAAACCATCATCTCTTGGTGCCCTTTGGGTCTGAATTACCTATTTACATATTTATTGTCGTGTTGTCATCTTATCCTGATGTGCCTGTTGTGGTTGCACCTTGCAGAGGAGTGCTGGCAGACACGGGAGGCACTTCCACTGCCCCTCTCTGCCTTGCCTATCCGTGCAGAGGAACCTGTGGGGCTGCAAGAGGCAGACTCTGCCTTCAAAGCCAAAGGCCCTGGGGGTTTCTTCAGGGATGGTGATGGACTTAAGACCAGGCTGTAGATGCCTGGAGGATTCAGGTCTCACAATCTCCTTACATTCCCCAGGGTATCCTGCCTGGTCTCCAGCTGCTGCTCCATCAGAATTCCATTGTCCTGGGAGGCAGACTTTGGATCTGGTGCCCAAAGCAGATATCCTGGTTTTCCTCATGTGTCTCAAATAGCACTTGGGATCCTGGTTAAGCTACAGCCTCCTGCCCTGACTATCTGACATACTACAAAAAATGGCTAATATGTAAAACCCTGTATCCAAGAAATAGTTATAATTACCATTGTGAATAAATGAGTTACCCCCAGAAAGGCTTGTTCACATTAATGGAAAAGACAGAAAAAATTCCCCCTCATTGTTCTCTGCCCTCAGACCGAGCATGCTGCCAGAGCCACCTGTACATTCCTTTGCACAAAACTGATTGAAACCTCAGTGGAGAAGTTCTGGATGTTAGGGAGTGGGAGATGAAAAAGCTTGTAGAAAATTAAAAGAGCCAGTATCAGAGGAGACACATCCCAGACAGAATCCCTTTGAGACTGCCAGAAGAATTCAGCTGTATGATACTTCTCTGTGAATCCTATGAGTGATGCACAATCCATGTGTGCAGGCAGAGAGGAGGAATTTTGTATTTTGTTTAAGAGTTTGTAGAATGTGACCCTTACCTTATGAATTTCAGAAAAAGTACCAGATTCATGAAGAAACAATATTCCACACTGCTGTGAAGATCAGACTCAGTAGCTGTGAGAGTGGGCTGCAGCCCAGAGAATCTGAGGCATTTGGTCAAGATGACCAAAAACAAGTGCAGAATTCTCCAGGATGAGTGTGTTTACAAACACTTGTATCTGACCAGCAGCACACTGCTCCAGGCAGTTTCTTTAGTCTGGCTGCTGCTCTAAAGGGAAACTTCTGAAATTCATGTGAAAGCTCCTTTCTGAGCGAGGCAGGGATGTACAAGATGAAGGTCACCACTTAGCCTGCTCACAGAAACGCAGCAGGAATGAAGAGCTCACCCAACTCACACCAGACTGCAAACAAGAGCAGAACTTTAGGGCTCACTTTTCCCTTTGCAGTAAGAACTAGCACTGAGAATTTCTCCTGGTACCAGCCTGAGAACAAAGGCTAATGAATGAATGAATAGGCACGAGGCTGAAATGAGATTCACTGCTAAACATATGCTCTGCCTGGAGGAGGAGTAAGAGAGAGTAGCTGAGTGAAAACAGTTCTGGGCACTAACTTCACAGAGTTCATTTTCTAGTTTTTTTTTTCTCAAAAACATTTTATAAGGGCTAATAGTCACTCTGAAAAATATTTTAAATGGTCAAAAAGACACCATAAAACTTGTTAGAATATGACAGCTGAAAGGTTGCCTGAGAGAGGAATTTGTGAACAAGATTGTGTTGGTTTTTTGTTTTGTTTTGTTTTTTTTTTCTTGGTTTGTTTGGTTTTTATTCTTTTGATATTTAATCGGTAGATATGAGTGGAAATAGGTCGAGGTTCTCCGAAGCTCAGATATGCAGCTGAAGTTTTACTTAGTCTTTTATCTTGGACTCCTTGTAAAGATCTAGACTTTTGCTAACCTCCCACTTTATCACAAGTCCTACAGAACGTAATTTTTTGCAAGGTTTATGGAGTGTTGTGAACACATGAAAATCTGATTTCTCTGGAACACAGATAGCAGGAAAAAGCTATAGAGAAATGATCAGGTGGAGTACTGGAATTCACAGAGGCCTCCTAAAGGGGCCACACCAAGAAGGTAAATTAACAGCTTTAAAGCTCTTTAGTTAAAGGCTATAACCCATTTCTGTAGATTGGAGGGATGGATAAGGTGTTTTGGGAGCATATCCTACTTTTTATATGTTTGAGTCTCTAACTCTCACATCTGGTTTTGAGACAATTACTTGAATAGTAAAAACTGTTGTTTGGACTTTGCTGTTTTAAGAGCCTTTTAAAGCTTTGCAGAGGTTTTGATGCAAATATTTTTTTACCAGTATAAAACATGGAGGTGCACTGATATAAATCCAGTGTGAGCACGAGGAGAATCAAGTTCTTTATCATGCTTTTAAAATCTACCAAGTGAGGGAAGCATGGATGATTTGTAAGTAGTCAACTGGCATATGGTACCATTATGATAACATCATGTTCACAGCACTTTCCAGATTGATATACAACCTTTCTAAAATAAGCTCTGCAGAAAAATAAAGAAGAATGTAAAGTCATTTAGCAGCCAGCACGCTGTTGGCACAGCACAGGACACTGGGAGGTGACTTCTCTGACACTCAGAGTGTCACATGGGTTGTGCATCACAGTCTAGTGCCTACTGACAGGCAGCCCCTCCAGAAAAGTGTCCCTGCCCCTGTGTGCTGGGGCTGATTCCTGCCCTCTGAAGGCACCAGGAAATGCTGCTTGCATTTGCATCCCACAGCCCTGGCCAAGCCCTGGGGTTCACACAAGGTGTGGAATCTGTTTCTCAGGAGGAAGTCCAGAATTAAGCCCTTTGTTAGCAGTGGAAAGAGGGAGGCTGGGGTTACCTGGGGATGGAGACTGAATTATCCTTTAGTTCTGGATGGAAATATCCAGTCTGAGATTGAAGCTGTCTCATTGACCTGCTGTGTCATTTGTGGTTCTCGAGGAACAGGAAAATCATAAATATTCTTAGAAGCAGGAGCCTTGACAAGACAAACTGCAGCAATGTTTCACTGTTCAGAGGGCTTTTATCTACTTGCCACAGCTAGCTTAATTCTATTAAAGAATTAAAACAATGACACTTTATTATAGCATAAATTTTACTTTTGTTTGCCTTCATTTAAATGCACAAGCTGTAAATATGTTTTTAAAGAAGTGCTGGCTGATTAATTTGAACTTTTATTAACTTCTGTGTGTTGAAATGGATATGGCAAATCAAACCCATCAAAGTCATAACACCTACCATTCCTCAAAGTGAGGAAAAATGTCTGAGGTAGCAAAGTTCTTCACCCCTTCTCCTCTTCTAATTTACTTTTCCTTGCATATTCCATGTAGGCATTTTAGCAACCAAACAGGACCAGTCAGTTATTTTAGAGATAAAATTCAAACATCAGAAAATGTAATTCTTGGTGTTATTGTGCAATGTTTTCTCTCCACACCATGTGACCAGTCATGCCCTGAAACTCCAAGGAGAGAGGAGTTCTCTGCCTGTGTTTATTTGCAAAGGATTGGCCTTTTGGAGCTGTTTTGGCAGAGGATGTCCCCTTTAGGAGGAGTTGCCTTCTGGATATGACACCTGCCCATTTCCTCTGTGCAGCTCAAGGTAGTCCTTGGCAGTCTGCTGCTCCTCCCCAGACCAGGACAGGCACCCAGCTTTGGTACTTGGGTGTGGTGAGATGGATCCCTTCCTTTCAGAGCAATGCCTAGTTTTCATTTTCCTTGTAAAGTAAGACTAAAAACCTTCTGGTAAATGAATGAATGAACAAATTGGAAAACGTTCATTTGTAACTCTGAGCTTCAGTTTAGCTGTGATGAGTTTTGATAGCTGTGGTGCTACAGAATGACAGAGCTGAGCATGTAGCAAGTAGGAGCAATGGTTTTGCTGTTTTCCTGTAAGCTTTCCCTGAGGATTTTTGGATGTAACCCTAAGTAATCGAGGGAATTTTTCAGCTGGAAATGTCATTGCACTGAGTTATGTAGAACTTGTTTTGAGGAGCAAAGTACAGTCACTGACCAGAACTACTGATAATAACTTTGCCAGAACACTGCAAAATACTTGAAAATTAAATACACCAACAAATCAGTTTTCTTTGGTGGTGGTGAGTGTAAATTACCTCAGGAAGCCCTTTTGGGTTGGATTCTTTAGTGCCATTTTAGTGCCTTACATTATGTATTATGTGTTGGGCAGGGAAGACATCAGTTGCCTGCAGGATGTGTTAATAGTAATTGATTGATTAGATGGAGTTGTTTTGCTGAGGGCTACTGGGAGCTCCACCGAAATGACAAGAGTGGTGAATTATATTTACAAAATATTAATTGCTACTAAACACTGCTGGTCAAATATACAGAAAGATTTGTGAGCTGCACATGGAAGGAGACTCATTTGCAGTGCCTGTTGCAGGAAGGACCCATCCACTTGTTACCCAGCACTGGGTTATGAATTCTGCAGGGCAGAAATTGTGATTTATGGCAACTGAGGTGTGTGCAATGACAAAATACCATCTGCTGCTTGTGGTCAGAAGGTAGCAAATGAGTTAGTGCAGGAGGTGTTCTTAACAGTTGAGGCAGATGCTACATCCATTCCAATTCACAGGAATCTGGAAATGTTTTATTTTTCTTACTCTATTTTGATTTATATTGTACCATTCTGGCTCATGAAGATGTAAGTGAAATTTATTTCTCAAAATATGTTCCGTGGGATTGTTTGTGGATGATCTGAGCCCAGCCTGGAAACTGAGCTTGCTCCTCTTGCTCTGATCTGTAAGATGCAAAAAATGTGGGAACTCTGAATAAGGGGCAAATGATGTTACCCAGAAAGGCAATGGGAAATAGCTCGGCAGGCAGAGGTGTGTGGGTAGGGAGGACACAGAAAGTCACTTATATATAGAAAAAAGCGAGAAAAAGAAACATAATTAAGAAAATAAACAAGAAAGGACAAAGAGGAAGCTAAATAAAATTCAGCAACAGATTAAAGGCTCGCTCTGAAATCACTGAGTTGAGAATGAGAAGTGAGGAATCAGATCTGTGTCTGGTGTGCAAAAGCCTTTTGCTTGACAGAAAGAGGGATAAATAATTAGCAGGATGCTGCTGCACTGAGTAGTGTCCAGCATCTAACACTGATGGTTTCATCCTCCCATTTTTTTTGCAAATGGATTTTCCCCCTGCTCTCCTATCGTCCTGCAGGTTTTTTGCCTTATCCTCCCCAGCCTTTTTCTAGTCTTTCTTAAGGATTAAGTTTCCCACTTTAGGGACAGGTTGGTAGAGCACTAAGCAGAGGAGAATTTTAGGGTTTGAGAACCCCTTATACCACAGAGCTAAGGCTGGAGTTTTCTTTTGCATGCAGGCATTGAAAGGCAGGGGATCTACTTAAAATAATGTGCACTGGAGGCTGAATATAAACTCCCAGCTCTGTTGACTTTTGTAAGAGAAACATGTTTGCACAGGTACTCTGGATGAAATAGGCTCTGGTGTTCACACACAGCCCAGCAATGAGCAGACTGCTGAAGGGGAAGATCCCGAGCTTGCACAAGTGCTGCAGGGATGAAAATGTTGGTGACACAGCCTGGTGTGTTTAGCCAAAGGGCTCTGGTTGTTCTGTGCTGCTGAACTGTGCCTGAGGCAGCACCCAGAGAGGGAAGGACTGGTGTGTCTGTGCTGCTTTTCCTCCTGCTGATGGAACATGGGCTCAGTTTGGCCACTGCTTGGTTTTGCCATTGCCAACAGGCAGCACAATACCTGGATTAATGCTGGATTTACTTCAGTGAACCCATTTGGGAGCCATGGAATCACAGAATATCCTGAATTAGAGGGGACCCACAAGGATAATTGAAGTCTGACTCCTGGCCCTGCACAGGACACCCCAAGAATTCCACTGTGTTCCTGAGAGCATTGACTCTCTTTACAGAAAAGTTACTTTTTAAAATTTAAAAGCATCTTCTTCCCATATTTCATGGTGCTCACATGACACTTATTTATTCCATTGGCTGACAAAAATAAAAAGTGCTGTGAAGTCTTAACTCCTGCATTAGAGCTCTGGAGAAGAAATGGTGCAAGTCAGGGTGCATAAAAATAGCCCTGTTAGGAGGGAGGGCTGGGCTTGGCTCGTGGGTGAGGGTGAGCACATCTGCTCTCCTGAATCAGCCTGGTGAGCAGTGTGAGGAATGCAGCCTTAAAAAGTTGTGTCACTTCAGGTAAATGCTGCAGCCACAGGGAGAAAGATGTTTGAGCAGATGTGGTCCCTGCTCAGGCCATCTGACCCAGCCAGGAGAGAGCAGTGCTGGCGCGTTTGCGTTTCACACTGAACCCTGTTGGACTCTCTTCCCAGCTGAAATCTTGGGCATCTGTGTGGGAATTCAAACAAGTCTGGTGTTGCATGTTGCCTGTCATACAAGTATTTGATACAACTATTTTCTTACATTAGCATAGTGGCTTGTCATTCATTATGTAGGAATTAATAAGGAACAAAAATTCTTCTTGTTTAGCTAAAGCTAATTATTGCAAGGCATGAGAAATAGAGGTGTTTGCAAATAGGGTAAGGTGGTCTTTGTGCCATCCCCCTTCCTCCTGTAACATTTTCACCTGCACACAGGACTCCAATCCATACATTGTAGCCTGTGTCACTCACTGTTGTGTTAACACACCTTATAAATTTGCTGTGTGAAGGAAAACACTTTTGATTGTTTAAAGCCTCTCTCAAATTGAGTTTCAACTCAAGTCCACGATGGTGGGAAGTGCTGGCAGCTGAGATATTCAACTGCACTGAAGCCTTGTGTTCCTTGAAGATGAGGCTTTTCAGAGCTATGTAGGACAGTGAGTATTTAAGGACACACAGTTTCTTTGGGTGTTTTTTTACATAAAATATAGAGGCCTTCATTCTGCTTGGGACCCTTGAGCACTTTCGTAAATTTTATATTAAGTAATAAATGTTACTGTGAATGTTGTTTATTTGATAAATCTACTGCCAGAAAAAGTCATGTATTACATGATCAGGAAAGGAGAAGCCTGCTCTTGGCTTTGTCAAAGGCTGCCTCTAATACCAGTGCCCTCTCTTTTCTGGGCATACTAATGCTCCTGATATTTTTTTAAATCTTAACTTATTTGTAGAGTGCTCCAAGATCCTGTGCAAAGTTCCTGGGAGCACTGTAGGCATCCCTAGGCAAATTAGTCCTGCATTAGCTATAGATCAGTCTGCTCTGCTCATTTCTCTTAATTTTATGGAGGTGACTGCTGCCAGTTGCTGCTAAGTCAAAAGCCAAGCAGTTCTGTTCCAGTTTATTGCTGTATTTTGTGCAATTGGATGATCACAGTTTCATTCCAGAAGATCTGATTGTTTTCTCAGCTATCTAAAGTCTGCTTGAACATAGAACTGGATATGTAAACAAACTTTTCTTCTCTGATAAAATCATATTGAATTTCCCTTTTAATTTCTAATCAAGCAGAAGCTTTCATGAAAAAAATTGGTGAGCAGGAGAAACACTGTTTCAAGAAACTATTTAGTGTTAATTCATCTGTGGCAACATCAATTCTACTCAAAATGCCACAGATGATGAACACAAGCACAAAATAATTCTAATTATTTAAAATATTGCTTGCTGGGATAGAACTGTGAGATACACATATCTCATTTCTTCAGCTTGGACAGAATCTGGTTTTGAACCAGGGTCTGATGTCAGCTGTCCAGGTGTCTGTTCCTTCAGCTTTTCTAACCCTTGGAAGTTGTTAACAGCCTCACTGAAAACCAGCTGAAGTTAATGAGTGTATTTCAAAGGACTCCCAATTTGGACCTAAACAAAGAGCCACTATGCTGGTAAATGCCACTCGGTGTCATTAAAATATATTTAAATTAAATAAGATTCTGTTGCCCAATGTAGCAACAAACCCAAAAGCCAAACTATCCCCGTGAAATGAGACAACTTGTTTTAAGAAGCAGCATATAATGGAACTCCTAAATGCATTTCTAAATATGTAAATTGTGTTAAAGTCACATTTATGTTCCCTTAGTCAAGCCATTTCCTCGTGATGTGTGCTGTGCTAATCAATATCCAAATAGAAAGAAATGGAACTTGCAAATGATGAGGCACTCCTTGGGTTTCTCCACTTGCTCCCTAAAGCCTCACGTCAAACACAGTAGACAAATCTTCACATCTAAATAATTCATCTGCAAATGGTGGGAGCAAGAGGAGAGGAATAAAAAGACAACGTTGTTCCACGCTAAAATACAATAATGCATTAAAATTAATCAATTTCCTCCTGCTGGGGAACAATCATTTAGAAAACATTTTAATTACCAAAACTGAATAATGGGATCAGTGTTTTTGAGAAGGTTGGATTCACCCTACTGAGCACTGGAGAATCCTCTTCACGGGAGCCCATAAAAATATTGCTGTTTTCAAGTTGCTGCTTTCAATCATGATACTTCTGGAGAGAAATCAGATTTTTTCACAGCAGCTTTTAAGGAAAATGTGGAGTGGACAGCAGGCCTCTGTTAACTGTTCTGTGCCCAGAGCTTGCCTTGCATGTGCTCCTGTATTTCTCTTTCTTTTGGATGAGAATTTATTGTGCATTGCTTAACATATACCTAAAGTCAAATGTTCAAGCCAAAGTGTTTGGCTGCAACATCAGTGCTGTAAAGTTGTAAAAATAACATTCTTGTATCTATACTCAGCCTCACAAGGAATGGAAACGTGCAGGAATGAACCAGCTCAGTCCCTTGTCTTGGCTGACAGTGGTGTTCCAGGAGAGTGGTCCTGGTTATTCCATCAGGGATAATGACTTTGGATTCCAGAATTTGCCATGGAAGAGCCTGCTTTTCCCTCTGATGCAGGAGAGTCTTGGTCTCCAGCTCTGATTTCCTGGGATTTTTCAGAGATCTGAATGTTAGTCAGAGACAGGAGTCACTAATTTTAGAGCATATGGTGACTTCCAAGGAATAGCCTCTACCTGGCCATCTGGGAAAGCTGGAGGAGACTGTAACAAAAAATGTGCTCGTAGCAGTAGTTTCTGCCCATGGATGGGGTATTTTTGTCTAAAACAGTTTATGTCACTTATTCTTTTGTCCGATCATACTGCAGAAGTTTTGCTTTGCCATAACAAAAGGCACAGAGTCACATTTCCTGCCAGGGTGCCCAGAGCAGCTGTGGCTGCCCCTGGATCCCTGGCAGTGTCCCAGGCCAGGCTGGCCAGGGCTGGGAGCACCCTGGGATAGGGGAAGGTGTCCCTGCCATGGCAGGGTTGGAATGGGATGGCCTTTAAGGTCCCTCCCCACCAAACCATTCCAGGATTCTCTGATCTGATTCCATGAGTTCCCATAGCTGAGGGGATGGGAAGGGTCTCCTGAGGAATCCCTTGCACAGGAAGATGACAGAAAATTTAGCATGAGATGTTTGTACTGAGAGTGGGAAGAACTGGGATTGGAGTCAGCCCCAGTGGGAAGGGCACAGGGTTTGGCAGGGCTGGGCTGGAGCTTTTCTTCCTCACCTGAGGACATTGGGCAGCAAAATGATTAAATAAAGGGTACTGGGTGCCTGCTGAAGACTGAGTCACCTGAAAGATGAGTTTGCTGAAGCTGCCCTGCATGAATTTCAGGAACATTTACACTGACCGGGGTCTTCAGTGTGTGCTCAGGGTAAGCCTCCATCTCAGTGCTTTGCTGAATCAGGATATTAAGTTTGCAAAGAAAATGAAAATAGATTCACTGAGAATGATGTAAATCTTTATGCTCACAGTAGGGCACAGAAGCAAAGTGAATATCCTGGTAATAAAAGTACCTTGTAACTCGAGGAATGAACCAAGTTCCCTGAATGGTTATTATAAGCTGTATTTTCTGTTTTGGATTATTGAAATAGAATTACTGAGAATTAAATTGTATAAAAGACATTTCCTTTTTTATTTTCATAATTATTCTTTCATCCACATAAAACTTTTTTCTATCTTGAAATAGTCTTGGTTGGTACTGAAAATTGCTGTAGCATAAGTAAAACCAGCCTAATTGAGATTCATAAATCCACTTTTTAACAAGTACAATTAGGAATAGTTATTAGAGACCAGCTGGAAAACATTAGGGATGAAAATTTACCATAGGAGGTTTTTTATGTGTTTGAGACATTGTTTGAGACCAAAACCTAAATTAGATCACCAGAGAAATGAACCTGCTACTTGAAATCTAATTTGTACACAGAAAGTTAATTCTGAATATTCCTATTGAAAAAAAAATTTATTATTAGGTCTTGTTAAACTGCCTATTTTTAATGGAAGTCTGACGTTCACAATGCTTTTCCTATAATTAAAATATGAGAAGTAGCAACTTGATTATATTGAGTGCATTTGTGTCCAGTGGCTGTGTAATAAACTTTGGTACAAGTCAATTCTATTATCTATTATGATTTTTGAAAGTAGAGAAGTTTATTGGGCCTAATTCCAACCCAACTCAATTCAAAGGAATTGTTCAGTTGCGTGGTTGGGATGAACATTTTAGGAACCCAAGGTTTTAAACATATTCACGTGCAGCCACTTCAGTATCTAAGACTCACCTTTTAAAATTCTGTAAAGTAAAAGAGCTTTTGAGAAAATATATTTGTTTCTTAAGAATGTAACAGATAATTCATGTTGGTATACTGTTCAATGGCAATCAATAGAGGAAATTATGGAAAATCCATTCTCAACTTTTGGTGGAGTTTTCACTTTCCCCCTGTTGCAATTCAGGTTTTATTTGGAAAGTGATGTTGCCACAAAGAAAGAATGCTTTTAGCCTAATTGAACTGAGTGTCTTTAAACAACTTCTCATCAGTCAGCTTTGAGGCTTTTTTCCTTATTTGTGGTTAATTGTATTTCCCTCCTGGAAAATTGGACAAATCAATGTAAAAGCAGGAAGATAATTATTAATTTTTTAGGATAAATAGGTAAGCCATGTTAGCTATAATAAGGTGTCTGTGAACAATCCAAATCAAGGACGTAAATCCACTGCAGTCAAATGTTTTACACCATTGATAAATTTGACACGTTTATTACTCATCTAATTAAATTGTGCATGCAGAGCAGGCAGGAACCAACAATGTATGCAGATGTCACATGGATATTTAGTACACTGCTGATTAAGATCAGCTCGTTTACATCACACTGGGCTGATTTGTTATGATCAAACAAAACATGTTCAACAGAAAAGAAAATGATTGAGCCAAACTCCATTCTCTGGAAGTTCGAGACTCAGCGGTTTTTGCAGGATCGTGTGGGTGAAATGAGCAGGAAAAGAGGGCAGGGGCAGCCAGGTGTTCTCTTGCAGCCCTTGTTTGGCAGGGAAGGAATGCTCTGGGAGCACACAGGCGGTGTGGCTGTACCTGTGGGACACCCTGCTCCGGGCTGGAGACTGTTCTGGACAGCTGTAGTGATGTGTGGGGCTCCTGTGGCCACAGTGTCCCAGGATCTGGGAGATGAGAGCTCAGGGAGGCTGCTGAGGAAGGCCAGACCCAAGGAAGCTGCTGAGGAAAGTCCAACTGTCAATCCATGGATTGACACTTCATGTTTAAGTATCTTTGGAACAACGAAGCAATTGAGACAGCAGAGCTCTCTCAGTTCCTGTTATCTGCCCAGATCCCAGTGCCCACAGGCTCGTTGGTCACCTCCTATTCCAATGCCTGCAGCAGCAATCAGATCAGTCCCTCAGCACTGGGAGCTGGGCTCTCCCTTTTGTCAGCCCTCTCCTGTGCCCCGTTCCATTGTGAGGTGCAAGGGAAGGGAAGGAGCATCTCTGTTTCCTCCTCAAAAAGCACAAGGCTTCCGAGGCTAGCTGGCAGCAAAGGGAGGCCAGGGTGGGTGTTCCTTAGCTGGGCTTTGTCTCTCTGCCTGTCTAACTCAGCTCAAGCCATGGCCTGAGTGACACCCAGCTCTCAGGGAGGAAGGGTGCATCACAGCAAGGACTTGGTAATCAATATTTTTCTGCCTAGCTTTATGAACTGGGTTATCACCTCAGAAGGTGATTTTATTTGTTAGGTAATCAAACTGGCTTGTACTCAGTCCAGAGCCGTTTATACCGGGCAATTAATTACCACTTTTTATTTCTTCTAAATTTACTTTTTAAAGAATTGCATTGCCAGGGGCTTTCTGTTTCTGGCAAGACTAGAGTAGTGCCAGGATTGGGGTACCCACATCCATATGTGTCAAATCCCTGCAGTAGCCTACTTGTTTAATCATGGAATCCTGTGAAGGCAGTTAGCACAAGGATAAATACCAGGGAAAACCTGTGCTTGCCAATAATGGAAAGCAGAGATGTAAAGACTTTGCTCATCATCTGGCTGGAACTCCAGAAAGCGGAATTCTAAATGTGGAGATTTTCTGATTCCCAGCCCTTGAGTCTGTAGTTTTTGGCACTGCCTGAATCAGAGAGAGTTTTAGGCTGGGACTGGGACTGTTGAGGGTTTGTAACACGAAAAGTGGCATTTGGGAATTCCACGTGTCCATGGGCACATCCAAGGTGCTTTCCAGGGATCTCTGAGCTCAGAGCCACCAAAGCTATAGGCCAGAAAGTAGGATGGAAATGATCTGGATAACAGATCTATGTTTAAGAAGAATAATCACAGCTTTCAGAACATTTGGAGATAAAAGCAATCATTTCTGGGGACTTTTTTGTTTCCTGCTTTCAGAGCTGTCAAGGAATCCAGTAGGATTTCAGGCCTTTTACTACTTTGAGCTTTGACTTGTTGAGAGTGTAGGGGTCTGCTGGGTTCACTGGACTGTGTCTAAACCAAGAATCTTCCTTTCTGACCCTGCAGCCAGGAGGAGACAAGGAGATTGCTGATAAGAGGTTGATAATGCTTTAGTTTATACTAGTATGTTCTTTTAGAGCTAAAAAGCTGATGTAATTCAGCAGAGACACCATTAACTTCAGCAAATTTAAAGCACTTCTGTAAGAGAGCATGAAACTCATCCCATGATTTGATTTTGCTGCTGTATTTTCAATCTGGTTAGGGGATAACTCAATAACATTTTCCAGTCAGCTCCAAATTAAATGCAAAATCTTTGTTCTTCAACTGAATAACTTTTAACTTAGAAACAGCCAGAAATATCCTGCCCTGAACATCCTGTACCTGGAGGAAATGTTGTGCCTCATACAAGGACCATGGTTTTGGCCACTGGTAAAAGCATGTCCTATGGCTTTGTCTCACAAAATACACTCATTTTAATCTGAAACTCTGCCATTACCCCTCTTCATTCCCTTCCTTACAGAACTTACAAAGCACTTTAGGTGTTTCTAGTTTTTAGCTTGTATTTTAATCTCTTTTTAGTACAAATTCCCAGCCTATTACTCTAAGTTTATCACAAGAAGTTGTACATATTCCTGTACTCCTTGTGTTTCCAGGTACTCCTCCTTCCTTGTGTCCCACACACTCTGAGCCTTCCCAGGCTTTACAAGGCTCTTTAAAATTTAGGTTTTGTCCTGGTCTACTCTGGTGGTTTTACTGCCTCACTGAATTCTCCAGTGGTGCAGAGGAAATGAGCATCTAGGACAAAAATAAGGAAGGGACCTTGAAGGGACCATTCCAGTTGCTTTAGGTGTAAGATTTCAGGAGGAAGCCTGTCATTACTGAAGGTCTTCCTCTTCTCTGGAGTCACAATTTTTTCCCCTGACACTGCTTTCATTTTATTACAAACTTTATCTCCGTAATCAAATCCAGCCCAGCACAAGACATGAGGTCTCCTCTTGCTGTGGCCAAGTTCACATGCATAATTCCTTTTAATACAGCAGCACATCAAGAGGAAAAGACATCATTTGGTGTTCTCAAGAGCTCAGCTTCAATATTAAAAACCACATTCCTGGAGCAGTTGTACATGCATCTGTCTGGTATCAGAACATGGAAAAGCACATTTTTCACTCATTTAAAATACATCAGTCAAAGCTATCTGAGTGTACCTGCTGGCTGCATTGACCCTCATGTTTTTAAGAAACAACTGTAATCTGGGTTATTTGGATAAAAATGTACAACTGACTGACAAGATGAGCACTTCTGATTTTCATCATTTACAGTTTCTTTTGAAAATGAGGACATACTTTGTGGGGATAACTTACAGTGAATTATCTTTGAACCCTCTGCTGGAACCTTGGAATACTTTAAGTGATGCTTTTCTGGTCATCATTAGGAAATATTTCAAATTGAAATCCTCTGTTATGGGAGAAAAATCTTCAGGGAGATTACACTCTTGTAAGTTCTTCATGTAATTAGAAGGACTGTTCTCAGGTCTGTGAGCAGGGGAATTTAGGGAGAAAATAGGAGATGGATACAAACACACACACACACACATATATATATGTACATAAAAAATTCTGTGTGTGTAAATATATAAAAATTTGATTATTCAATAGATTTGAATTTCTGGAGTTTTGATTCTAAGGTATTCCCTTTATTTGGTTAAAGAAAGGCCATTTTTTCCATATTGCTGACAAAACTGTTCATAGCAGGTGTATATTTGGGTATAGATGATACAATGCACGTGACAGCAATGGGAATATCAGCAGCTTCCTCTTGATTTTGGGGTCAGTTGTAGGATTAATGTAAGATCACGTCTTTTTTCTAAGCATATGACAGAATAAAAAAACCCAAATTGCACCAGTAGCTAAAAGTTATAATTACCATGAGACCTTACCATAAACACTAGGAATTTCCTGGGTTTTGAAGGCTTCTAAACTTCTGTGTGAGGAGCTGATGACCTTTGCAGTGTGCTTTTCTCAACAGCAGAGAAAGGTAAATTTGCCCATGACAACTTTTAGTCATTTCCGATCACAGGGAGAATATTTCTCAAATTTATATGACAAACCTGTCCCGAGATCTTGCAAATGTTTCTTTGATTACCAAGAGCTCCTTGTTTGAAGCTGTAATGGAGCTGTGCTAAAGTCTCCAGTTCTCTCTCAGTGGCCCCTGCACAATCAGGAGCTTTTGTAGAGCCCTCAAACAGTTCCCTGAAGAATGTGCCAGCCAGGGCTGCACCGACACAGCTCAGGGGAACTCTCTGGAACTCTTCATATTCAGATGATGGCCTTGTGTATGCTGAGCTAGAGGAAGCTGCCTCCTCCTCCTCTGATAATCACCACAAGATGTTTGGTGCTTCCAAAGAAGGCCGAGTTGTCCTGCCTGCTTCCCTCAGTTCTTTGCCCCTCCTGCTCCTGATGGAATGTCATTCAATATCAGATCTCGATTCAGTTCATTGCACAGCAAAGATTGCACTGGCTTGTTTGGAAGCATCTTTTTTTCCTGGGGCAAATGCACCACATTGTGTAGGACTGGCAAAAGCTCCTGTTTTGTGTCTCTCTCTAGCTTGCAGGCGTGGCTCATCCCACCCTCTGCTGCTTTCCAGTCTGTCAGAGGCACCATTGTCCCATTTTTTATGGTGGAAGCCACCTCGAAATGCCTTTGATGAGAACAAAGGAATAGGCAAAGCCACGTGGCTGTGTTAGAGCAGGCTGGATGCAATCTAAACCTCTGAGACTGGCATGACACTTCAGGGAGCATGTCCCACGAGGTTTTTTTGTCATGGAGCAAGGACAGAAGAAATATAGTGGAAATTCACTGGGGCAAAACTTGCACTGAGGCAGCAGCTCAGGGAAGCACTGTAACTGAGAAAAACCAGGGGAAAATGTGCTGGTGTCTCTTTTGTTTTATCTTATTCAGGAAATGTTCTCAGCCTTATTCCCCATCTCAAAATGGGGAATATTTTATATTATTTATAGCTATTATATTATTCCTCATTCCAGAATGGGAAATAGTCACTCCCAGATTGGTCCGTGTGGGTTCTGAGGAGAGTCTAGCCTGAGTGAATAAAACAGGAGTGTGAACCTGGCAAAGGGGCTCTCCTGGGGTGGATCCTTGGCAATGCTTTGTAATTTGTAGGTCGACAGGAAAGCACTTCAATATGTGTTTATTTTTAATAGATCCCTAAGTCAGTTAGTGTCAAAGGGAAAAGTGTTGGGAACTCCTGAACTGAGCTCTGATCCATACAGAATCTGCCTTGAGAGACATCTTTGCAAACTGAGCTGTCCAAAATCATAAAGAAATCCCAAGGCCACAAAAAAAGATTTGCAAAAGATGTAACTTTAAAATCACAATGTCTTAATCTTAACTGAATGATGACAACAGTGTCAGCAAGCTGCTTGAATCCTGTTTATCCTTTGTTTCACACACCCTATCCAAAAAACGAGTGCTCAGGATCCGATCTACCCTTGGCTTGCCCGAACACTGTATGATAAAAAGCAGCTTCCTGCACAATCTCTCCATCTCTGTGTGTTGAAAGGACATTCATTTATGAGCTCACATTCCTCTAACTGTGACACATTCGGTGCTCTGTGGAGAGCTCCTCTCCATCCTTCACACGCCCAGCCCGGAGGTGGCAGCTCCCAGGCCTCTCCAGCAGGGAATTCTGGAGCCTGTGCTGGGAAAGGGGCAGGTTGGGACTGAGACAGTTCTTGGACACGACAGAAATTAATCCTGAACTCAGGCACCGAGTGATCCTAGACCAAAGCCTCTCTGTTCTGTGTCTTAGAATGGTTTGAATGATCAGAATATAATGGAAACTCTGTGATATATTTATGAATAACTTCCCCATGATTAATTCTCTTTAAAATATTACTGCCTCCCTTTTTTCAGGCCGGCTGTTTGAGGATGACCTTGCCTTTCTTCTTTTCAGCTGTGCCCATACACATCACTTGTGGCTTCCCACTGTAGGGCTCTAAATCCCCAGCCCCACTCGCAGACAGGAACAGATGATTCAGTCCGATCTGCTGCACTAATGTACAATCAAGCAGAACTTAAACCACAAAGGAAGCCTTGTTGATTGTGTCATCCCAAGGCATGAGGCAGGAAGTGGAGAGACAATACTGGGCATTTACTTCACAGATGAACAACTTTTGATCTTGCAAATCTTCGTGCGTTTGCTTTTATGTAATTCTTACATAAAATCTTGCATGGCTGCTGCACCATCACTGAGTTGCTCTGTATGCAGCACATCCTCTTTCTGTGTTCCCTGTTTAGAAAGCTAAGCACAGCCTCCATGGGAGATTTGGAAGAGCTTCAGTGACTCCTGTGCACCATGAATTTGCTACTTTTTCAGCTTGGATTTTAAGCTGAAATTCAGGAGAAAATATCTTCTTCTTTTATGTGCTCTGTGGTGTCACCTTCAAACCATCTGTACCTGGCCTGTGGAAAAGGATTAAGAAGTTTGCCAGACACAAAACTTTTCCTCACCCAATTTCTTTTTGCATATATTGATGATTTATTATGCTGTAAAACGTCCTCATTTGCACCCTGAAATATTCTCCTCCCTTCTCATAAAAAGAAAAATCTTCAAGAGCCGTTTTTAAAATTTATAAGTAGAGGAAAGCCTGAGACTTGTGGGGAACAGGATTTGCTCAAGTTTATACAGTAAATCAGTGTCAAGTGACAAGCAGGACCACTCTAATCCACTAGAATCAGTCCAGCTCATTAGTTTATTACAAACACTCTTTAAAGAAATAAGCAGGACATTTTTTCCTTCAGTTCTTTGCTCTGTGGTAGCTTATATTTTATTGAGAACACCCAGCTCAATGAAACCATGTGCTTTTAGTGGGTGTTCCTGGCATAGAAATATCTCATCAATGCTCTATTGATCCACCTGCACAAGCCAGTCCAACAAGGCAGTGCAACTTCAATTTCTTCTGATAGTTTGTTCTTTCTTGACTGGCTCTGCACCTTCAGAGGCTCAGTCTCCATGCCTGATGAGTGTTGTAATTCTTATGTTATCTTCTTAGATGGTGGGAAGTTTGGATACCTGTTTGAGAAACTGTGTAAAATCTTTATCTCCCCCCTCTTCCCCTCCATTCCTACAGATGTGACCAATGTAGAACTTCAACACCTTTGAAAACCTTTCTTAAAACCATTATTTACCTTCTCCATGGTCCTTCTAATACAGGAACTGTGGGGGTTTCAGGCTGTACTGAAGTGATGGAGTTTATGCAAGAGCAGTGTACCTGCACAGCAACCTTGCATTCATTAACCTTTGCCTTTTTTTGTCTCGTGTCCATGTAACAAATAGTTGCCATTTCCTTTTCAAGACAGCAGAAGGTTAAAGTAAAAGCCTCTGAAGATCAATTCATAATTTTTGGTGTAACTTAACATCCTGGCCTAAATGGTGGTTTTGTCTCCTGACACAGCACTTCTTTTATCTCATTTCCTCTGAATATTATATCATAACAAATGTGGTGCTTCTTGCAGCATGCTTTAATGTGGAAATCCCCGTGTTAAAAATCAATGAAGTTAATTAGTAGTGATGAATGAGTGAACATTAATTGCCAGACTGGCCATTAGGATTGCGGGCGGTCAGAGCTGTCAGAGGGCTTCAACTGCTCAGCCTCAGCTCCCATTGTTTGTTGCACTCTGGGCAGTTTGGTTGGTTTTATCATAATGCTAATTAAATGCCTCCAATAGAAACTATTAATGAAGGATGCAAGTTACCTATCAGCAGATCTGCAAAAATAGATCAGTGCATCTTTTCTCTTTGTCAAATTAACACGGCCATTGTCCCACTCTGTGGGATGATGGGTCAGTCTGGAGCAGCACAGTTGACTTCATTAGAATGATTTGAATTTACCACAGTGTGACTGAAATAAAAAACCTGTCAGTTGTGATTTATTTGCTGACTTGCTGCGCCTCAGATTCTTCTTACTATTCACTGAGTAACTCTGCAGAGTAAACAACCAGGGTATGAAAGTGACTTTTCCCCTGCTCCAGTACCACAAGCAATGAGGCAGAGCTGTGCAGTTATTTGTACACGGGCATGGAACAGATCCTGGCTCTGCAAGCAATTAATACTGATTTTTTCATTATCATTTCCTGTCTATCCTTTGCCTGGGTGATGTGCAGGGCTTTCACACACAGCCAGACTGTGGCAAAGTTTGATAATGTCACAGAGCTTCAAAAGGCCCCCCTTCCCTTTCAGTATGTCATGAAAGAAGAAGAATGCCCAATCCCAAAGAAAACCCTTTTCTTCGTGCATGACATAACCTCTTTCGTATTTGAAAGTGTAGTGCCAGAAGTTGAATTGCTTGCTATTTAATCTTTACTAGAAGCAGCACAATTTAGCCTTTGGAGGGGAGGAATTGGAGAACAGAAACAAACAGAAATACACGACTGTCTTTCTGGTACAGATAGCTATTAATGGACTCTGAGGCAGGCCAAGCTCTTGCTCAGAGCACAGCAGTTTTTTATAAACCAACAGAGGGCTTTTGGTCTTTGTGGCATTACGCTTTCCTGCTTCTAAACAAAAAAGAAATAAAGCTTGTGTTCAGTTGATGAAATGTAAACTGACTTTCTCTGAAAGGAAAGCTCTTGCCCTCGCAGTGGGTTGTGCAGTTACCTTCCAAACTGAGTCAAGGTTACCAATTTGAGAGTCAGACAAATTATCAAATATTCTGAGAATTCTGATTTATCCTTTTCCCCCCTTATATCTCCACTTGCCTGATATTTTCCAGCCAATCTATTCGAGTAGAAGGGCATACTCTGTAAATGAACCCTTCCCATGTCAGCAGTGTGGCTGGGTGTGCTGTGACTCAGAGCCAGAATTAAGTGTTTATTCTGAGGAGCCCAGCTCAGTGTGGTCAGGTCGCAGCTGGAGCATGTAAATGCTAAATGCAGAAATTATAACTTATTCTTGTGGCCTAAATTAGTTGGCAAAGTATCTGAAAATTAAGGAATCAACAAGCTTCAATTACTTGCTGGGTTTGAAAAGTCTTTCTCTAGCTACTGCCTGTGTCCAAACTCCCACCTCACAGCAGAGCTGTCCTTCCACAGCCTGGATAAACAGGGAAATCCCTCGGCAGGTTTTCCCATCAGGCTGGAAAAAAAGGAGGCTATGAGCTGAGATTTCAGAGATCTCTCATCTTTCCCTTCCTTGTTTAAAAAAAGATAAAAAAGGAGAAAGTTAAATATAAAAAAAATGTTCACATAATACTAAGAGCAAAGAAAATTAGGGCTGGGAAATAAAAAAAAAAGTTGAACCGATTTATTGGGTTGGAAGTACATGATCTTTGAGGTCTCTTCCAACCCAAGCCTTTCTGTGATGATTTCTATGATTCTGATTTTTAATTTCTGATTTGGATTCTGGTTTCCATTCTCTACAGATGGGTGTGTATGCAGCCTCCTGGGCACAGCAAGGGAATGACATTTAATCCTTGGTGCACTAGAGCTTGTCTGAAACTGCCCTACAAGTATCATAATAAATTAATTAGAGCAGACATTTTTAAACCAATCAATTTTGATGTAATTATCATGTTGGTGTTCGTTACTCAGCAGACAGAACAATGAATCCTGAACAGCTTTTGTTTTATTTATATCAAATGCCAGTTCTCTAAACAGCAGAAAGGTTCTTCCTGGGGCTTCCTTCTCCATGGGGAATTACCTTGGGATGAGCTTTGTTCCTTTTGGGCTGGAAATGCAGCAGACCCAGCAGAGCCTGTGACAGCCAGGATGGACCAAGGAGAACCTGCCAGGTGTGAGAAGAGCCATGAACTTCTTCCTTCTCTCTTCCTGAAGGCAAAACCCAACTTCTTTGGTCCTTGGCGCTCAGCTCTTCTGCTAATGCTGCCACAAGCTCAGTTTGAGTAGGGTGACCTGGTAGCCACATATGTACAGCATTAAAGGACCAAGGAAAAACATTTTGGAGATGATAAAAACACCTCAGTGTGTTGTGTGTAGGAGCAGGGCATGAAAGGACACATTTCCAAGTTTAGGGCTTGGAGCAAACGTTTGGCTTTAGGCTTGTGAGCTGTCACACACATCTCAGGGAACAGAGACAGCAAATTCCTGCCCCAGCCACGGTCTCTGGCTGCAGGAGGGATTACCTGGAGCACATCTGTGCAGTGGCCAAAATGTAGATTTATTGCAGCCGTTCTGCATCTTGTCCTGCAAAATCAATCAGTCAAAGGGGCCTCATTTCCTCTCCAGTTCTTTGATCTGTTCCCGTAGTTGGAGAGAGGTGAAATCTGTGTTTCAGCACAGACCAGGGGAGAGAACAGCTTCCTGAGCTCTGTCTGGGATGTCTCGGGCACAAAGACGAGCAGGTGTGCTCTGTGCCCAAAGAGGATCAGCCCTGGTGTCCCCAAAGCCTTTTGCATTTTGCTTTCCTGTAGTGGTGTGCTTTGTCATCAACTTTGTATTAATGGTCTGTTCCTTGTACCATTGCAAGTTTTGCACTTGGTTGTACCCTCTTGTACCCCTCCTCTCCAAGGGCAAGATTGTCCTCTGAAACCCTTCCCAAGTCTGAGAATGTTCTCTGAGGGGCCCAAAGTGGTAGGCCCTGGGACAGAGAATCCTCCTCTATCCTGGGGAGATTGGCTGAGGAAAACNCAAGGCCTTTTGCATTTTGCTTTCCTGTAGTGGTGTGCTTTGTAATCAACTTTGTATTAATGGTCTGTTCCTTGTACCATTGCAAGTTTTGCACTTGGTTGTACCCTCTTGTACCCCTCCTCTCCAAGGGCAAGATTGTCCTCTGAAACCCTTCCCAAGTCTGAGAATGTTCTCTGAGGGGCCCAAAGTGGTAGGCCCTGGGACAGAGAATCCTCCTCTATCCTGGGAAGATTGGCTGAGGAAAATATAATCCAGCAGTCAAGATAACCCTTGAGAGCACTGGTTGGTGGACACCCAGGACCCATCCCCTATTCCCCCTCTCCTTAAAACCTGATGCATGGCTTTGTTCTCTGCTCTGGTCTGGGGGAGACCATCAAGGCAAAGGTGCCATGGGGTGCCTTCAATAAACCATCTCTTCTCACCACAGCCAGAGACACTCCTTTCTTCATCTTTGTTGTCACAATAAACCTGCCCCAGAGTGCCACACTGGGACCCACTGGGTCGGCTGAATCTGCCAGGCAGCAGAGAGAGGCTGTACTGAGCCCTGTAACAGGGCCAGGCTTAGCTGGGCTGAGATAACAGCCCCGAGGGGAAGAATTTACACTTTCCCTTACACACAGAAACTGCCTTTAATGTCGCTCACCCGCCAGTGTGAACCAGAGGGCAAATGCCACAGATTTCAGAGGCCGTGGACAGCACTCCTGATATCCAGGATTTTTCACTTGCAGGCTTTGAAAACATGGGATGGTTTTGTGGAGCTCTTTTGCCTAATGGCAGCCGGCCAGGCTTGCTAAGAAAAAGTTACAGATTCTAAGTTCCTCCGCAGTGAATTGTGCTGACATAAGTAGGCAGTGTAAAAACATGTGAAAGACAAGGCGCTGCTTTTTTTTTTTTTTTTTCCTCCTAAGACTGGAGAAAAGAACTACAAAAGGATTTCCTACTGCCCTGAGCTAAACTGGGTACTGTGGGTCCTGTGCTGGTTGAGTTTCTGCCCGGAGTTCTCCATCTGTCCCACTGGAAGTCAACCTGAAAGGAATGAAAGGAGTTGTGAAGGACACAGAAAAGCAACCAAGGAGAAGTAAAAAAAGAAAATAGGGAAATCTGACATTATGCTAAGAAATATTTTTCAACTCCCACATGAAAATCTATTCAATGATTTTTCATCTAATTAATCTAATTAAGCATCTAATTAATATACTCTTTATTTAGAGGATTTGCGTGTTGCTACACAGCAAGATTTTGAATAATTTAGGTTTAAAATATGATTTTGCTGGTCAATAAATGGAAAGCAGACAACATGATTAGAAGAATGTATTTCCTGAGCTAAGGTCCATGTTTCCCATTCTCAGAATGGCTGAGCAGTGCACAGTCACAGAATAATTCCAGGAATAAACTGCCAGTGGAACTCACACCGTGTGGACATTCCAGTGTGCCTTGGTAAAGCCCTGCGATGAGAAAACAGATTACAATTTCAGATTCAGTGGGAAACTTAGTTTTCCTTTTTCCCCCAGAAAAAAGAAGTGATGTTGATTCAGGTTTGTGTTTTCAGCCCGTGTTTGCACCGAGCAGAGCAAACAGTTGGGTGGCTGAGGATGGCCACAGCTTCGTTCTCTTCTGCTGGGTTGGAGCTGAGAGCAGTGCTGGGTGATACCCCTGGAGATTCAGCTTTCCTCCTGCAGTACCCCTGCTATCCTCTCCCCACAGCTGCTCATGAGGCTCGCCCCTCACAGTGGCCATGTCCCAAAGGAGCTCTGGATGTTTGCTGGGGCTCACTTGGGATAAAGGGCTGAAGGACGAGGGTGTCAGTGCAGCCTCCCTCAGCTGAGCCATGGCTTCCACTGGGCTCAGGCCCTGGAGAACTTTCTAGATGTGCTTAATGTACCTGAGCACGTCACAGCTCTAAGACATTGCCTCCCTCCCTCCAGCAGAGCTGGGGGAATTAATTCTTTTAGTGTTAACTTGGTATTAAATCCAGAGAAAGTTGGACCGCTTCGCTGGTGTTTTAGTTAGTTTTAGTTTTGTAGTCAAGCAGATAGAAACTCACCTGTTCCATTTGCCTGATTCCATCAATTAGACAGTGATTGGCAGGTGAGGAAGTCACAAAAACAACCTTTTCTGCCTCCTCATTACTTCAGTGTGAAATTGTTCTTGAAGAATGTGTCATTCCTCTCGTGGGGACCCTGGGAAGCCTTTCCACACCATGCTGTATTGGGTGTTTGAATATTCTCAGACACTTGGCTTAAAGTGAGGGCTAAAAAGTGTGTTTTTCTTTAAAGCAGCACCTAATCAGTGAGATTTTGTTTTGCCAACTGATTCAATATTCAAATAGCATTATTGCAAAAAACACACCACTTGCTTGAAGTGAGTGTCTGTTCCTTGTCATGTCAAGAACCTCCTGCATGTTTGTTTTGATCATTTTCTTAGTAAAAAGTACTTCAGATTCTGCTTTTTCCCATACCATTCTTCAATGAAATGTTCCACGAGGTAGAAAAGACATCTGTCCATGTAGATTTGAAAGGAGACAAGGCTGCACCTTAAACTTACAGAAGCTAAACACCGTAATTAAATTACAGCGTCTGTGCCGTGGAAATATAGATTTATGATAACACAGCAGTAAAGCCTTTTCTTCTGGAAAGTAATCTATTTAAAGAGCTCACTCATCTCATCTGCAACAATACTTATTGAAAGATTGGGACCTCAGTTCATACATCATCCTTAATGTACTCTTATCTAAACTCTGCCACATTCTGTGGGATAAGGACAGAGGGAATTGGGATACACGATGCTCCTGCCAGGGTTTGGGTTTACCTGGGAACCATCACCCCCTGAGCTCCTGGTTACTGTGTTGTCTGAAGAGCATTCGAATGGCAGCAGGAGAGCAGAACTCAGGAACACATGGCATGTGCCAAAGAAGAGAGAAAAATAGAAAAAATATTCTTAATATTCAGGAAGAATATTAAGAAGAATCAAAGAAATATTTGAAGCAGATTTCACAACAGACGAGCTCTCCTAAAAAGTATTAAAAATGTATGGTTGAAAACTGGGATGTCAAATAATGAGTCTGTTTGCAGCAGGGGAGGAACAAAGCCTGACAGGGCAAGTTCATGAGTCAGCACTTGCTGCTGTTCCACGGGGGGCTTTGGGATCCAAGTTTGCAGCACTGAGGGAGCAGTGTTGTCATCCCTGATGCAGCAGAGCAGGGCTGGCACTCCAAGGGTGGGCAGCAAAGGCATCAGAAAGGCTGAGTCAGGTTCCTGCTCTGTACTTTGAAGGGCAAAATGGCTTTTTTTTTTTTTTTTTTTTTTTTTTTTTTTTTTTTTTTTTTTTTTTTTTTTTCTGCTTTTTTATTTAT
>VYXF01006146.1:243142-375352 GCA_013397295.1 Polioptila caerulea | reverse complement strand
TTTTTTTTTTGAGGGAAAAATTTTTTTTTTTTTTTTTTTTTTTTTTTTTTTTTTTTTTTTTTTTCCCAGGACTCTTTTAAAACTCAGATTTTGCAGACAGAGGTGAACGGGATGATAAAATCCCATCACCAGATAATCATTCATGGATCAGGGAGTGATTTTCTCTCGTTCCCTATTGACATTTTTCCACTTAAGGGAGGCCAGGCACTTCTATCCAATACTGCCAATGGTTTTTTATAAGCAAGGGAAGGAGTGAAGGCTGCATTTACAACAACCTCCATGGAAGTTCCTTGGCACATTTGTTGTCAGCAAAATTACTTGAGCAGGAGTGTAAATTCTGAAAAGGAGCAAATTAATATCTGGGTTTTTCTCCTGTCAGGAATTACATGTTACAGACAGAGAGTATCAAAGATCCATTTTTACATAATAAGTTTTTGAAGTGCCAATTTTTCTATTTCTTTCTTCTGGGGATGCTTTTTGGAAAGTGTTTTGCACCATTTGAAGCTGCTGCTTAAGAGATCCTGGAGGTTTTGCTTGTAAGGGAATTTTAATTTAATTAAAATTTAATTTTGTGATGCTATAGTTTTGGTAATAATTTACAATGAAATTTTAATCTTATAAACCACTAATAAAATGTACCTTTTTATCCCAGAAAATTTTATTTCTATATGATACAGCCAAATTATATGCTTATTTAGCTGTGAATGTGTATTTCCTTGCTGTATCTTAGAATGGAAAAATAAATGTAATTAAATTTTAGTCTAACAAGCTTAACTAGAGCATCTTCCAGCAACATGCTCTAGAATTTAGTTTTCCAGATAAACTCAGTGTGTCACCGATGTCCAGGGAGGATCAATAGAATTGAAATTGCAGTTTCCCTCCAAGTGCTGCTGTGTTTTATTGCTCACCCATTTCCAACCAGTCCCCTTTCCCCTGCCAGATGGGGCCATGGCCATGGAACATAACAGACAGGGAGTATCTACCAATGGTGCCCAAACAGTTCCATTTCCTTTTCCTTTCTGGGTTTCCATCCCACTCTGGAAAGGTCCTGAGCTGCCTTGTCTCCCCAGGGAGCAGGAATTTCCCTGGGTGCTCAGTGTTGGGAGGGTTTGGGCTCTGACTTTGAACCCTTCTTCCAGAGGAGGTGGAATCACCCCCAGCCTGCAGTCTGTGGAGAAGGCAGGGATGGAATTCCAGCTTGGGGGAGATGCCCTGGCACTGCTGGACCAGGAATGGGATTTGTTGACTTGTCTGCTGGATTCATCCCATTTCTTTAAGCTGCAAGTTGGCCCCAGAAGCTCAAGAGCTAACCTTGAAGTGCATCTGAATATTTGTGTGTATTTCTCATCCAGTAGTGATGCCAAGCTCACCCTCAGCCAGTTTTGGCATGAGGATAAGGAGTTAAATCTGGAGAAGCAGCTGGCAGGAGGCTGCTCTGTGGCTGCAGAGGAGGGGGTGGATGGGCCAGGCAGCCACTTGGGGACTGCAGTCTCTTTTTGGTGTGATATTCCTTGATTCCACATTAATGGGAGCGACTTGTGTGCATCAGACACAGATTAGACCTTGCAAATTCGCTTGCTGTCTCTCCAGCTTTCCCTCCCCCAGGTCACAGTCCAGATGCTGGGAGGATTTTGTTTGGTTTGTGCCCACACAAACAGAGTGCAGCAACTTCTGCAAGGCTGGGGCCAGCGGGGCTCTGCTCGTTTGAGGCTTGGTTTCTGGGCCAAAGCAAGTGGATCATATTTGCAGTGCTGGGGCTCTCAGGGTGTTCACAGGGTGTTACTGATTTCACATGAGGATCAATGCAGTCTGAGGGGGCACTGGGCTCTCACCATTCCATCCCTGCCCAGATGCATACTGAGCACTGTACCAGACCCAGGCAAACCCTCCACTACTGTTAGCTACTCTATTTAGGCTAAGTTAATTTGAAGTTGAAGTCATTGCCAAGATTTGAGTTCACTGGAGTTTTTCCCAAACAGAATGAAAATTAAGATAAACATATCAAAATCCTTTTTTCCCAAGGCCTGTATTTACCATGCATTTTTCCAAGTTCCCCATTGCTGTTGCTGAGATCCAAGTTCTTTCACCTGCCAGCTGCAGCGACTTATTGGAAGAGCAGATTCCTGAGCCTTTATCTAGTCCTTGCTTTCAATCTGATATTTATTTATTTCTCATTTGAAATTGATAGACTTTGGCTTCTCCTTCTAATGAATATTGGATAGGGGGTGGTATATATTTATACATCCTTCTGTTTGTTCCAAACTGGGGCCATCTCTCCTGTACTCTGGTGAAGAGAATCTTCCTGTTGCATTTTAAGGAGTGAGAGTCCCACTGGGAACTGTCCCTGGCTTGGATCCTCCAACCCTTATTGTGATTTATTGTGGAATAACAGCACAGAAGAAAACTGCAAATTCCTGTAGCATATTGTGGGTCAAACCTCTTTGGAACTTTCCAGAGACCAGGATACATTTTTGTGTTCTGCATTTCTCCTGCTCGTTGTTTCTTCCTCAGCTTTTGAAAATGACTTGAGGTTTTTGGGAGGGGAAGTTGGTTTGCTCTGTGTCCTGGCTCTAAGAGTTCCACACCAGCCCTCAGACCTGAGCTGGGAACCTGACAGGACATCCCTCCAGTGATGGGGACTCACACTTATCAAAAATGTGACATTTCAAGTGTTAGAAACTGGTGGGAGTAGAGGGGGAGAGGCTGCCAGCCAGCTCTGTCCTCATCCTTTATGCTAACCACTATTTGCATTTTTCATTCAGGAAGAAGGGAAATGTTTAATCAAGTCCTGTGCACTTGCTTTCCCTCACTTTTTCTCTGTGTCTTTGACAAAGTATGAAAAATGCATAAGTTGGACAGTGATGTTTGACAGATTATCTCTGGGATCCCTTGGGACTGAAGAGATTTGCAGTTGGGCTTCCTGATGTGTTATTTAGCAGAACAGACAGACCTTGAGTCATTTGGTTTCCCACTTCCCAGGCTCCTGGAGTACCACTGAAGTACATGCTGGAGCAACATTGTTCTCCTCTACATGGGAAAAAGCATTATCAGATAATTGGACTGTGTCATGAAGATGTAATAAAAATCCTTAGGAAATTAATTAATGCACATGTACAATAGCTACTTTACACCACAACACTTGAGCCATTTAAAATGAGGTTCTTTTTAAATAGCAAAAGCAATTAGTCTGCTCAGACTGATTGCTGGCCAATTTTTGTAATGCAAGAATTTTTTTGATTTATGGGAATAAAAAAATTGAGAAAGGGAAGGGTAAAATTCCACTGTGGCTGTTCTTAACAAGAAAACTGTCGAGCTCTAGCTGTATTTTTCCTGAGCTGCAGCTCTCTCTTGCTTCCTGCAGTCCTGAGATTGAAACTTTTATTGCATTATCTTCACAAGTTTTAGCTCACTGGTGCAATAATGTTTACTAATACCTGCTATGTTCAGATACAGAGTTGGATTGTGTTTTTTATGGTAAATCTCTTCCTCCTTAAGGAAAAATTATTCAGGCTGAAATATCCACGTTCTTTTCGGTGACATCTTGAAATAAAACCCCCTCTAAAGTCCCTGATGCCATCACTTCTACTTTAATAACAATAAGGCAGAATATCAGCAGTGAGAGTAGAGCAGGAAATGCAGCGTGGCCCTGGAATGGCCACAACCTCCAGGGCTGAAATAGAATTTCTGCTCTTGGGCTGGGTGCAGCACACATCTGCTCCTTGCCTGACTCAAAACAGGTCCATTGGTTCTGCTGAAGAGCTTGGCATGTATTTAAACATCTGATTGAATCCCAGCCCATCTTGGCAGTCAGGAAGTATTTACAGTGTTTGGGGGGGCTACAAATAACTGGGAAAATGTCCTGCATCAGCTGCTGGCTCTCCACAGGTTGGTGTTGTAGCGAGACCTGGAGGAGCTGAAGGGAGTTGTGGTCACATGTGAGGCAGAATTTTAGGCAAGTGAGGAGCAGTGAATGCATCCTAACTTTGGTGGTGGTGCCAGCCAGCTACAGCTGTGCCTCAATCCCCTGCAAACACTCTCCCCCTGCAAGCCCTGCGTGATCTCCCCTGTCCCTCTCTCTGTGGCTCTTCTGCTTGCCTGGGTTCCTTCAGGACAGGACACATTTCCTTGGCTTCCCACCTCCCTGCCTGCACTAGCTGGAGCAAGATTAGGGCTTCACATGCCTTTTCTTTGGTAGAAAGGGAAAAAATATTGAGTAAGTGACACAGAAGAGGAATTGCTACGCATATTAGGCAGAGAGTGATTGCTGACAGCATGCATTATGTAAAAGGGGAACCTGCACCAAATGAAATACAAACCTTGCTGCAATTTAGCTGTTAATTTAATGTATATTATAGGGGTTTCAGGTATCACATTGTCTGGGGACAACTTAGCTTAAATTTTCTTACAGTTCCCAGAATGTACTTGTGGTTTTACAATTTCAGCTGCATCTTCGAGTGACTTTGAGAGCATGTAGTGACAGGACAAGGAGGAATGGCTTCAAACTGGATGAGAGCAGGCTCAGATGAGATACCAGGGATGTGAGGCATTGAGGCCTTGGCACAGGGTGCCCAGAGCAGCTGTGGCTGCCCCTGGATCCCTGGAAGTGCCCAAGGCCAGGCTGGATGGAGCTTGGAGCAGCCTGGGACAGTGGGAGGTGTCCCTGCCCATGGCAGGTGGTGTCACTGGATGGGCTTTGACATCCCTTCCCACCCAAACCTTTCTGGCATTCTCTGATTCTATGCTGAACTTTTTCTTGCCATATCAGGCTTGTCCTGTCCCTGGTATGGGTGTAGAGAGAACTATTCCAGAAAATATACTAATCTTTTTTTCAAGGAAAACATGATGAACCTTGTGAATTCCATGGTTTTCTTTCAGTCTCATGGTTTTCTCACTGTGAAGAGCTCCTGAGCTGCTCTGTCATAGCATGTGGCAGGCTGAACTGCTCAGCTCTCTGTAATTGATACCCTCTTGGAGAACTGTTTGATGAAGTTTGTTACTGCTTTCTGTGCCCACACTGTGCTCAGCAGTGAGCAGTGTGAGTCCTGCCTCAGTGCCTGATTCCCACTGCTCTCCTGGGGAAGGGAATGCAGAGTCCTTGGGCACTGCAGGGCTGTGTGCAGGAGCCTTTACATGACAGAGCACCAGGAAAATCCTCAGTGCCAGGGAACAAAAAATGTGTCTGCTTTGCTGCTAGGTGAACGAGTCAAAGAGGCTGCAAAACACAGAGCCAGGGCTGGGGAGCTGGAAATGGGAAATAACAAGAAACAAGAAGAGAGATGGAGGCAGGAGCTGTTCTGTGAGGAGAGGGTGAGAAGGAACAGGTTCTCTGAGTGCCCTGATCTGTGTTGTAGCAGAGAAACTTGAGATTTGCATCACTGCAGAGCATTATTCCTGTGACCCAATAGATCTCAGTGTTCCCTATCTGTTATTGTGAAGTCTCCTGTGTGTCACTTTGGTAACAGAGGGGCTTATTCAGCAGGAACACTTGACCCAAAATCAATGGCTCACACTCGAGATTGTAAATTAAACAGCTTTTGACCAGAGCTGAAGATTTTGTACTGCAGAAGTGAAAATTCAGATAATGGCTATTCTATGAATAATATAAAAGTCAGATTTCAACAGACACACTGGGATGGAGGAAATGCAGGGATCATTTCACTATCACTCCAATCACAGGTACTTGGTCGTGCTGCCTGTCAGGTGGGATATTCCCTGAACACCTCTAGCTGGACATTAACATTGCATATTTGAATTCCTAACAAGGGTGGTTTAAAAAATTTAAAAATATTGTTTTTTAGTCTGTGTGGTGGAGGTGAAGCTGAAGGAACCTGCTGACATATTTGCTGCTATGAATTTTGACAGAAAATTTGCAGGTTCACAGTCTTGGAAAGTGTTAAGTACTCAGATTGTCTCAGCTCCATGAATCTTCCCAGGAACTCAGTGTATTGCAAGACAACTGTAAACAGCTTCAAGAAACCTTCAAGCCATCAGTTGGGGCATGTTTGAAACCACACGGTGTTTTTTTAAAATGTTATTTAGTGATGCCAAAATTTAAAAGGCTTTAATCAGTGATTTAGCTGTAATATTTCACCTGGTGTAGTTCTGTTATGACCCATTGGGAAACATCCCTCAGAATGAAGGTATGGGTTGCTTATATGAGCTCTCAAAGAATTTCCTTTTGTGTGCTGGGCTTTCCACAGTTATCCTCAGGGTTTGGTTTAAACCTGTTAAACTCCAGGAGTGATCACCATGGGATGCTGGAGATGTGCACAACTCTTTGGGAGCAGCAGAAAGCAGCTCTGTTTCCTGACCTGTGCTCCACCTGTGCCCACCTTGGAGCACAGCACAGCTCTCACAGTGCCTGCCAATCCACGCCTGAAACCACTGGGATTCAACTGTGAGAGGCAGAGAGTGAACAGCTCCAGGGCTCTGTCTACCAGGATATTCTTTCTTAAGTCTCTTCTTCCAAGAGAAATTCACATTCTATCAAAATGAGGGTGGATTGTCTGCTTGATGCCACTGTCCTACTGTTCCTACTGGGTAAAGGAAAACTCTTTCTTCTCACCCTAAATAAGAGCCTGGATCTTTGGCCTGTAAAAGCTGTCTTCCTCTTGATCTCAAATGATGGATAATGATGTATCTTCAAAGTGTGTCAGCTTCATCTGCCCGTTTTTCCCTCTCAATAATGTCTAGATATTATTTAAACCTTCAAAAATGTTTCCATAAAGAAAAAACCCCACCCATTCTCCCTTCTCATACAGAGAGGTAGGAGGCTTCCTTTTGGTGCAAAAGGGCTCTTATTTTAGGAATTATTTGCCAGATTCTGAGCTCTCAGGGCAAACTGCCAAGCCCACAGTTTCTGCAGGCATCTGAGAGGTCACTGAACTGGTTTATAAGGAGTTATCATATAGTGATTACTTAGATGGCTTGTGGTAATGCTATAATGGCAGTTCAATTAATATGATAAGATCTTAATTGCTTGTGTAGAATATTGTCTTTTAATCTATGCAAAGAGCCAAGGGTACAGCAGAGGTGCATATAAATCTGACTAAAGCCAGAGTGCTTGTGCCTCTCACTTGCTTAACCCCAGCTTTTAGACCACTGCAGGCAGAAGAGTCATGTAGGACACTCATTTCTCCCAGTGATGAGAAAACTGTTGGTGAAAATTCTGCCCACAGAGGGGATACAGAAAGGGCCTGTCTCCAAAAATAGAGGCCTCAGCTCCTACTCAGGGAAAGGAGATGCTTGATCAGCAAAGGAGTGTCTGACAGGCATATCAAAGTCCAAAAGAGTGACCTGTGGGCTGAAAAGTATTTCAGGAGTTTCAGCTAAAAAGTTGGGCTTTTTAGATAGAAGCTTTCACAAATCTGCTTTGTTGAGCTCAGTTTGTGACTCCTGGACATGTTCAAATTTAGAGATGGCTCTCTCTCTAACAAATAAAAGTCAAATGCCAGCAGCCTTTTTTTTCTCGCTTTCACTGGCCCATTAGAAGTGTCTTCAGCCCCTGGAATTCCCAGACCAGTTTCAAATCTGGGAAGTGGGCACAGAGAAGAGTCCTGTCATAGAAACTGGTAAGGGGCCTTCCAGCTTTATTGCACACACATTTACCTGGGCTAACAAAAGGCACAAATCCTCATCTGTACCAAAGTGGTTTTGTTGTAGAAAAGTGACATTAAATAAGACTTAGTTGCCTAGTTCAGATGATAATTATTTCCAATTAAATTTGTATCATCTGCATGCAATGGGGCACAGGAATGTCTCAGCCAGCAGGGCTGTCAAATCTGAGTTTTTTCAGTTCATATTCTCAGAATCATTTAGGTTGGAAGAGCCCTCCTGGACCATCAAGTCCAACCATTCTCCCAACACTGTCAAGGGACTCTGACCCATGTCCCCAAGTGCCACATCCACAGGGCTTTTGGATCCCTCCAGGGATGGGGCCTCCAACCCTGCCAGGGCTTGAGAGCTTTTTTGTTAAAGAAATGTTTCCCAATATGGAACCTAAACTTGGAGTTTTTCTTTGCTACTACGGATGAATGTAAAGGAGCTGTGGTAGAAAACTTCCTGCAGGATCTGGGAGGGAGTGACTTTGGGCATCAGTTGTGACAGTTTTCCACAGGGGAGGGGTATGGAGGAAATACAAAGAGGTGCCCGTGGTTAAGGTGAGCAGCTGGGACACGGATGATGAGGAGGAGATGGGAACCCACAGGGATGGAAAATGCAGTAACTGCTTGATTCAGGCCCTGAAGGCAAGAACGACCTTCCTGTGCTGAGAGGAGGGGATGGGTGTGCAGACTCAAAGGTTTGGGCATGGTTTAATAATTCAGAGTTTCTTGACTCTGAAAGTCAAACATTTCTTCAGTGAGAGCCAGAACCATCCTGTCCTTAATGAACCGAGTTCCACAGTTCCAGTGCAGGCTGGAGGGGACGTGATCCCTCCAGCACGTCCAGGACTATCACAGTGGGATTTCTTGCCCTTCTGAGTAATCCTGCTGTGCAGAAAGGTGATGCTGAGCTTAGGCAGATGTTTTGCTGCTCTGCCTCTTCAGTGGTCAGGTTTTTCATTCCCCACCTTGCATGTGGGCTATGAATAAACAGCAGCCTGCCGTTCGCAGAGGGCAAGGGAACATTTACTCCATGGTTTTGAGCACATGTTCCCTCAGCTAGAGAAACATTCTGTCTTTATTCTGTTTTTCCACCTCTGCCTTTTTATTAGGAAAGAGGTCTGCATCTTTAATGCACTACTTTACAACCTTTTATGTGGAAAGATTAACAAAAAGGAACCACACTTAATATAAGATGACAACTTAGGTTTGCCTGTGGATTCTTTTTTGGCAGACGTTCTCTTAGTAAATTACATTTGACAACCTGAAATAAATTCAAACCAAAATTTATGCCTGCATTTGCTCACAAGGCTGTGGTTCATCAGACTGTGTGGTTAAAAAGCTATGAAAAGTAACAACTAATTTAAAAACTTATTTTTAGACAACCCACATGGGCTACCGATGCTAAAACTTTGTTTAGGAAAATCAGGTTTCTGAACACGTGGAGGTAATTTTTCAGCTGATAATAGAGTTACTTATAGATGTTTGTGCAAGAAAAAGAAAACAACATTACGAAACAAGAAGAAATGAGTCATAATGATACACTTTCAGTTGCAGTTTAACACAAAAAAGGTTTTAGAAACATAACCAAGGACACGGCATCATTGAAAATTTTCCCAAAGGAGAAGTCAATGTTAGCCGAGATTGCCAGAATTTACTTTAGCTATTACTATGGATGAATAATTATGCTCAATTCAGCCAGTGATATGGGTTCACAGCAGGTTAATTGGTAATAATGGGTTTCATTCCAAACAGTGAGGAATGATTTTTCAACAAAAAAAGTGCTCTCACTGAGAGCTGAAGATGTCCTTGCTTTCTGTGCTCCACAGTCACAGTAGCGTGTGTTGGACACCTGGGCTCTGGGTTCAGGGAGCTGCCCTTGCTTGCTCGTGGCTATTGACAGGGGATGGAACAGGCTGAAGCATCATCTCAGCTGGACAACCTTGGCCTGCTTTTTAAAATTATTTTCCTTCCCCCTGGCTAAAATTTGTGTCTGGACCAAGGAGAACAGAATGATCTTGTTAAAATCCCCAATGCAGACAGACCTTTATCTCTGTTGTAGAGGTGTAAACACAGAGTGAGTCATTTGAAGAAAAGCAACTTGGTATAAAGTGGTCTAAGAAGAATTTTCTGTGTTTGTGCCTACAGAATAGCATGGGAGTTCTCTAGCCCTTCCTCACTGCACCATATAAATAATAATGAAGCAGGAATAAGCCTATTGATTGGGAGCTGGCTGAGAACAGGATCTGAGCTCTCCATTCAGAATCTTCTCTCCCTTCAGCACCTTCCCCTGAGACAGGGCTGTAGTTTGTCATGTACACACATGCCCAGGGATGAGGAATATCAGTGTGTAGCACAGGAGAAGGTGTGAACACAGTTCACCCTGGATAAGCCTCCTCACCTGGGTTACACCCCATCATCTCCCTTGAAGTGTTTTATCAAACTCTTCCATCCTTCACCTTCTGTGGATGGTTTCCTGTCTCAGCATTCAAGTCCTTCTTTTCCCTTTGCTTCCTAAATTGTAGTTTCTGCATTTGAGGGTCCCAGTGACTTTATCAGAAGCTCTCCAGACAGCAGGGAGTAAATCTCAATTTAAAAAAGAAAAAAGAAAACCCTCAATATTTAGGCCTTTCATTAGTTCAAAAAGAAGGAAAAAAACCCAAACCTCTGTATGCATGTTCAGAAGCTGCTGTGTCTAGTCCTGTTGGATTTGTATGCAAGTCATTCCATACAAAGAGAAGTTGGAAAGACATTAATAGGACACTTCCAAGGTTGAAATATTTGGGCTGTTATTTTCTCCTCTGCCCTAACTGATGTTTCTTTGTAAAGCTCCCCAGAGAAAAAAATGCTATTACAGTGTTTGGATCCTTCCCCACTTTGATGAGTCAATGCCCCACACTCTGCCTTGGGACCTGTTAGAGCTGGAGCACGTGGAGAGTCCATGGAGGAATGTTCATGAGGGAATGTTCATGAAGGAATGTTTCCCTCTCAGCCCCCTGAAGTCTGGAATCACAGGGCTGTGTGACTGAGCCAGGCCGGCCTGGCCACTCAGCTCTACCCCTCAGCCCCTCCTGCCCAAATATCCCAGAAATTCAGCAGGTTTCCCGTGAGCAGTGGCTGCAGCAAGGCATGAGAACAGAGGTACAAATTTACAAATTTGGGGAGTTTAGGCAGAACAAGAGACTCAGCAATGGGTCAGTGGATTGGAAATGGGGCACACACCTGTGCTCTCTTTGGTGCTGTGGGTAGTGGGCTCAGCTGGGATTCTCCGTGTCCTTCACACAAGGTTTGGACAGTGGGGAAAGGAGATTGTGGGTTTGGTCCTCATATGGGCCTTTCACTTAAAAGTTGGATTCAATGATCCTTCTGAGTCCCTCCAACTCAGACCATTCTGTGATTCTGTGAGTCTGTGATTATCTAACAGGTCCTTTAATTCACAGTATGGGCCTTTTCTCTGCTGAGCTTCCTACTGTTCTGTCTTTTGACTGGGCTGCTTATATTCTATTCACTTTCCATACATTTGGTAGGTGTTCTTGTTGAAAATTTTCCACTGTGTTTGTTTTTATTTTAATCTTGATTTAGTCCTGTGTGATCCTTTTCCTTCCTTGCTGTGTGAGATGTTCAAGCAGAAGGAGGTGTTTGATACCTGTCCTGAGGAAGGCTGTGCTAAAAGTCATCCCCATTTCTGTGGGCACAGATAACCCTGAAATACTGACCAGCACTTGTCCCTTCCTCTCCCCAGAGGTACTGACTGCTTTGCCTACCATTAATTACACCACCTGCAATCTCACCTTGGACTTTTAAAACCTTATGTGGTGTTTTTACTCCCAGATTGTCTCAGATACAAATTGCAGGTAATTATCTACATCCATCATCCTTCCCTGTGTTTCATTAAACATGGAATAGTTCTGCACTGCTGTCTTGACTTCTCCCTTCCATTTCCCTCTCTGCCCATCAGTGCCATTAAGGAAGTTTTGCTTCCAAGGTCTTCAAAGGGCAGGTAGGATGAAGTCTCAGGAATTGGAACACCACATATTAGAGCAGCACCACTGCATCCCCCCCGAAATAATAAAACATCCAGCATCTGTCTTGGGTAGAATAACCTTTTGCTTCAGGCTTTCTCACTCCTGGGAGCTGTATTTTACCCTGAGGAAATATTTTACTGCTTTTGTTCCCTGAGTCTGCCACCAGAGTGATATATGTGTATGTATTTAATATGCTCTCCATGCAAAATCCGAGGTGACCTATGCATCCTGTGCTCAGACTCAGGAGCCTGCCTCTGATTTCACTAACCAGGAAGGAGCTCTCCTCCAGTCAGGGAGGTAATTCCAGTCTGAAGTTGGTGAAGGTAATGAATTAAACCATGAGATTGTTCTGTGACTACAGGAGTGGAGCTTTTCCAAGTGCTTTCCTTGCAGTGTAAATCACTTGGATTCAGATCCTGAGCTTAACTGAATCACTCATTCCACTGAAGCTTTGAAATAATCCAAGGAATGTGCTCACTTCCTTAGGCAAGTGAGAAGGATATCACTTGATGCACTGATTTAGGAGCAGATCTAACACTTTTAAAAGTCCAATTAGAATCACAAAATTCTTTGCATTTGAATGCATTTTGAACAACACAATTTATATAAGAAATAAATCTATTTTTCAAATAAAGCTTCAAAATGTTGCTGCTCTAGCAGCTGAATGAGTCTTACAGATGTGACAGGAATGCTTTGAAATGTAGCAAAATGCTCTTTAGCCTGTTGAAGAGATAGAAATTGCTCACATTAGAATAGAAATGAGTAGTAAATTTATATAACAAATGATGAGCAGTCTGGAGTGCGTGGATCAGACGTTCAAATTAGTTTCTCTCATAACTCCAATGAAATTTCAGTTACACAAAGATGAAAAGGGAAGATGTGAAGCAACACTTGACCAAGGTGCAAGGTCCTGCACCTGGGTCAGGGCAGGGCTGGACGGGGCTTGGAGCACCCTGGGGCACTGGGAGGTGTCCCTGCCATGGCAGGGGTGGCACTGGATGGGCTTTAGGGTCCCTTCCTACCCAAACCAGGCTGGGATTCTGTGAATATCTCAGAGGTGAGATTCGGTGGGATGCTGTGAATACCTCATTTGGCAGAATTCATATGAAAAATCAGGCATTCATGCAAATGAGAAAAATTACCCTCTGTTTGCTAGTCCAGATTCCCTTGCATGCCTCTAGTATGTGAATAGTAAGGAGTCTGAATTACTTGGACTGCTGTTTTGACTACATGGAGCATTTTTAAAATCTCCTTTTATTTCTCTAATATTTTCAACTTTGCAGGTGCTCTGAACCAGCAGTGATAGTGTGACAAAATCACAATAGGGTGATTTTTCAGCTGAAGTGCTCCAATTCTCCTGCATTTCTCTATCAGGATGCAAGTTCCTTCAACCAGAAACTAGAATCCTAATTATTTATATATTGATTATATATATATAAAAATTATTTCTGACCTGTACTCTAGGAGATTTATTGGTGTAAAATCCACTTGTTGATTTTTATAATGCTCTAGGTGGTGGGAATGGCTTTGATTGATATCCCACAATGATATTAATAATATTGTTTGTATATTTTAAACATTGTAACTCAGCTAAATGAGGACATAGATCTGCAATGCCAACATATTAATTTTGTAGTACTACAAACATCTATTTTTTGTTAATGCAACTTGTATGTTCCTTTTTAATTTCCTCAGCTGATCCTTGTGTTAGTGTGCAGGAGCAGGCGGAAGCAGCTCTGGAGTCATCCATCACAATTTATAAAAACTTTTTAGCAGTGTGTGGGTTGTCTCGTGCTTGCAGAGAGGATATAATTCACTGGCTGTTCTCTGCTGCTGAGGAAACAAAGCCTTTCTCTGAGAGCAGCAGGCACTGGGCTCCATTTATTTGTTCTTTTACCTCCTCATGATCAGAGTCCACGGAATGGTTCAGGTGGGAAAGGACCTTCAACACCACCTTGCTCCAATCCCAGCTTCCTCTAGACCAGGCTGCTCCAAGCTCCATCCAGCCTGGCCTTGCTCCTCACATCCCTTCACTCTGAGAGCACAGCACAGCCTTATCTCAACAAGGGAAGTTTAAATTATTTCCAAAGCAGGTCAGAATAGAAAAGGTTCAGTTACAGTCAGGGCCTTTCCATGACAACAACTGTGTGCCACTGAGGTTCTTTGTCATCTTTGCAGTAAGTAACTGGTCCAGTTGAACAATTCCACTGATGTCAGTCATTAGGAAGTGTTTTTTTCATGCTCATGTTTGTGTTTATCCATTACACGTGTGTACAACGTCCACGTAATGCTGTACACACAAAATCAGATGGCCCAGGTCTGAAACCAAATTTCAGTGTCTGCCACTGCTACAAGGGAGAAATCATTGAAGCAGAACCACAAGGAAAATAAAGAACAAACCTGAACATGAAGGTATTTTACTGCTATAAGTGTTGTTGATGGACATTCAGGTGTATCCTGTACAGCTCTGGAAAAAATCAATACCTGAGTTCCTTCAGTGCTGCTTGAAAAATTGTACAATGACTTACAGAGTGACTGGTTCACAAACAGCTTTGGAGGGCTCTGAGTCCATGTGTGCTGCTGATTTAGAGCTCTGGGCTCATTTTTTAGAAGTTAGTGGACAGAAAGCAATCAGTGAATTAGATTGTGAAAAAGTAAAAGGTTTGCAGTTCACTCGCTGCAAAACTCTCCTTGGTGCTGATTTACCAACCTTCCTAAATTCTTGTGAGGTCTCTGTATCAGCTGTTCCTATGGAGTAGACACTTGAGCCAGCAACAATAGCAGACACTTTTGTGATAGGATGCTGTTAATCAGAAAACAATTTTGGCTTTTGGGAAAACCAGGTGCCCTGTGGTGTCAGTTGGGCAGCGGCTGCAGTGGGGTGTCTGTAAGGTGAAACATTTGGGAAGTGCTGCTGGATTTCTCAATCCTCAGACATGGCTCCAACAAATTCATTTTTAAGAGAGTGATGGTTTAGGATTTTTTAAACCCAGAGACTTTATACACACTGCAATATAATAAATTATAACTTACTTTGAAATAGCTGATCAAATAATTGGTCATTACTTGCATTTGTCTTCTTGGTACTAGTTAAGTAAATGTACAGGAAAGATCCCACTACTTAGTTGCTGCACTAAAGATGCAGGAGCTGAATAATTGTTGAAAAAGAAATCAAATTGGTGGTTTAAGAACCACTGATCTGTAAAAATGAAATTTTAATTATATTCTACAGCATTTTTCACTTTCGAGACATACAAAACATATCTAGTGCATTCCCAGCATCTGGCAGTTATTTGTGGCATTATAGGAACTTTCCTCCCTGGAACACTAGGCCAGATCCTTCACTGGAAAAAATCACTTTTAACCCAGTAATAACTTTGTTAAATACAGTGTACAATGCTCTTGCACAGGAATCCTCCTTTTATCCAAAGGTCTCAGAACTTGATAGCTCTGCCCATTAAAAAAGTAAACAAAACTTTAGCCTTCCTTCAGAGATTCATCAGAAAGGTCAGTGCTCAGTTCCCTCCAATTTCCCAGGCTCAGCTGGGAGCTGATTAAAGCTGCCAGCTACAACTTGTCAGTTTTGTCAGAGACAACTTTATAAACCCTTTGTTATTCACTTTGCTGTGTGTTATAAATATATTTATCTTCCTCTGTCAGGCGTGGACTGGACAGGTGCTAAAAGAGCAGTTAAGCTCTAACATTAATCTCTCTAACAATGTCACTACTTAGTAACTCAAACCAAAAACATGGGCAGAATATTCAGGAATTTTGTCTAGTTCTTCTTATGGGTGACTGGAATGGTTAGGGGGAAAATGTTTGTTATTCCAGGAGGTTTCCAGCAAGTCCATGTCTGTAACATCAGAATATGTGCCTGGCTGTTATTTTGTGTCTCTGGAGACATTTTCCTGAGCTCTCCTGGGTGTATTTGGGACCCAAATATTACCTGAAATCAGCTCTCTCACTTCCTTTCTGTAGTTGCTGAGGCTAGGCAGGCATCTCCTACTGAACACAGAGATCACATTCTGCAGCTGCAGGTTTAGGCATAATGCTGTTAATCCTGTTTTTTTCCAAATCAAGTAGAACTTGTGAGTAAAACCAGGCTGTAGAAAGTTAATTTAATCTAAGTAGAACTGTTCAGCTGTAGAATGTCTTCAGTGAGGTTCTGCAAACCTGGTTGTTTTTCCTTTGGGTTTGCTCTGAGAGGTTTTTACTTACAGAGGTGCAGATAAGGCAGCAAAAGGCCGTGTGACCCATGAAATGCAAGAGCAGTTGCAGAAGGGATTGTGCTGTGCAGGTTTGTCTGGGAGCACAGGCACCCCTGTGCCAGCAGGGCTCACAGCAATCACAGGGAGGGTGCTGAGCACAGGCACTGCTTCCTCCATCACAGCACATCCAACACCAAGTTACCAGAGCCTGGCCACTGCCTGTGAGGAACAACAATTCCTGGGCACAGGAGAAAAGCTGCTCATCTCCAGCTGCCAGCATTTGGATGGGAACTGACTCCATTTCACAGGCCTGTTCTTGATTAAGGCTTCTGCCTCTCTACATGAGTTTGGGGCTGCAGGACAACATCAACTATTATAGACAGGTGTGTGCTTTAGCTTTACTCACTGTAACTTCTCTAAAAGGTCTGAATTAATTTCAAATCTTTGATGTCTTGGGAACTTTCTCAGGGATTTGAAACTATATATTGCCTTTCTCTAATACTGATGAGTTCCAAAATGTGCCATCGGTGCGAGTCTGGAAGGGACAAAAGAGCAAAGGGCAGAGTGTGGCCTGGGTGGGCAGGTGTGGAGACGTGGCCAAGGGTGGCTTTTAGAATCTTCCAGCCATTAATTTCCTGTTCCTGCTTTGCAGCCTAATGCACTGTGACTGGGTGTCACTTGTTTCTTTCATTTCTCAAGGGTCGTGAACAAACAGCACCATTTTAGGATTTTCACAGCGTTTCTGACAAATTCTCTGACTTTTGGACTTGACTGGAATATTATTTCAAACTGCAATAAATTGAAATCTGTGTTGATACGCAGCACTTCCTCAGAGGCTTTATTGTGTTCTGCTCTCAGAGCTGGAAGATGTGTCTTTTGGTTACACTTAGAATCAAAAGCAACATAAATTTAGTGGTTTAACAAATTCCCTCCTGGACTTTTCATCACCCAAACTGATGTTTGTAAGTTTGAACATGCTGTTCTCTGTAAGACAGTCTGTTCAGGAATCGGGATGAAGAAAGACAAGCAGAGGATTTCTTCCAGGTCATGTCTGAGTGAAAGTGCTAATGTGAACATGCTTGTAGTAGACTTTAGTTTCTAGTTATAATCAATACTTGACATATTTTTTCTCATGATTAAATTAAAGCTGAGAAAGTGAGATTTCCCTGAGGAGAAAACAAGTGGCAAGGGAGTTCATTGGTGATCTGCACCTAATTGAAATAAGTGCTATAATTACCTCTGCTCTCATTCATTTCTTTGTCCCTGCTCCCTCCCCCTGGCCCGGTGCCCAACAACTTTCTGGCTTATCACCCACATCAGAGAAAGACAGAGTTCCCACCCGTGGACTTGCTTTTTCAGGACTCTGCAGGATTCCTTAGGAGTGAGGTAAAGGGAGATTGTTTTTGAGCTGTGTTTCTTCTGCATGGCATTTCCCAGCTAACTGAAGAGGCACTGAGCATCCCCATGTCAGCATCCACATGGAGTGAGAGGTTTTCCTCACCAGGAGTGAGGACAGGCTGGGTTCCACCAGCACAGCCACGGGACACTTCAGGCTCCTGGCAGGAGATTTTTTTCCCTGGAGGTTGGATTGGCAGCTGGTGCTTTCTTTGCCTTGCATTCCCCTGTATTTTTGCTGAGGCTGGGTTTTACCCTCGGCTTGAGCAAGGTGTGGGGTGTGGATGTTCTCCACACACCTGGGCTGACACCTGCAGAGGGCTCAGCTGCTCACAGATCCTCTTCCTGCACACCCATCCCTGCCTGGGCTCTGGCACTGGTGGTGGCAGGGACTGACTCACTTGGTTCTCTGAGGGCAGTTCCAGGAAAATGAAAACAGGAATCAAAATAGCTTGAAGAAAGACATCAAGTAGAAAAATGTGACTGGAACCATTTAAAGAGTATTTTCTAGAAAATTATACTCAAGCCTTATCTTCCCCATGCCAGCAGTTTGATTAGATTCTGAATGAGCCTTTTCAGAGTCCTGGCAGGTCAGCCAGACCTCACCTGCTGCTGGGAGCCAGCTGTAGCCTTATTTCTTTATTTCTAGGAATAGAACTCAGCAATTGCTCCACCATTAATGATTTCTGCATCCTGAGTCTCTTTCCCTGTGGCTTTTTGAAGGATTAACCATTGGAAACAAATAATTCTTTTAAACCTCGCATTTTTTAAAGATTTCTTTTAGACCATGAAAATAATTAAACTGTTTTGAATCTGGAAAATTGATATATTAAATAAGTTGTCTGGGTTTTCGTTTTGAAATCAAACTTTCTTTGTGCACTGCTACTGAACTAGGAGAATCCTTGAACAATGCCTGACAAACAGAGATGTTTACTCAGTTTTTCCTGTGAAAATTGTAAGAATGTTATAATTTGTGTTACATTTCTGAGGTACCTGCTAGCAGACTGGAAGGTTATGTTCCCATGCAAACTGAAAATTATGGTGGCTTTAAATTAAAATTAAGAACTCAATCTTTATGACATTAAGTTGGAGGCAGTCTAATGCTATCCTGCCTACAGTTATTTACAACCCAGATGTTTACAGAAAATGAATCCAGCTCTTTATTTTTGTTTTTTTATGGAACTACTGTCTCCTCATTAAGTCCCTCCTCGGCGCTGGCCCACGTGGCTCTTTGAGGCACACATTGTTTATGACACATCTCCGAGCTGATTCAGACCTGAGCAGAGAGAAACTGGGAATAATTCCCCTGCAAAAACAAGCAATAGTTCAGGTGTTCAGCTACCAAGGTGCAAAATTGCTCTGACAGTTATGATGTTCCATCTTTTCCTAAGACTTCAGCGTTCCAAGCTGTCCCTGCTGCTGGGGTTCCCAGCACTCACCAGCCTGCCCTGTACTGGTCATACTGGTCATACTGGTTGTGCTGGGCACTGAGCACAAGGACCCACTGCAGACTGGGCCAAGAAACATCTCCAAAAATTGCCACTGATTATTTCCCAAGCAGGAGCTCTGCCCCGTTGTTTATGCTTGTACAACTTACTCTGAAGCAAAATGCAAAATGCAAAGAGTGAAATACAGGGAGCATGTTTATCAAACTGAGTTTCACTTTTATATACTGAATTAGGAGCATCCAGCTCTTCCTTCATGAAATCCTCTTTAGCCTCTAATTAATATGAATGCAGAACCCAGAGGTTGTATTTCTATTTTCTAGATGTAAAGTTTTGATGATAAAAGACAACTTGATGGGATTAAGAAGAGTTTGGTAACTTGAATGCTTGACCCTAGAATCCTTTGTAATTCTTTTTCCTTATTTATTACGTTTTGGGGGTTTCAGCTGGGAAAGCTGTGAGATATCAGAGTTCTTGCCTGTTTCTTGCTTGCTCAAATGGCACTCCATGATTAATCTGGGGGACTAATGAGCTTCTCAGTATCAGTGGGTTTTAATAGAGGAAGAACTGGATGACCTTGTGCACTGTAAAAACAGCAAGAAATTTAACAAAGCAACTACAAAGATTGACTGCAATTAACTAAAATAATGTAAATCTTTGCTGTGAGGTAGAGACTCATCATTTAGATGTGACAGAGGAGAAGAGAGATCTGGTTGCAGTCAGGTGTTCCAGGACTGGTTCAATGAGGTATTTTTGTGCAGAGATGGAAAAATGTCAGAACCTTTGTACCAAGCAGTGTTCCTACAAGGTAGAGTGGGGATGGGAGGCGTCATGAGTGAACAGAAGAATTGATTTGGCAGAAAGAAATAGAAGCCTCTCTCATGTGAAAACTTGTTTATTCAGGAATATCATAAAGGCCATAATTTTTTGAGCCCGCTCACGGTGCCAAAAATGGCAGCACAAGGAGCGACGTGGCCGAGAACAAGCATCAGATGTGGGGCTGTGTGATGTCACAGAATCATTCTGTCACTCAATGCCAGTGATTTCCAGGGCTGATTGCAAGCAATCATTAATCACTTTGTATTGAGAACAACCAGCTCCTTCACATCTGGGGCAAGAACAAGTGGCACCTATTTAGCCAATGTTCTGCTCTCAGCAATTTCACACGTTGTCTTTCAAAATAAACCAAACTGGGAGAGATGAAGCAAGATTTTAATTTTTTTCCCAGGAATTCAGATCATTGAAAACCTTAGTTTACTTCTAAATCCAGTGTTCCTCACTCACACTGACAAGAGTGTGCCAGTGAACAACAGGAAATGTCCCATGTGGAATTAATGGAGCTGCTGTAAGAACATTGACAATTTCTGAGTATTATTATTCTTCTCTGTACGGTTATTAGAGAGAAGAGTGAGATCATATGACAGCTGCTCCTTTTTTACTCACCTGCTCTGGAAAAGGCTGCTGCAAGTCAGTTGTGTAGTCAGATTTTGGGATTAGAATAATCTCACCAAAGCCAGGGGTCAGTTGCTATACATGGCTGATAAGAGCAAGAGCATTAGGATATATCTTTCCCAATTTATATATATTTATCCCCAAAGCCAAAGTGTCTTGGGAAATGGGACCTAACTGATATGACATAATAACCATAGAATCTGCCCTATGGTGTCCCCACAATGTATTTATTACACCCTTCCTTTCTAGTTTAGAACCAGATTTATTAAACCAGGCACGATGTTTCTGGTGAACCCTTCAGTGTTTCATAACAATGAAAAATTTCCCTTTGCCTTTCGCCTGTGCCTGACAATCATGAGAAGTTACTTAGACATGTTTCATCAAATTGGAATAATTTTAAATGTAAATGTTTCTCAATACCTGGGGTTTCAGGCAGTCAAAGTGAGAGGTAGCAAAGTGCTGCATTTCTATGAGTTAATGAAATACTTTGCCTTTCTGTAATCATTGTTCCCTAAGGATTGCAGTCATTCCTTTGAAATCCTGCTTAATCTCCACAGTTATTTATTTTGTCAGTACCTTCAGTCGTGATGGTTTGCTGTCAATCATCCATTGTCAAAAGAGAAGAGAATTCATCAAATATTCTGTAGGTGCTGTCCCAGAGCTGAGGAAGGATTTACCTGCAGCCCTTGGCATTGTAAATGAGACAAAGCTCATTAATGACGAGGCTCCTGTGCTCTAAGTGGCTCTGTCAGGCAGGAGAAAGTGGAGCTAAAGAAAACTCCTAACCCCAATGTCTTCTCAGAGTGGCCTAAACAATAACCATTGGTCCCAACATAAATTGCAGTTATTGCAGCCTTCATTTTTTTATGGCACATAATTAGATAGTTTTCCAAAGAACTTTTTATCACATGCATTTTCATTAATTAATATTAAATGTCATTAGCAGTCAACTCGGCTTGATCAAAGGCGGGTAAGTTGCAGCAAGATTCTGAGAAAATAACATACCATTTACTAATGATTTTATTGATTTTCTGGTGTGAAGAACCCTCATTACAAGTGATCCAAAGTGGACCTTGCTGAGCCTGCTGGGGGTGCTTTGAACATGAGGAGTTGCTGGCAGTTCTGAGCCTCCCGCTCACACAAATCACTGCTGGGCCTGCTTGTGCATCTGTTTTCAAAGGTGATGCTTTAATGGACTCTGAAAGCTGCAAAAGGGTGTTCTGTGTGGCTCCACATAAAAGAGGAAAGAGATTTGGGGTTTTTTACTCCTGATTTTAATCATTCAGAAAAGATTTTAGATCTGTAGGCGGATACCTTTGAACAGTGGAAATAATGTGGCATAGTTGATTTTAATTAGTAGGCCAGCCTAAGACACAATTTCCCATAGCTCCCTGTGAGTTTTTATTTTTTAAATGAGTTTTTAGTACTTTTTTCAAAGTTAATGATACATTCAGACTTGCCAAATTTTAATTTCATGTGAAGGCAAAAACTGAAAAAAAACCCAAACCCAAAACAAGCCATGAGGTGAATATTTGATTAGAACAAATGTGGATCTGAGCAACAGGAGCAACCTCAGATGTGTCTTATGTAAGTTTAGTGCTTTCATAGGAAAATGAAAAGGAATTGAGATCAATGACATAATTATGAATCGTTACTCTTACCCTTAATTGCTTATACTTAAGAACATGAAAAGCCTAGATTTGAAAGTATGTGTCTGTGTATGTGATTAGACTATTCAGTTGCATGAAATTTCAATTTACTCTCAATTCATGATAATAAGGTGAGATATTACTGGTAAATATTTTGTTTAGATTGTGAAGTTTGCACATCTTTTAGAGCTAAACCACTATCCAGACTCCAGCTGGCCTTTTTGTGTCTGTTCTCATTGAGGTGTTAAAGGTTTGAGGATTTGGAATAAATCCTATGGAGGAGTAACTTACAGACAGATAAAAATTTTGGTCAGAATCTATATTCTAAAAAAAGTGTCTGAAAAATGAGAAGTTAGCTGTAATTTTAAAAAATCAACTTCCGATTTTCAGATTTTTAAGGTCTTAGAATAACATTCTAAAAACTTCTGCCTGCTCTGGTTCCCACCTACTCATTCCTACTCCCACCTTCTGTTTGATTTCCTAGTTAGCAAATCAAAGAATTGAAACAGGCTGAGAAATGAATGTCTGGGCTGGTGGGTGGGCTCCAAGCTTAAACAAATAAACAGACGAGCAGCACACATCCTAAACCCGGATCTGTTTGTGCCTGAGTCTGCTTTGGAGAGGATCAGGGGTTTCATCCCTCAGCAGATGAGCAGGACACATCAGGGCATCTTTTCTGCTTGGCAGAAAACCCAAAGGATATTTCAGCAGCACATTCCTCAAAAATCGGTGTAAGGAGCAGTTTGGGAGTTCTTTGAATAGCCCAGGTTATAAACCAGTAATCAATGATTTATTGGGGTATTTTGGTGTTGTGTTTTCCTATTTAGCCCTTGTGGCAGGTTTTTAATTGGACACTGATTTCTCTGACTCACACAAATCCGTGAAACATCTCCAGCTTTGTGTGGCCCAGCTATTGCAGCAGTAAATCATGTAAAATGTTGGGTTAGGAGGAGATGAGCTGGAGTTTAGCTTCTCCAAATCTGAAGAAAGGAATTCCATGAAAGGAAGCAATGCCATGGAAGAAGGAAGGAGGAGGAAGAGGTGGTGAGACACGAGAGTGGAGTGCAGGCTACTGAGATTCTAATGAGGGGCCAGAAGAGATTTTATGATCACCTGTCCTGCTTCCACTCGAAATTTCATGCACAGACAAAACTTATTTGTTCTGTGGCAAAGGAGGGATCACTAAATTACACAATCTTGACCCTTTACCCTGCAGCTCATGGCACTCCTGGAGTCCCAGCAGGTGCTGGAATTCATAGCTGAGAGAGTAGAAACTGCACAGGTTCCCTTGGAGACCAGGTGAGTTGGGTTGAAGTTTAAATAAACAGAGATACAATTGCAAGCAGTGAGTTCTGTGAAGGGGCTGTGGTAAGTGGCTGTTGATCTGGGAAGAACTTCCATAGAATTCTAAGTGGAATTCTCCGGAGGCGTTTTGGACAGCAGTGGGTGAGATAACAACACCTGGGTGATGATGGTCAGAAAAAATGGCTGAAGAGGGAAAGAGAACTCACAGCCTGTACCTAAAGAACTGGAGCAGGTGGAAGGAGGGGAATAATCTGTGGGGAGCTTAGAAACCCTTCATTACTGCTGTGCTCTGCAAGGGAGATCAGCATCAGCTCACAAATAGAAGTTTTCACAAGTGTGGTGCTACCAAAACCAGAGGTCTCAAGGCTTGAGACCTCTTCTGACTGCTGAAGATGGTGTTTGATGGAAGAGGAGAATGGGAAGCTCCTTGTCTCCTGCCAGCCAGCACCTCGTGTGCCCACTTTGTGGAGAGGATTGGGTTTGGTTTTGTTTAGCAGGATAAATGGTGTTTGCTCAGAGAACCTCAATGCACCACAGTGAACTGTGTTAAACTTTACGCTAAGTTCAAAGATATGTAAGCAATTTTTAAGCTTGGATTTTTTGGCCTCTGCAGGGAGATTGATAAAGGACTGGTAATGAAGTGTCCTTGGTCATCTGAGAGCAGTGGAGCTGAGAACAAGCTATGGAGAGGGCTCAGTAAGAGAACTCAGCAGATGGTACATGCATGATGTGAAAAGGACAGAGAGAGAAATCTGTGCTTGTCTTACCTGGTAGGAAAAAAGCCTTAATTAGTACATCTGAAAATGAAAGAAATTAAGGCCTAAAAATTCCCCATAAACTCTGTCTTTTATAATTTTGGTTAACCTTTTTTCTCAAAGCAATTAAATAAGTTTTTAGTGTCAAATTTAGGAAGAGGGGGAAGAGCAAGCCAAGGCAGTTGCATGCACCAGTTGTTCAGGTCTGGTTTTGTCCATAGTGGTTTTCCCAGCTCCTGTTTTCCTGCCAGGAAACAGACTCTGGCTCTAACCTGAGTAGCTCCAGTGCCATCTGCATCGGGCTGAGCTGGCACATCCAAATTCTCCCCAGATTCAAACTGGCACAGTGAACTCAGTGGACTTCAGCCATTTACACCAGTAGAGACCTTGGCCCGTGCATCTTCTTTGCCTTTCTTCTACCTAAAATACTCCCTTGCAATCCTGCAGCTCTCTGTGGGTTTGCTCTTTCTGATGTGTTTATGAGTGTTCCTCTCTTGACATTTTGACAGACATTTTGCACAGTGCCCTGTTACTGTAAGCCAGGTGCTTTTATCCCTAATGAAGAGTTTCCTGGAAAAAGAAAAAAAAATAAATAAACAATAGATGGAGTAGGTCATGGAGACAGCAGAGTTGAGAGCTTTGCATAGTGATGTAAAATTAAATAAAGCTGGGGTCATGTTCTCGTTTATCTCTGCACTGACTGCTCTAACAGGGTCTGTGATGGTTCCCGGAAGGGTGAGGATGTTCTGGAGGACTGTTTAGATCTGCTGGGAGTTTTGGGCACAGTCTCTGCTTCTCAGAGGAGAAAGCAGATGCAGAACTGTAGGACCTGGCTGTTATCAGAGAGCATTTGCAGCCTCTGTTCTTGCCCATTTAACCCACTGAGAGCCCTCTCAGTGAAGGTGCACAGAGACTGAGCAGGGGCCTCTGTGGTGGGGCAGCTGGAGGGCCCACCCTCAGTGCTGGGTGCTTGAGAGATCCTAGTTTAAGTCTGGATTGCAGAGATATTTTGCTTCCAGCAGAGACTTCCCCCAGCCCAGATCCAGCCCTTGATGCCCAGCATTCCTCTTGCCTGGTTCACAGGGGAATCCAGCAAAGATCTTCCTCAGACACCTTCTCCCTGGCATCAGCTTTGGCTCCTAGCAAAGGGCACATGTGTTCAGCCTGTTTCCCATGTTGGATGTCTGAATCTGGCAGTTTATAGCCAGGCACTGGAGTAACCAGCCTGATTCTCAGACAGATTTGTGCATGCTCTGAAAACCAGATAAATTTTGTGGACCTCTAACTTGAGGCTTTGATTGAACCAAATATCAATCCTCCAGTATTGACAGTGTTCCAGATGAGTCCGTAAGAAACATAGGAAAGCACAAAGGATTATTGCAGCTTCTGAGGAAACCTCTTGTATTTCAAGTAAAATTGGCAGTTTTTACGTAGCCACACTAATTCTTAAACCATTAGAAATCTAAAAATTGATTGAACGTTTATCTTATACTTACCAGACATCCACAGAAAAGGTTGTGTTGTGTCTGGGATATCAATGTCTTTAATAGCTCTGAAATTAAAAACTCTTAGATTAAGGTTTCAAGAGGCTGAGAGGGGAATGCAATGCAGGAGGAGGAAACCTGTGTGCTTCTGTAATTGGGAATGCCAGGGAAGATAAAGCTCTGGGAAAAGCCCCAGGAGAAGAGCTGAGGATAACGTGCCTTTGGACCAGTGGGCTCAGTAAAGGTGGACATGCAGAGGTAGCAAACATTATTTCCTTTTTGCCTGGTGAAGATACTGAAGATAAAAAGCTTTTCCCTGTCTGCAGCATTTTTTAAAAATACATGTTTAGTTTCAGCGTTCATTTTATTCCACAGTTTGGTTTTGTTTTAGTCAGATTGGTACTTCAAAAGTTCAAGGAATTCACCAACTTTAAAGCCAAGCTGGAAAAACTGAATCTGGATTCTCAGTGCAGCAAGGCTTGCAAATCAGCCTTCTCCCATAAATACTGCACTGTTTCTGGAAAAGAAGAGATGGGTCTTTAAATGAAATATGAGCTGTAGCATTGGGATGTGATGGTACTGCTGTAGATCAACAGCCATCAATCTATGTTACTTAATTTGTCCCTGGCTCAGCTGTTCACTGTACTTGGGACTTTTTCGCTGTTTGTTTCATTTTATTTTCCTCTGAGATAAATGAAGACAAAACTAAAGGGTCAATTTTTCTTGACAAATAGAAGTAATTTTAAAAAATATATAACTGTAAAGGATATTTTACCTTTTCAAACTTTTTTTTTTTTTTCTGACTTTCACAGCACTTCCACAGATCACAATTTATTTATTTCACTGTGTGTCTATTGAACATCTCTGTATTTTATTGCTTGTTGCTCTCATTTTCAGGTCAACTTTATGTGCACTCTAAATGTGGTAAAAAAGTCTGTTGGAATAAATAGTTGAGGTTTTTAAACTAAATATTTAGAAACATTATTCCTCATCTGGGCATGGCTGTAACACTGGGGTTGCTTTATTTATCCTGGGTGTTCTGGGGATTTGAGGCCTTTGTTGCTCTAAGTGTCTAAGGAAGCATATGCTGGAATTGTTTGCCATCTTGCACATGGGTTGGGTGGGTGGCTGGGTGTGAGCTCAATTCCAGCTCATTTGGCTTCTCAGAGATGAGCTTTTTGATGAGTGTCAGCCACTTTCTCTCCTGATGGAATGTCTGTGGAGGCACCTCTGAAAAGGCAAGGGATGGGGAGTATAAATACACCCTTCAATCAGGAGCCAGTGTGACTCCCCACGCAGCTTTAACGTTCTGCTGGCTGAGTTCTGGGAGCAGTGGAGGGGACACCGAGCCTGGCTCCTCCCTGGCCATCCCTGCAGCAGCTCTCAGGTGGAGGGAGCAGCCAAAGGCACCAAGTTCCTCGTCCTGGCTTTCCTTGTTTTCCATGCTTTAATGGAGAGGGTTCAGAGAAGCTGCCCCAGGGATGTGTCCCAGCCTGCAGGACAATGTCTGTGCTGAAATCCTTCAGGGCCCAGGGTTTTGCCTTCTCAGCCTTCCAGCACCAAGCTGCTCTTGGCAGAAGGTGCCAATGGAATGTCAGTCCCGGCTGGCAGGGCTTGGAAGGACAGCTCAGCTTAGGCACTACCAGGAACACAAACACTTCAGTGGGCTTGAGTTTGGATTGATAACTTCAAGGGCCAAATGTTCAACGGGCTGGCTTCCAGTTCTACACTGGTAGTCGAGTATACAAGTACAAAATTATGGGCAGAAAATCACAGAAAGTCTTTTTCCAAGCTGACCTTTCTGAAAAGGAGCCAGCAATTATGTGGATTTGGGCACTGGTTCAGCAGTGTTTTTAGGTGTTGTTAATGCAGTATTTTCATTATATTTCTGCTGGACTATTGATTAACTGTTCAATTATTTAAGAAAAAGAAGTTCAGCATTGTAGTAAATAATAGCTTTTTGGATGGGTACTTGGGCTTTGCACATGTTCATGGATTTTGTGTAAGAACTGACAAAATCTGGTCTGCACCTCTTTGTATGCTGATGATAATCTCCTGGAGTGGGTGGGGAATGCCAAAGGTGTTTGCACATTGTTGCCTCAGTGAATTAACACTTTCAGTTTGTAACAAGCTTATTTTCAAAGCACCTGGCAGGCCAGCCAGTCCTCTTCCCCTCAGGAAGATGCTGAGACTTTGAGAACTTGCAAGTCCTTAACTCCACCGAAGTTCCAGAGCCCAGTGCTGTGTGTAGGCTCAGATGGAAAATACTGGATGCAGACTTGGGGGGAGTTGGAGCCATCTCAGCCCAGCCCTCTCTGCTAAGCCAGTGTCACCCTGAAATCTTTGCCCGTGTGGTTTCAACAGAGGCCAAGACAAATCCACCAGTCTTTGTCTTGATAAAATATTTCATTAGCCATAACTGAAGTAATTGCCCAGATTCCTTGCCTCTGACACATCTCTGTGGTATTTTGACCCAGTTTTCCTCTGAGAGCACTGAAAGAACAATCTTGAGCTTCCAAAAATAACATTTGATAGATTAAGCAGCACTTACTTCATTATTTATTCTCACTTAGCTGTGGCCAAGCTCCTGATGACTCCAGAAGTCAGCTCAGAAAAGCTTTTGCACTGAAGCAGATCTGCAGACTTCATAAGTTATCCCTGGAACTGTAACAACGTTCTCTCAAACAAGTATAACTCACTCTGGTGTATTTTAGAGCTTAGAAATTTAAAACAACTTAAGAGTTTTGGATGTTCAGATCCCATTGAAATCAGCCCCCCAGCTCAGTTTTGGAAAACTCAGCAACTGTGGTTCAGGGAGTATAAGGGAGAGGAGTCAAGAGGGCACTACAGCAATTATGACCCTGGTGTGTTTATTCAGGCTTTAAAATAGAACCTCTAAAAGGAGAGCTTGGAAACAGAATCGGTTCCTTTCTTGGTACTGGACAGCCCTCACTTCACCGGGTGATGGAGCAGAGGTGGTGGCTGTGGACACTGAGCACACAGGACTCTGGATGCAGGACTTCCCTGTGAATTGTGAAAATCTCTGACTTTGGCATTTATCCTTTCATTCCCCAAGTCACGTTAATGACATGTTAATGACATGTTAATTCTTGTCTCCTGTCTCCTGCGTTAATCGTGCAGGGTGCCAGCAGAGGGAACACAGCAGCCCAGAGCTCACTCTGCTGTTCCTGCTACTTCTTCCATCACTGGAATTTCTCTGTGCTCAGATGATAAGAATCACATTGTCAGTGCTTTTGTATTCAGTACCTGATCCTTCCTGGAAGTGTTTATCTGTTTAAAACAGCTTTAAATTTTCATTAAAAAACAAACAAAACCACAACCTGTCACTGGCAATATTTCTGTTGGTCGTGACAACAACTTTTAGAGGTGACTGGTGAGGTTGAGTGGATTTGTTCTTGACTGTCCAGATTCAAACAAGCTGTTTTGAGCAGGTATCTTGAGCTCTGCAAATTATCCAGTCCTTTCATGGTATCTCAAGTTATTAATCATAAATGGAGGCATCCAAAAAACCCTGATCAGTTTTGAAACTCGTGGCCTCATTTAGCTTTCATAACAGCTTGTTTCGAACAAAATCTGATGTGGAGCCAAATGAAGTGTGTGTTTAAATGATCCCTTGCCTAAACTATCATGAAAATTTCAGATGGGATGAGGAGAAGGAATGCCACCAAGGGCAGCTTGTTGGAAGCTTGCTACTACTTAGAGACTAAAATAGTGTAATCAGCAAACACTCCGTCACTTTAATGCTTCTCCAATGAAATCCAACTTTTTGTTTCCTGGCTCAACCACTCTCTTGCATTTTCCTCAATTGCTCCCACACAAATACTAGGATCCATTTTAATTTTGGCACACCTCGTCCTCCTGTTTGGTAGAAACTAGAGTAAAGAACAGAATTATTTATCTTGAAGAGTATAATATATTTTAGAAGAATCAGCATGGCTCTGTAAAGCCTTCTTGACCTGTGAAAGCTCTTCAAAGTAAACATGTGCATCAAGAAGGTGCAGTTAGATTTCCAGAAGGCTTTTGCAAGGTCTCACATCAAACTTCCTGAAAGAATCTGGACTTTCTTGATAGGATATTAAAGAAGGAAAAGTCTACAGGTGAACAAAAGGAGGCAGAAATTAAAAGAAACCAATTTCTAGAGGCTGGGAGGTTGTAAGAGGGATGTGTTACATCCCCCGTGCTCTTCCACTCTTTCCCTGTCCCCTGCCCTTGTCTGAAAGCAGGGTGGTAGGATTGGTCTGAAATAGCACAATTATGTTCTGTTATCTAATTATTTGAAATGTTTTGTCTCATTTCTGCCTTGATTTGTTCCCACGCCCCCAAACACATTTCCTCTGACCCAGTTTTCTGTTTTTCCTGATTGCTCACAGGGCTAAGCAACTTCCCCAGAGCTTTCTGCCACTCTCCTGTTGATGTGCCCTGTGTCTCCATGTGCTGGGGATCTGTACAAACAGGATCCACTGGGAATATTTAGCACTTTCAGGTAAGACTTTTTAACATGGCTCTTGCTAAAGGCATCCCTTGGAAATTAGTGGGGAAAATTCAGCCTAGGTTAACTGACTGCATAAACATTTATGAGCTTCAAAAGTACATAACTATTTAAGAATGGTGTGTGCCTGTGAAAAACACCTCTGCTTACAGCTAGACACAAAATTTGGGGTTTTTTTTTGCTTGGTTTAGAGCTCACTTCATCCTAAATTGAGGGAAAAACATTCAATTTAGAACTCTGTCATGGACTGGAAACTTTGTTTGAATTTCATGTCAAAGTCATGTCATGAAATATTTTATGACAGAGATGTCAAAATGAAATGTTTCACCACTTCTAGCCCCGAACAGGAAAGTCTCCAATGGTCATTTTTAGTTAGATTTTCTAGCCTGTCAGCCAGAGAAGCAGAGGAGAAATTGAACCTGTAGTTTTGGGTTTCTTTTTTTTCCCCTTGGCCATTTAAAGTACACACTGGTCTTTTTTTCACAAGAATGTTACCAAAACCAGGTCTTCAACATCTAGAAAAAGCTTGATAGGATATTTATTTCCCTCAGTAAGGATTCTTTGGGATTTTCTTTGCAGGTAGGTCCTACCCTGGGGGGTACTTCTGCAGGAGAGTATCAGACCTGCTTTTTCCACACTCACATCATGAGCTTTAAAGGCTCATCTGCATCTCAAGGCCTCTTTGCAAACCCCAGCACAGTTTCTTTAAGGAAGGTTTTTTGTAAAGAGACTCCACAGACAAATAAATGAATGATTTGCCACCCACTAGTTTTCCTGTAGTTAAGATTTGGAGCTTTTCTTTCTTTTGTGATGGAACCAATGACTTGTATCAATATTGTTGGTGAAATGCTGAAATTTTTCAAAAAGGGGGAAGATAGGAGAAAATGGCCTAAGGAGTAGCAGATACCTAATCAGTTATAATTAACTGGTGAAAAACCACCCTTTGGATTGAAAGACTCCTGCCAAATTTTACCTAAATTGACTTCTTTCACTCCTGAAAAGGAAAATCAGGCCTGTAGAGCCAAGAAGGAAGAGTCCATGTGGGGATTGCACAGATGACCTCTGTGTCATTTATTTTGGTGTTCAGCCCCCCAGGGCTGTCCTGGGAGAGTGGCAGACACTGGAAATGTTTGAATAATTTGGCTCTAGCTTTGATGAAGTTACAGGCATTGTCCCCCTAAGGCTGGTGCTGCCTCCTTGGAGAATCTGGCCCAAACACTGAATTTGAATTTCCTACGTGCTGTGGTGAGCAGTGAAAGCTGAAAGCCCAGTATTAGATGTCATTACTGGATTCTTTTTTGATGTTGGGTTTTAATATGTGTGCTCCTATTTTTAGAGTTTTATTCTGACTCCTTTAATAGCAACCATTCCATTTTGGTGTGAGGGCTTTTCTATTAACAGTGATCAAAGTGAAATATTTCATTTGAGTTACAAAAAGAGACACTTGAGATGAATGAGGTTCTGCTGGATTTGGGGAGTTGGATGGTTCTGATCTTCGATCTGACTTACAGAGTTAGGAAATTAATGACACAAAGCAGCTCCCTCACAAACAGATAATAACAGAGCATTAGCAATAAAAGTTTAGAAAACAATTTGGAACCTCTTTCTAATACACTGCAAAAAATATTCTGGGTGCTATTTGGGCTTATAAATAATTCTTTGACATTTGTTTGTTTTAAAAACTAAACTGCGGCATCATTTTTTTGAGAACAAATTGAGGTCTCTGAGAACTACAGAATTCAAATATGGGGCTGCTTCAGACCTCATTCTCTTTAAAGTGAGTGAGGCAGCAGGGCTCTATTCTCATTTATTTTTATTTTGTAAGGAGTACTTTAATATAAAGGATATATAAAATTCAATATAAAGAATGGGTAATTTTCAGCAAGAATGAGTGATCTTGAGAGCCTCTTTCTTAGCATCTGGTGTATTCTAAGCAAATCTTTCTGGAAAGTTTGCTTTCCCCTGAACTCAAGGGCACTGGCTTCAGTTGGTATTGAAGGAAAAGAAATTTGAGTGGGGGAGAAGTTTGATTTCTACCTTCAATTAATTATTATTTACCCTTCAGTTTCTGATAACTGGTGGAAAACAAATGCAGGCAATGAAACACTGATTCAAAGTCAGGCTGCCTTTCTGCCTGGAATTAATGCAGCACAGACCAAGCTGTTGATGCTCTCCAGAAGTTAACAAACTGAGCACAGAACTCTGTTTAGATTTAAGGCCTCTCTGAAGGTTTGCATTTCGTGGAGCAGCTGTGCCCTGCTCCTGCTTTGCCCACATCTGTCCATCAGAAGGAGCATTCCTTCAGCCCCGTTTGCTCAGCCCTGCCCTGTACCAGAGGTGCAGAGGATGAAGAAGGAGGGTAAACTACAACCTGGAAATACAGTGCCAAAAACCACTTATCCCCTGTGCTTTGGCATTATTGCAGTGTCACAGTTAAAGGCATTTTTGGGAGGGATTTGTGTTCAAGAGCTGCCTGTTTGTTTCCATCCATTGTCCATGCTGTGCCCAGGGAACGTTCAGCTCTGCTGTCCCTCAGCTCTGCCTGTTTGAACATTGGGGTTTTGGCAGCTCAGCCCCTCCAGAAGCTTTTCCTCCCTGGAGAAGCAGAGCCCAGGACAAGGATAGGCTGTGGCTTTTCCATCAATACGTCCTTGCCTCTGGATTGCCACACGAAGCTTCTGCATTGTTGCCGTGGGACTTTGGAAAAGCCCACAGGTAAAAAATGGTCACTCCTTGACTTAAACCCATTTCATGAGGAACATTAGCATTAAATCATGTTAATTAACATTAATATGACTTACATGGCTTAAGACCTATCTTTGGGTTTAGCAGCACTCTAGGAATAATTTAAAAGATGAGCTATTGCTCCCACTGGGATTTTGACTTGAATCCACTAAAGGCAATGGGTGTCCTTGAGCTGGCTAAGAAGGCTCTGGGTCAGGAGGTAATTTTGAGCAGTTTTCCTGGCTCTTCATTTTGCTTTGTGATGGCTTCTTTATGCTGGGCTCTATATCAGGGCCCTGCAGAGCAAACCTCTTAACATCCCTTTGCTGTTCTGGACCCTGAGGCAATGAGCCATGTGTTTTTTTTGATGATCATATGAAGATTCAATCTATTTTTAGGGCAATCTTGTTGCCAGGAATAATTTCTAGGACTTCTGATTTGAGTGGTGAATTATGTGTCCATGTAAATGCCTGAAATGGATATTTAAAAATACTTTTTCCTGACTTGATGTTTTACAGATTAACACCTCTAATGCTGTTACAAAAAAAACCACCCAATTTTATTTTCTGTCTATTTGAAATTTTTGACTACTGTCATTGAAGACTTCTAGGCCAACACCACACCTTTGGTTTCAAAGCCCCAAGCAGGTGTCAGTTCATTCAATAGATGAACAGGAGGGTGATGAAGACACCACACCCAGTGAATTTTGTAAAACCTCTTCCCAGCTTCAGTGCTGGAAATTTTTATTGTATGAAATTTTTATTTCATGCTCAGTGTTCTGTTTAATGTGCCCCAATGCACTGACCTCTGTAATTCTCAGTGGTTCCCCATCCAGGGCTCAAGGAGTGCATTGATTTTCCTTCCATCATGCAATAAGCACGAGTCTCACATCCAGCCCATACTGACACCTGTAAACCCCATTTTAAAAAATCAAAGGGGGCATTTGGGTATTCTCCCACTTGCCTGTAGGTTGATGGAAGAATAGATTGCTTTAATACCTCAGTGATTTATTTGTCAGGGCAGACAGCCTGTCATAAAAATGATCAGTATCAGAAAAGTTCTTTGGAAGAATCATTGGGGCTATCAATATCTTGGGTGGCTTAATCATCAAATTCATTGCTTTTATTAGGTTTAAATGTATAAATTCCTTTTAGAGTGGATTTGAACTTTTAAAACATTTTACTGTTCAGTGGATTGCTTTTTCAAGTATTACAGTTTTTTAACAGCTCCACAGTATTTGGATTTGCAAAAAAGTAAGGAGGGAAAGGCTAGAAGGATATTTTCCTCAAAATTGTCTTTAATGGCTCTACTTTCTTCTCTTAATCTAGGTACAACAATGGTGGCACCCGTGCTGTTCCAGTGGATTCTGAGAGGGCTTATTCTGACTTTTCTGCTCAAAACTACTCTGTCTCTAAATCCAGATGATCCAAACGTTTGTAGTCACTGGGAAAGGTAATGTGTACCCTGCCAATTTTAATTGTTTTACCATCCATTTCAGATTTTTACATTTAGAAGGCAAGCTGAGAGCCACGTCTCAGAAAGCTGCACAGATTTGTTTTACAGAAATAACATTTCTGTGTGCCTTGGGGGGTTTGGATCATCCCAAGGAATTGGTTCTAAGGCTACAGCTATCAACCACATCCCCTGTGCCCTTTGGGAAGCTCCTCCAGAGTCTGAGCAACAGGAGTGCACTGAAGTGTTTGCATTTATCATGGAGACACCTACAGAAATGCTGGCCTTGTTCTGTCCTGCTTTTTTCTGCTTGTTGTCCAGCAAGAAAGTTTGAAGCCCTTCCTGCTGCAACATCCAGGCTGTTTTTGTCTGGCCTGAACTTTGGGGCTCTTCCTGCCAAATTCGTGTCGGCATCAAAGAGTGAACGAAAGCACTGAACATGAAAGGCCCTGGAATTTCTTGTTCTCTCTATTATTCCAGTGTCCTGGTCCTAAAAGTGGATCTGAGCAGGCCAGCTCCTGTGAGCACAGAGAAACCCACAGCCTTTGATGGGGTTCACTCTCATGCAGGGGCTGTTTGCAGAGGCTAAAGGTCCTGCACTTCTCAGTTTAACTTGCTAAATTTCCAGTTCTGCTCTCTGGTTCAATTCCACACAAATCTGAATTGCTGTACACTTCAGCAAAATACACCCCTTAACAAAGGTAAAAATAGAATCATATTTAATGTTTTGAGGCCTTAATTAGAGAATTAACTCTTTGAAGATAACACAACTGCAAAGCAAAGACTGTCCAGGAAAAGGATTTTGCAGTCTGCGTGCTGGAAGTGCATTCAGAGCACAAGAATAAAATATTGATTTTGTCTGAAGAAAGTCAGCAACCTAGAGACCCAATCAAGGAGAAACAAAAATTAAATACCAAAATTGATTGGTTGTACTGACCAAGATGACTTTGTTAGTTAGATGTTAATAAATCAAAGGGAAAAGATTGTTAGGGCTATTGCTGGATAATAAACGGCATCGTAAAATAATAATTGAGATTTGCAAGTGTTACTGTCTTACATTAATAATGAGCGACGTAAATATTTTATATTTTGGCATTAGCAGAAGTAAAAACATTATTGTCAAACCCAGCAAAGAGTGCAGAGGGCAAAGCAACATCCAGGGGAACCTTGGCTTGTCTAGAAGGAACACGACAAGCAGGGCAGGAACAGCCCAATCTTCGGTTTCAAGGCAGCCAGCCCCTCCAAGCAAATATCTTGGTATTACCTCGTGGGTGCAATCTCCCAGGGCTTAATCATGTCTGCAGGCCTGCTGATGAGAGGGAACTCAGCTGCAGAATTAAGACAATCAATATAATGGGTTACCTAGTGGATCTAACTCCTGGGTCTTGGCCTGCCTGGGGTGATTTGTGTATTGCTCCCCAAAGATATTGAAGATCTGGTAAAACGGGGCCTGTGCCCACATCAGCACCTGAGAGAGGAGCCCCTTGAGCAGTGCACACACCTGCTCTGGGGCAGTGCTCTGCCATGACTGACCCCAACATGAGGTTTGGGTTCCTGTACCACCTGAGAGGCACAAACAACAATGCACACAGAACCTGTTGCATGGCTAAGTGGTGTTTTGGGGAGATTGCTCCGTTCTTGCTATCACTGGAGCTCTGTGATTTCTCATCAAATTGCACAGGTTTTGTCCATATCCATTCACCTTTCCACCTTCTAAATTTCCATGAATTTTAGTAATATTTGTTTTTTCCCTAAAGAGAATGGCTTATTGCTCACAGTGACATCTCTATTCCTACATCACTCATGAAGCCAAGCATTTCCAAACTTCACCAAGAGGTCTAGCTGAAGGAAGCCCTTTTCTGCTCTTTGCTAACACCCAAAGTTTCTAAGATTCTTGGTGTAAATATGTCTCATACTGGAGTTCCACGAGCAGCAGATCCAGGGAACTGCAGCTTTTCACGTGGCCCCAGGCAGCCTCTCACCTCCTCCCTTGTCTGCTCGCAGCTACGCCGTGACCGTGCAGGAATCCTACGCCCATCCCTTTGACCAGATCTATTACACACGATGCACAGACATCCTCAACTGGTTCAAGTGCACCAGGCACAGGTAAGAGCTCATCCTCAGAAACCTGAGCTTCCTTCTGCCTTTTCATCTCTTCACGCTCTGCTTGTTTATCCAAATGTTTGCAGTGCTCCAATACAGACGTGTAGGCAAAGATGCGTTTTAGGAAAGGGTGTGAATAGAACAGAATGGAATGGAATGGAATGGAATAGAATAGAATAGAATAGAATCGAATAGAATAGAATAGAATAGACTAGAATAGAATAGAATAGAATCGAATAGAATAGAATAGAATAGACTAGAATAGAATAGAATAGAATCGAATAGAATAGAATAGAATAGACTAGAATAGAATAGAATAGAATCGAATAGAATAGAATAGAATAGACTAGAATAGAATAGAATAGAATCGAATAGAATAGAATAGAATAGACTAGAATAGAATAGAATAGAATCGAATAGAATAGAATAGAATAGCATAGAATAGAATAGAATAGAAATACACAGATTTTTGCCTGAAGTTTGAGTGAGATAAGTCAGAGAAGTCATGGGGCCATCCAGGAGAATATAGCATTCCACTGGCCCTGCCATGGGAGTGGAAGTGTTTATTCCCTGACCAACTCACTTTTCCAAGTGATTGGTGCATGTCCAGGTTTGTAAAAGGAAGTCCATGCACCTCCTAAATTGTGAGTAATAATTATGAATAATTTGAGGGTTAGAGATAATTAGAAATGGATCTGTGTTACAATTAGTGCACCCAAACCTGCACTGAAAATCAAGTAAAATGAAGATGGGTCCATTTCTCAGACTGAATGAAAACTTGTACCAAAGAGTTAATTTTTCCCAGGCTGCAGGATATTGCTGTTACATTCATTCTGCTTCCAAAGTATCCTTATAAATATCCACTAATATTCACAATCTTTCAAGGGGGTTTTAGAAGCCAATTTGTGTCTCAGCTCTCATGCATTCAGTTGCAAGTTGGCTGTTCAGCACCATCCCAGTGGGACTGTGGTACTTGGCTTTTTACCTCCTGTGTTACAGTGTTTGGAAGTGAACAGAGCTGCAGAGCTCTCTGGAATATTGTATGGATTGGAATGCAGCAGAGTAAATTCGATCAGTTTATCTAACATGAGGGACAATAGATTTTATTCAATTGAGGTAATTTCCATAAACTAGCAAAGCTGTTTTGAAGTGTTTGCTGTTAAATATGCAGTTAAATCCTACCTTTCTAATGTGGTATCCTTGCTAATGCTACGAATAAATGTAGGAATGCTCCAGAATGCTAAACACCTTTTAATTTCTGAGGGCTATGGTATTGTGGTGGGGAAAACAGGCTTTCAATACTGAACTGGGACTATAATGACACTTTGCAAGGTGTGAGTGCCTTGGAAGGGTTAGCAGGCAGGAACAAATCACTTGGGGTTAACTTCTCCAGTTGTGTATTGAGAGCAGTTGCCACTGTGGCAAGGTTTTGTGTAGCAGCTGACACAGTGGTCTCTGCAGAAGACTCTGTTCCTTCCACCGATGAGATCTGACCTTGATGTGCAAAAATAAATCATTTATTCTTGAAGAAACTCCTCGCCCTTGCAGCAGGGCTGGGGGAATGTTTTAAGACAGCAGCTGCCCCAGGAAGAGCTCCAGTGACTGTCACGAGCACTGGGTTTATAACACAACTCATATTTCAAGCTTCAAAACAAGTATCGATTCCTTCCTTATTGCGGCGTTTATTATCAAAAAGCTTTCATGCATTTAAAAATAATTATCGAATGCTACCCTGACTATAATTTAACACAAATATCATTGCAGCAGGAGGCATTGATTTTCAATAGTGTCCAATGGTTTTGTGTCTCGTGGTGCAGGATCAGCTACAAGACCGCCTATCGCAGGGGGCTGCGCACCATGTACCGGCGGCGCTCCCAGTGCTGCCCCGGCTACTACGAGAGCGGGGACTACTGCATCCGTACGTACTCGGGGCACGTGGCACAGGGAAAAGTGGGCTTTGCAGCAGCTGGAGGGAAATCCGAGATGTGTTGCATTAGGGCTGATCTCCAGAGCTTTCAGCTGGCGCTGCTCGCGGGCAGAATCGCGGGTACAGAATATTTTGGGGCGTTGCGGGTATGCGCACCTCGAGTTAGCAGGGAAAATTTGGCTGAAGTCATTGGGGAGGGAGTTAATGAAGTGCTTTAGTGCCTTCTTGAATCAGAGCTTAGTTTGGGGAGTAATTAATGCAAGTATTCACCAATGCTAAGGAATTAGGGGAACTGAGAACACTCAGGAATAAACTACCATATAATTTAAGCAGCAGTGTAAATTTTCTGCCTCTTACCTTTGAAAGTTCTTACTTCAAGAGTTAATTGAGTTAAAATCTCTTTTTTTTTTTCGCAATGGTTCCCATCAACAATTTAACTTTTTAAAGCTTCTCAAATGTCAGAAGAACTTTCTCCCAACTGCACTGTATAAATAAATACAGAGCTCTGGAGTGTTTTAGGTCAATAAGAGGCGGGACAAAAATCAAAATGAATCTTTCAGCAACGCCTAAAAGCTTTGTTAATTAAAAATACCCTGTACATTAGTGTCACATGTTTTCAGTATTGAAGCTTTCTGAGTGTTCTGCATGTGCTCAGAAGGAGAGTGGAGATGGGATCTCTTGTCCAGGTCTTGCATGAGATTATGACACAAGAAAAACACAAAGAGATTTTGATCAGCATCAGAATCCAAATTTATTAACCAGTTTGTAATGCCATGGAATAAATGTGACAATGATACAATTATCCAGCTAACTTCAAATATCTTGGCACTGTGCTTTGCAGCTATTTCTTTTTAGCTCTGTTGATGTTTTTATCTGAGTTCCTGTGTTGGACTCATATTGTAATACATGAACAGTTGTAAACCATGAATGGGCCCTGATCTCATTTTCAGTGACCTTTACGCCAAACAGTTACATTAAAGGGGTTTGGTCTGTGAAAAATCACCAGCCCTTTGAGATAAGGCATTGGAATTATTTTACAGAAAGTGTAATAATTTGATCTTTTGAAGTGTAAAATGCTGTTATTCAAGTCCTGAAAAACTTTTATTGCAACCTACTGTCTTTGCTGGAATCCTTCCTATGGTAAGTATGTACCTACCTTCAAATATCTCAGGTGTCAATACCATGTCAGCAAGTTGTTCCACATACTTTTATTATAGTCTTGAATTTTGTGACTCAGAATCCTGTCTGGCACAGAGCACATTTATTATCACTCCTCTCCCTGCAATCTATTGATTTTTTATTTTTAATTTTTTTTTTAATTGCCATACTGTCACAACAATAAATCTCTCCAGACTTTCGGATTCTTTGAGGGTATTAACATTTGTTTTGAAGTGGTTTTTTTGTTAGCATTAATACTTAGTGTCAGGCAAATGTTATCTTTCTGTACTGGAGAAAGAACAGCATACACTGAAATTTTGCTAATGCAGAGCAGGCAGCAGGTATCTGGTCAGACCAAGAGCCCCGTGTTTGACACAGAGCAGATAATAGTTACACTCTCCCTGCTGTTTACATGTGCAGGAGTCAGGTTCTTGTATTTCATTATCAGCCTGGTGTGAGCCCAGGGACATCTGCTCTCCATCCCTCCCTGAGACCGGAGCAGCAACAGCAGCCGAGAGGGAAATGAGGGCAGGGAAGAAGTTCTCCATCATGATGGATTCCAGATGCTTGGGCTTATTATTTTGCTACTACAAGTAGCCACACAGCAAAACAAACCCCCAAACCAAACAGAAAACCTCCTTGACATTCTCTGAGCTTTCAAGCAACAGTTTGGAGGCACAATATTTTGCTAATGAGATCCTTTTCGTGTCACCCCTTTTGTTTGTAACACATCAAGCCCTGATCCCATTTGTTTTGTTTTGTTTTGTTTTTCCACAATATGTTCCTGTGCCAACAAGCAAATTCTCTCATTCATCATTCTTTGCAGTCAGCAGTGAATTCCATTTTCATTCCTGGAGGCACTTCTCCGCTTTTGCCTTTTTCTGCCCCATTTCTTACTTCTCTTTAAACTGGTATTTTTTCTGCTCTTTCCTAACGAGGTTGTCCAGTACTCCTGTCCCACGTGCCTCTAGGCACATTCAGGGCTACTCCTCTAAAGGCAGCTGCTCCAGGAGTGGTCAGGACACCGAATTCTGCTTTCCTGAGCTGTGCCTGACAGGAAGGGAGGGAAGCTCCAGCCCTGCAGAGAGGGCTCTCCCCACTCAGCCAGCCCTTTAAAATCCATTCCATTAGCAATCATGGAAGCCACTACGACATGGGGAGGAGGGATACATCCTGCAGTGAGTCTGATGATCAAAAGAAAGTTTGATTAAAAAACAGTGTGTAGATTAAAGGCTAATTGGTTCTTCTTTCATTAATAGCAGTCTTTATTTCTTGCAAAAGTTAAATAGCTTTGTAATTAACAGTGACATGTTTAGACTAGAGAGGGCTGAGTTTAAATCTCTATTAATGACTGTTTCTTGGATTTTAAAGCAGAAGTGAAGGATTTCAGCTCCTGTTTTGATCTTTTCCCTTTTCATTTACTAACTTTTAAAAGGATGTCAGATATATGGTTTTATCTTACTAAATGGATTAAGTCTAATAAAATCTACCCTCAGTTCTAAACAATCATGTTGATCCAGAGCTTCTTGCTTTGCCAATTCTCTGGTGTCTTCTTTGCCTTTTTGGCATCTGTATGTGCTGCTGCCCATAAAATGTGGAATTCAGGCACAAGGTCCAATAATTTAACTGGCTGCCTGGTAAATTATACAACTGGCCAGCCCATTAATACTTAGGCTGAACAGTTTTGAGGTATGAAATTGTCTTTGTGCCTCCAAAGGGCTTGAAATATTTTGGGATTGCAGTGGTATTCAAACCCCCCCCCAAAAATAAAAAAAATGCTGCAAATGCACATCTGCATTTTTTTCCCCCCTTCACTGATGTCTTAGAAATGTTGTTACCATTGTGGGAGCTTTGCAAAATGATTCCTCTTCTCTGAATGTTCTTACACTTGACAGAGCTTTTCCCTGAGCTGTCCCTGAAAACAAACAGCACACTCTGGGCAGTAAATCAGAGCAGCTATGATTTACTGTACTTTGTATGCTAAGGTAAGCTTTTGGCAGAGCAAATGCATAAACTGCAGAAAATCTTTTTTTAAACAACCACAGGGTTCAACTGCCCTTCAAGGTTTTTCTAAGGATGTTTTAAAATTATATTGCCTAGATTAGTATCTGTGGTAGATAAAGCAGCTCTGAATACTTTGCTGCTGAAAAAGAAAGAGAAAAAGAATATTACATGGCTCTTTTGTGCTCTTTAGCCTGTGAGGAGATGGTAATTGAATAGTTCCCTTTAAGAATATGTCAGGTGGAAAGATGCCCTGTGTGCTAAATGGATGCATTTTTGTCTGAGAGACCAATGCTTTGTTCGTTCTGTCCATTTGAATCTTGTTCTTGCACAACAGATTTGTACAGAGGAGACACTTCTTGTGGGGAACAAAGGGTCACAGACCTGACATCAGAGCGAGGCAGATGGGACTGAGCAGCAGCTACTGCCGGCTGACTTTTGGGCAGAAAGGCACCAACCATGAAACAAAAGCTGGGAATTCACCTTTTCTTCACAGATCAAGTTGAGCTTTTAAGTGTTTGCTTCACTCTCCTACCTTACACTCTTTTTCTAATGTCTAAATCTATGCAATGTGACAGGATGTAATAATGACAGGATTAGTGATTTAACAATCTGATTTGCTGCCATTTATCTGTCTTTCAAACCTGCCAAAATTCAGTAGAGTTATAGATTGACCATTTCATAGTGCTTTCCTTTCTTGGCCAAGATATTATTGATCTCAGATTGTTTCTCAACATTCAGCTTTCCACATTACAGTTGTCACAAGCATCAGCAAGGCTCCCTGACTTTGACAAATCTTCTTCTAGAGAAATTGTTGGTCTCACTGGTTGAATCTCAGGTTTACCTACAGTGGTATTTCCCTCAGGCAAGAGTTTGGGAACATTATTGCATTTACACGTATTTATTTACCCAGCTTTTCAACTCACCTTTGTTTGATGCCTATAATGAATTTCTAAAACAAATGAGGAATGTTCTTTTAATAGCTGACTTGGGGAAATTATGCAAATACGAGGCCTGATTGTTTTCAGGAGTTTAAATAATGTTCCATCAATTCTGTAATTGCAATAGCCACGCCAGCTTCCTGGTGGGATGTGTGCATTTCTAGAGCAGCCATAGGAACATTCCCACCTCAGGACTGCGTTCCCATTTCCAGGGCTCTGTGTCTAGTGCAGTTTTTGTATTCTTTGACAAGGCTGCCTTATTGGAGCCATATGGTTGGATTGTTAAACATCTGTAGCATAGGAGTAACAATTCCAGAGCTTCCTGCCATCTGGATGAATTACAATCCCTGCAATTCCACGCATATGTTCCAGCAGCACACCGGCACCACAGTCGAGTGTGCTCATGATGAGAAGGAAAAGAAAGGCTTGTGTGATCAGTGCAAAAGTTGTGCACTCCTAGAAAACGTTGAATCAGCGGCTTAAACTTCCTGAATATTCATAATGTTTGTTCATTCGTCAGATTTGTTGATTTTTTTTCACTTTATAAGGCAGTAGCTCATTAGCATTTTAGAAGAAATGCTGCCCCCCTTTCTCACCTCAATTTTAAATTCCTTGTGGTGAGCATTCCTGTAACTTGAAAATATATTGTTTGAAAGCTGCTGGACTTTTAAAATACATTTTTCTTATCTTTATAGACACACATTAAAGCCAGTGCTGGTGCTTTCTGTGAGAGCCTTACTGTTACATTATTCACGTACAGAGTTCTGTACATCAATAATGCAACCTAAATTAGGGGAAATGCTATAGCAGGACATAGATACTTCCTATCAGGGGACATTCTTTCTCTCTGTCTGATTTGGGATGTGTGACAGCGAGAAAATGGTGTGGAAGGCCTTTCTGCATATAGTTATTAATTATAGAATTGAAATGACAGTAGGAGACACTTTGAAATGTCTCCCTTTATGGGCATTGGAGATGACTCCATACATCTTTTCCCAGTGAAGAACATAGGGAAAATTATTTGAATCCTTTGTTCCCATCTGAAGGGAAATGGAGAGGAAATGGGCCTTTGCTTGTTCATTGAGAATCTCTTGGGACACAGGAGTGTGAGGGCAGAGGGACAGCAGCCCTAAAAGCAGGTCAGTTCAGCTGGTGACACGGATGAAGGCAGTGGGTGGCTGTTTAGCCTAAAGACACAGCAGAGACCCCCTGGGTGGGAGGGTGGAAAGGCCAGTTCTCATCTTCCATCCGTCATTTTATGTCTGCAGTCAGCCTCTGGATGCTGAGGGATTTGCAGAGATACTGGTGGGGAGCAGTAATGAAATAAGGGAAGGACTTCTGGAAGCAGTGCAGGAGAAGGAGGAGAAACAAAATGCTCTTATAAAGAAATGAAAATAACATAAAGTTAAAAAGAGGGGAATGCTGAAGCTATATAATGTCTCAAGGGGCTTAATAAATATCAGAGGAAAAATTATGCAGGCATTATGGTTGGAAAAAGATTTAAACTGTTGCTAGTGTAGCAGAAAAAGCTTTTCTGGCTGCTTTAGGCAGTCTCCATTGGATCAGTATAAAAGCACTCTGGGATTGCAGACACAGAAGGAAGCACCACATCCAGAGCTCCTCATGGTGCCCATGCTAATGGCCTGCATGGCTGGGAGCTTCAGCAGGATCAGAGAAAAGCACGAGAACCATAGATGTGATTCATTGCTGAGTTCAAAGAAAGAGCCATGCAAAGTGTAGTCCATTAATTTGCCCTCTTTTAGCAAAGTCAGGCTGGTCCCCAGCGGCTCTAAATCAGCACAGATCCACCAGGATGTGCCTCGGTGCCCTTTCAAATCCACCTCAGAGTGGTTCCTGGCAGTCTGCACTGCTCCTGCATGGCCTGGAGGCACCGGGGCTATTCCACAATGGTTCTGTGACCCAACCCTGCCCGTGCTGCTGGGATCCATCCACTTGCACAGAATAAAAACAGGGTCCTGTGCATCCCAGGGGTGAATGAGGGTGTGGACATACAGAGCCTTTGCTGTTTATGCAATTCTGAAGACATAAAATTCCAGAAGATTTTCCCCTCCAAAACAGTTTGCAGTTCATGAGTAGTCCAGACATGCAGTGAGCCAGGTTAACTCATGGAAATCAATAGGGTCAGAAAGAAGACAAATGTATGAAATGGAACAGGTTTAAAACTGAAATTGGAATCATAGAACGGTTTGAGTTGGAAAGGACCTTAAAGGTCAGCTTGTTCCAACCCACAAGCTGTTTTCTTGATCACTCCTTTACATCCTTCTCCCATTAATAGATTTCTCTTGTGCTCTGGAGAAGTTTCAAAGCCTAGGAGAAAAGGAAGGAAAGGTAGAGAGAGGAAAAGAAGTTACCTAAATTGAGATAGCCTTTAAAAAGAGCTCTTGATATACATGCAAAATCGGAGACAGCATCTCCTCCTGCTTCCTTTCTGTATTCCTCCTCCCACGTGAACTCTGGATGTCTGGGAAGCCACCACTCAGGTGTGGGGGACCATTACCAGGCAGATTCCTTCTTGCCTACAAAAAAATAGCTGTCAGTGCCAGATGTCAGTGCCAGAGGCCCCTTCCTCCTTTCTGGGCATCTTATAGAGTGAACATGTAAATAAAACTGGATCACTGACACTGCAAGAATGGCTGAGTGCTACAATGCAATGATAACACGTGATGCCACATGGTAGCATGGATAACACATGATAACATGTGGATAATATGTGCTAACATGCAATAACACATGATAACATAGCAGGGCTGTGGGTTAACCCAGTGCCTCCTCCCTCACTGATCCCCACAGCCGCTCCCACTCCCTTTGTCCGATGGGATGGCAGAAGAGGAAAGAGAACTTGTGGATTGAGATAAAACAAACGTGAGTGATCCTGAGGAGCAGAGAAAGCCTCGGTGCTGTGCCAGCACAGTTCAGCAGTAGCTGAAATGTCAGCATGGTCAGCATTGGTTTGGCACCAACCTAAATCACAGCATGATCCAAGCTGCCAGGAGTTAACCCCGTCCCAGCCACGCTGCAGATAAAACACTCATCAGTATGATCCTCAGGAAATCTCCTAATGGTTTTTCTTTGTCTTTCCACCTTTTGGTTTCAGTAGTGGCAGGGGAGCACTTTGGAAGCTGGAGTGAACCACTCCTTTCAAGTGTTTTGGTCTCTGTTCAGAAGGTTGGGAAGGACGAGCTGGTGCTGGCATTTGTCTGGGCTGGCTGAGGCTTTGTGGGCCTTGCTCCTGCCACCCTCTGCTCTCACAGCCTTTTATAGCAACAGCCATGAATGCCCTAAATACGGCAACCTGGCCAAGCAGGAGGAGGCATTTGGCTACCTGGGTGCACTTACTCACAGCTCAGCTGCTCCCCATCTCCTCTAGCACAGGAATGAGAGTGGCTGGAAGCATTTGGCAGATGGAATTTGGCCCAGAGTATACAGTGCTTTCAGCATCTTCCTGTGCATAATGTGCATTTCTTTTATGAGAACTTTTGGAACGCCTGTCTGTGATTATTCCATCCTTTTAGCAGTGCCTCTGAACAATACCAATGGCATTCACACAAGGAATACCACGTGAGCCTGACACAAGAAATACCATTCCAGGCACATGGTGTGATCCTGTGCAGGGCCAAGAGCTGGAATTCAATGATCCTTGCGGGTCCTTTCCAGCTCTGAGCTTCTGTGATTCTATGATTCTATTAATCTACTTGTGTTTATTGATGTTGGTTTCTCAAATGCTGGGTAACTCCTGGGAGTGGATTTGCTGGGTGGGAATTTAAAGAAGTTGTCATTCCCTTTGTTCCAAATTATCTTTGGGTTTTGTGGCTCATATTCCACATCTCATAGTAGGATAAAGATATATTGTTCCATGGATTTTCTGCAACTGCATCCATTTCTGATGGAGACTATAAAAAAAAAGACAGTTACTCTGGAGCTTAATGCAAACTGACAGTGCTCTGTTATGGAAGAAGTCTTAAAAATTTGTAGAAAGCAATCAGTTATGTTAAAATATAAAATACTTACAACTCTGAAGCATAAATCATTTAGACCAAAATGTAAAAATATTAAGACGCCAAATTGTGCAGAAAATCACTCTGAGATGTTGGAAAAGAAGTCATTTCTTCCTATTGAAGTCACAACTTTGCAGCAGGAGCCTGGATATCGAACAGGGTGAGTGCTCCAATTTCCATCACCTTGGGTGAGAATTGTGGCTGTGCCCCATTTCTGAGTGGTGTTAACATCCCACAGTAATAAATGATCTGCAGAGTGAGTTCATGGAATCATGGAATGCTTTGGCTTAGAAGGGACCTTAAAGCCCACTCAGTGCCACCCCTGCCATGGGCAGGGACACCTCCCACTGTCCCAGGGTTCTCCAAGCCCCAGTGCCCAGCCTGGCCTTGGACACTGCCAGGGATCCAGGGGCAGCCACAGCTGCTCTGGGCACCCTGTGCCAGCCCTGCCCACCCTCACAGGGAACAATTCCTTCCCAGTGTCCCATCCATCCCTGCCCTCTGGCAGCTGAAGCTGCTGATAGTGAAGGGAAAATCTTCATGGGACCAGAGAAACAAAGAGTGTGAGAAGGCACAATGGGAAATAGGAGTGAACCGAAGGTGCCCAGAGGGCACACCATAGAAATTGTATATTTGCAATACAGTAAACTGGCAAATCAGTTTTCGTTTCTGGTTCCCTAATTGTTCTGAGGGAAAGGAGGTGATGTCGGCTGGAAAAGCATCTGTTAACACTTGATACTCAGTACAGGGAAGGGATTAATCAGATGTCAAAGAGCTAATCAGGGACAGAGCTCTTCTAAGCAGCCATGGAGCCATCCTTTAGAAGCTGATGTGTAGAACTGGGTCTGCAGACATTCCCTTTTCCTCCCTGTGTCAGGATTACAGCATTCCCCTTCACGTTGTGTGGTGTTCCACTTACTTCCCATTTTTATAGAGGGGTTTTAAGGTTCCCAAGGGAGATTTTTCATCCAACTTAAGTCCATTGCAGATTTGATCACAAAATGTTTTTCAACAGTTTATCTTAAGCTCAGTATTTCTAACATAGGTATTCACTTTTGGAAACCTCACTTTCTCTGATGCTATCTAACCCCAACCCTTTCCTACTTTTTATCAAGATTTTTCCTTTCTGAATGCTATGATTTACTTTTAGTACTGTGATGTCCAGAAATCCACATGCAAAACTAGATAACAGCCTTGCTTCACAAAGCTTACGCTGTAAATATGTAAATTTAATCAAATAAAGAAATATTTTTCTGATTAAAAATTTAAAAATGTGCATGAAACACCTTGTAAGGAGACTGGTAAAGAAATGGAACCTTTTCAGGTAGAGCAGTGCACGAGAGCCCTGCTGAAGCAGCTCTCTGGTACAGATCTTGGATCTGATGTCACACACCTGCATTCACAGGTGTGATGTTTTGACAAATGTCCAGCTAAATTGAATTCCTTTTAAAAGCATTGCTAAAAGCATCTAAAATTATCTTTTCAGCAAATATTGCCAATGCTATGCCATATTTACCATATTATAAATTGTAGCCCTCTTCAGTAATTTCTGATAATGTAGGGAAAAGTTTGTGTTTCCAGCTCCCATCTTCTATGTCCAGGCCACAGTGTGAATCCCAGGAATTGGAAAGTGCATTTTACCATGTGTCATTAATAGAAAGTTTCTCTGGACATTCGACATCCAGAAATTGGGCTTGATCCTAAATCAGCTGAACTTCTGCAATCTGGAGTTGGTGACAAAAGTTTAAATGAGTGGTTTAAGATGAGAATCAGCCCCCATCATTACAGAAAATGTTCCCTGTGTTGTCTTTTTTGCAGTTCTTTTCAGAAAGCTGCTGTGAAACACATTGCTGTGATTCCTTTTGAAACGTGAGAAAAGTGAAAGGAGTCTGAGTTTAAATATTCCATCCCCAGGAAAGTTAGTGCAGCTTATACACGAGCACAATGTTCAAACAGAGCACAGTCTGTCCTTGATTGCAGCAGGGTCACCTTCACTCGCATTGTGGGCCTTGAAATGAAATCTGAAATTTGTTGGCCCCCTTGGGGCCTGTGCCTGGCCTCAAGGACCGCTTTGCCTTTAGAAATGTGTCCATATTCATCCTGTTTTGGTGAGAAACAAAGAAAGGATTGTTGTTAGATTGACTTGATAGATTTTGGAATAAGAATGAAGGAAGATTTTGTTTGAAACATCGATGGTTTATTCAATTTGCTACAGGACTAAAAGTTTTCTAGGAACATCTGTGTAATTTGGTTTTATTAAGTGTTGCATTGCCTAGCAAAGACAGCCAGAAGTGTCATGCAGTCCAGATGTCTTCATCCATCTACTTTTGATCTTTTAGGAACAACATTTTTGATGCCTCCATCCTCACTCTAATACACAGCACACACTCTGTACCTATGAAAATCAATCAGCAGTGGAGCTGTGTCATTTGCTGTCAGAAAATAGAATTTTCTTGGCATGAGACCCACAATTCAGGGCACGCCAGTAATCAGAGAACTACGGACATGTAGCAAGGCTACCAGATTTAAAAATAAATGTATCACAGGCTGATGGCATTTGTACACAAAGAAATTCACTCAGTGCCCTGAGTGGGTAACCTGTAGCAAAATATGCAAGTGCTGTGATTTTGAGGTGATTTCCAGATAGAAATGTTTCCAATTATAAACGTGTGAGGGTTTTTTCTGATAATGGCTCATTTTCTTTGACATTTCCCCATGTGCTTCCTGTCTCACTGTTTAAATCAAACAGCTCCTCAGCCAGTGTTGGAACCTGTAAATTCCTGGATTGCTACAGTCACAGGAGGAAAGCAGAGGTGGCTGTGGCATGAAGCAAAGCAGTGGTACTGCACTGGTGGAGTTTCTGTGGTGAGGCTGGAAATATCCTCCAGCAGCTGAGTTTCACCCAGTTCTGCCACACCTCTCACCTGTCCATCTGTCATTTACTTCTCAGCTTCCTCACCTGCAGGGGACTGTGTGTTCCTCCAGTCTTTCTATGATGGAAATGTTTGTGATTTACCACTTTTAGCTAATTTGCAGCTCTGTGCTTCACACCTGGCAGCACATTTTGCATTCCAGCACAACTCCCAGGAGAGCTCAGACTGCAGGCAAGGTCACTAGGAGTGGAGAGCAGGCAGTCCTGCCTCTGTGCTGGGTGGGGTTTGGTGCCACCTGCCCTCACAGGTAGTTTGATAAGCCAGGTTATGCTTCCTCTTCTTCTGGTAGGTTTGGCTGCTGCTCCACAGATTGGCAGGGAAGCTGGTAGGACCAGGGATCTTAGGTACAACCTTCTCCTCTGTTCCCAACCTGTCAAGAATTTTATTTCCTCAGGCAACAACAGAGAAATCCCCTGAAGTTAAGAATGGAATGATTGGGGGAAACTTTCACTGGTTTTGGCACTTCTGTCCTCAAAAAACCTGGAGCTTCCTGCAGGCAAAGCCTGTTTGACTGCATTTGGTTTTGTTGGAGTGAGGTCTCCTAGGCTGTGTACAGAGAGAATGAAGGACCGTGCCAAGAGTAAATGTTATATTTCTGCATTGCTTAGGAAAAGATAGTGCTGCTCTTTCTGAAGGTCCCACACAGAGCACAATTTGCAGACAAATTAAGTTTGTTGGTTGGATGAATCAAGTTCCAGTGGAAAATTAACAAGTGAAAATGTATTTCCTACAAATTGCTGGGAAGAGTTGGTCAATTTACCAAAACGGACAGAGCAGACAGAGGGCACAGGAGGGGGAAAGCTTTCCAGGGTCACAGACTCTGCTCTGCTGATTCAGGATCTCCCTTAACCTCATTAACAGTTTGAACTAGCACTAATGATTGTTTTGAACCCTGAGTGAGGCAATGGGAAATCATTTACCAGAAAATGTTAAATGCTGAAATTGTCCCACAGAATAATGTTGTATTAAAACATTGATCAGCAGAATTGATCTCAGTGTAACTCTTTCCTCTCAACATGGCAGAATACAATGATTATTTCTACTTGCAGCAATGACAGAAAATGCATAAAATCGGTTGCAGGCCTCAAAGGATCAACAATCATCAATATTTAGCTGATCCCTGATGAGTTCTCTCTGAGCTCCAATTCACTTTCTGTGAAGGCAATGAGAAAGACTGAGCTTTAAAACTGTGCCTTGGTTTGAAAGGCCGGTGTCTGCCAAGCAAGGCAGGAACCTCACCCCTTTCCCTGCGAATGATTATAACTGTGAAATTACGGGGCTTTCAGGGAAAAGGAATAACATTTCTTCATGTAGAGCCAGGCAGACGAACAGCAGCAAACAGAGCAGGAGCCCAGCGCCGGGCACGTCCCCTTGGCTGCAGTTCCGGTCACAGCCGCAGGGGGCGGTGCTGGCCCCGGGCCGCGCTGGTTCCCCTGAGCCGGCAGGGGGCGCTGTGGCGCGGCCGCGTTTGTCCCTCACGCAGCGATGGCGGGCGGGCCGGGCGGTGGAAGGGGCCGCAGCCGGAATGTCGGAGCGGCGGCTGGCACGGCGGGGATGGGCACACCCCAGAGCAGCTAAGGAATGTATCAGAACCCCTGCAGCTGTAGCAGGAACTGTGGGGTGTCTGGCAGGCAGTGTAGCAAAAAACCCGGAGCAGTGGCAGAGACATGGCGGGGCTGGGCAGCAGCAGCCCAGGCCTCAACAGGGCCAGGAGAGGCTCCTCTGGAGACAGGATGAGCTCAGAATCCCAGGGTTTCCCCTGAGGCACCTGAGATGGTGAGAGTCCTTTTTTTTAGTGAGATGGGGTGTCAATAAGGTTCCAGTGCAACAGCTCTGCCCACAAGCAGAGCTTCACTCACGGTAGGAGCAGACAGCAATGGCGGTGAATTCTCCCCTCAGTGACCACAGCCTGTCTCTCCACTGATGCCAACAGCGAGAGAGAGTGAGGAGCTACACCCAGCCCCTTCTCCCAGCTCAAAATCTCAGTGGTATCTCTGCCCTTCCAAAGAGAAAACTGCCCAGGTAAGAGAGCAGCCAGCTGTACCCTTCTCCCACCTTGGCCATTTTGTTTGTCTCTCTTAAATATTGGTTGTTATTATTTCTTAGCAACAGATGGGACAAAATTCCATGAGAGAAAGAAACAAAAGGAAAAATCCTATCCCCAAAAAATCTGGTAAGGGATTTGGGAGTGTGACTCACCTTAGAGGGTCAGGATTTCACCCGAAGGAGGAATTTCTCTCTTTGCCTCAAGGTCAAACCCAGGCTCTGGTGTGTCCTGATTCCTCTGGAGTGCTGGGGCTGAGCAGGAGTCCCTTTGTGGATGTCTCTGCCCTTGGCCTGAGGTGTGAGTTAGTCAGGAGCTCTTTGGATCAGGCATTGTCTTTCTTGCAGTATTTGCCTCCATACGCTTAACCCCCTCCTGCCTTTGCACACACTCCATTGGCTGGAGCTGAGCTGTGACTTTATCTGCAGACCAAGGGATCAGTGCTGCTCTTACCCAGCCCTGTAACCTGTCCACTTTGCAGGCCAGATGCACTTGAGCGCTCAGAGTCCCTCAGTGCTTTTCCACCATCCCTTTTTGTGCCTTCAACTCCTGCACTTGTTATTAACACAGCCAAAGGTACAACAGAGTTCAGCTTCCTGACCCCAGTTGTGCTCTCTTGACATTTGCTGCCACGAGGAGGCTGCTCTGCAGCTCTTGCTCAGACAGCACTAAATGATGAGTGCTATCTCCCATTCTCTCTCCACCAGAGCAGATGAAACCAATGGGCCATCAAAATGCCACAAAGACTCTGTGGCATCTCCAGGTGTGATTCCCTCGACCTCTCCTTTTCAGGCTCTAAACTTCTCTGTCACTGTGACTGGTCAGTGATGTGATGCCATTCCTGTCTCAGAGATGTGCTGCTCCAGCTCAGCTGTTCCTCAGAACCACCCAGGCTGGGATTCCAAACCGTGCTCCACCAGTCTCAGGGCACACAGAACAAGTGACAGTCTCTTCCCTACCCTGCCCTTCCCCTGGCACAGTTTTGTTCCCTATCCACTCCCTAGAGTAAGGCCTAAAGCAAGATTGCAGCATGGACTGAAGGACTCAGCAGTGCCAACAAAAGGTGAGCATTCCTCCTGAAGGGCCCCTGGAGTCTGAAACATTGAGATCTGGCTGGAATTATTCCAGGACCCCTAAACTAGTCCATGCCACAAGCCTGGGACTCTCAATGTGGAAGGCTCTGTGTTTACCTCGATAGTGATCAGAACCCCAGGTTGCCATTTACCTGCTGATAGAAGGGGTAAAAAACTCCCATGGAGTTTATGGAGCATCATGGAGTTTATGCTTATTCACAAATCTTCATGTCCCAGCAAATGGATACAGGGATTTACTGATTTATTGTCAGTGATGACACTGACACATGTCAGACTCTGCTCTTGGGGAAAGACAAAATCCTCAGAATGGATCTTCACGGTTCTTTTACTTCAGACATTCACGAGTCAGGTCTGGCCTAATCCCTGAGCTTTGGCTGGGTGTCAAGACTGAGGATAACACAACCTGGAACAGATCAATACCTCGCTGAGGCAATGGTCAGAGATCCCGTCTCAGACTACAGAAAGACCATTGATTCTGTTCTGATTGCATTGATGCAGAGTGTCTAATTCCAAATCTGCAAAAGAAGTGCTGGAGTTGCACCTACAGGAAAAGGAGCTGATCTTGTGACCCATTGATGTTATCTGCTCTGCATCAGTCTCACCTTTCCTTTGCTCACTTTGATCTCCTTGGGTCTGTGTTTTTCACTGGTACTTTCATGGGAAGATGAAAAAGAAGGGTTGCCATGCACTGAAACAATAAATTCCTCAAAGCCTGACCAAGCTTTGAGATCTCTTTATCTTTGGAAGTTGCTAAACCTTGCATGAAAGTGCTTTCCAAGGTGATAAATTAATGGATGTATCCTGAGTGATGACCACAGAAACAGACATTAAGCAATGCAAAGAGCTATTATCCCACTTCATTGAAGCAATTATCCAGGAAACCATCAAATCAGCTTGATTCCTGAAGGAAAGTCAGTGATTTAGGGAGGAAATCATCCATTCCACAAATAAGCAATAATCTAAGAATGAGGAAAACCTACCTGGATGCATTAGCTGTAGTCATCTTTCTTGTGCTATCAAACCTCCCTTTCCTGAGCACAGGCAAAGAGAATCCAGCCAAAAGCTGACTACAGGCTTATCTAATGAAGCTGATATTGTAGACTCAGCACAAGCTGGGCCTAGGCCAGTACATTAAGATGGAAGCACCAGAGAGACCCTGAGTGAATAGATTCCTAATGGATAAGAAGCAAGAATCTTTTTCATCTTTTTTCATCTACTTTGACCTCTCTGCATTATCTGAAACCAGTGGCTGTAGGATAACAGCTATTTCACCTGACAAAATCATTCTTTGCCCTAAAAGTGGCATGAGGGAATGGAGGAATGAGCTGAAATGGCCCAAATTGTTTCAGGGACACATATTAAATATTGAAGGAAAACATCCTTTTTTCCATTAAATTTCTTTTTGGTTTAGTCCAGCAACTGTCAAGCATGGGGCAAACCAGTTAAATAATCTGAAGTTAAAATACCAGAAACATAAAAGAAAAAAATGCAGGTTTACCATTGGTTCACAGAAAATAATTGAAATTGGTCAGAGTTCGGGCAAGATCAGTGCATAGAGAAGAAAACCTGGCAGGGGTAAGACAAGAAAAGAAGATATTTTGAGGCAATGACCTTGTGCCATGTGTGCAGTCCAAATAAACCAGTTCATTCTGTGCAGTTCCAGGCGAGTGCCTGAATTTCTCATTGTGTCTCATAGCAGCATCCATATCTCCATTTAGCAATGTTTTCCATTATCATAATGTATCCACAATTTTTTATGCTTTCTGTCACCTCCTGGCTGCTCTGTGATCCTGGGCAGGAGTCCCACAGAGCCCAGGAAACTCCAGAGAGTGCAGAATGCTCCAGCACGCACTGCTGTGAGGGCACATGCCATGAGGGCACTCAGCTCACAGAGCCCGATTTCTGTTCTGCTCTGGGTCCTTCTCACTTTGTCATTACCCTGCTCTTTCTTTGGAGATGTTTTGCTTGTCTGGCACAGCAAAGTGGGACAATGGCAGATGGAAGTTGCTGGGTCAGTAGCTGTGAACTCCCACAGGTTCTAAGGACCACCACGAATGTTACCACACTCCAGTGCAAGCATAAATGAGGTTGTTTGGGACTCTGTCTTTTGTGAAATAAACACACAGGTTATGTTTTTGGACAATGAAAATTTGTCAAGTTAATCACTCCACACTTGTTCCCTTAGGATGAAACTCTTCCCTGAATGTCTTCCAGCCTCTGGGAAAGAGGAGCTCAGGGAGCTGTGGGGCTCAGGGGTGCCAGCAGTCAGTGGGGGGATGATGTGGTGAGCAGGGTGTCACAGTGAATGTAACAACAAAGTTAAACCCTGCAGCATTGTAATTTGGGTCCATACGGAGGAATGCAGCATCCAGGAAGACAGAGCAACTCTCCAGCCCTGCTTTTGTCTGGGATGAACTCCCTGTGGTGCCCCTTAGCTGAAGGAACTCTGCAGTGCAAATACTCTGCAGTCTGCTGCACTGAGTTCTTCTCCTCATTGCAATATTCTGGCCACTTCACACCTTTGTGGAGAGGAGTCACAGACAAACCATTCATCATATCTGAATTTGAATTCTGGGCAACAATTAAAGAATAAGCACTGGTGTTAGAGGAATCCATTTCTCTAACATCCATTCCTCAGTGCAGCCGTTTCAGGTGAGAAAAGAGTTTAATCTTTAGGTCTATTTCCCTGAGGATTGACCTTATATGTTAAAAAAGCCCAGTCTGTAATTATAAAGCAAGTGATAAGCATCAAATGGATTGCTACAGAACCCTTTTGTTGCCTTTATTGCATGATAAGGAGCAGTTGCTGTGTAACCTTGAATGTGGGCAAATAACTCATGCTAAACACATTGCGACAAAGATGGCATTTTGGCAGGGCTTTGATGTAGGTCATTTTATTACCAGGCTGAATCAAACTACAAACTGATGTCAAACTCATGCCAAGAATGCTAATAATACACTGATCAATGAGGTGCTGGATTGCCCAAGTGGAGTGGTCGAGGGAAAATGCAGACATAAAAAGTCTGGAATTCCAAAGGTTGAAGTGCTTGGGCCATTATACTGGGAGGAATGATATTCCTTGCATTAGGACAAGTTTTCTTTACTCCAGGGGCCTTTAGCTGAGTGTTGAACAGGACAGTGTCAGAAAGTATATACTTATCTTTATTTTTCTTGACCTTTATGTGCAAGTAATTTTTATAGTTCCATTAACTAGTAAGATCATTTGCAAACCACTGTACAAAGTGTATTATGAAGAATGCCTTGGGGACCATTGTGTCCTATTATGTTGAATGTTAATAGAATGAAAAATTAATTTAAACTCTAAAGACATGAGCAAGGCAAGACTTCCCTTTTATAGGAGAAATTCACAATTTTATTTGCTATGGTAAAACTTTAGAGCTGTACCCTAATATGACCTTTATAAGCCTGATTTGAATCAGTCATTGCAAGAGTCTGACTGTTTGCCATTTTAAATAAAATTACTTCTGTCAAAGCTTGTCTGTTTAAAAAAGGGGGGTTTCTGTGACCCCCACATTTGGAATTAGCCACTAGTGAGCTCTGAGCTCACAGCTACTTGTTCAGCAATTAATCAACCAGAGATGAGAGAACCCAGGGTTCCAAGAAGCATCTTCACCTTACTTGAATCTTTAATTGCTCATTAAACATTGTCAGCTTCAGCGATGTGGGACTTCAGAACACCTGAAAACAAGGATACAGTTCTTTATAATATTTTTTTCTTAATGTGACTGAGTGCTTTAGAATGAGGAGTTCTCTCTTGAGTCCTGCTGCTAAGTCTCACGTTGCACTCTTCCCATAGGACTGCAGCTAGACAAGTGATTAAGGAAACTTTATTGCTTAATTAGTCACTATTATTTCATATTTATGTTAACATAGTTGAGGTGTGATAAATTTGTGTGGAAATCAACTAAATTTAGAGCAGTAATGTGCAGGAGTTCTGTTATTTGGAAGAGTAAAGAACCAGTCCCTCATGAACCTTCTTTCTCACAATGTTTGCCTTGAGGTGAGAACGTGGCCCAGTTAAAAAGGTAAAAAATGCTACACATTTCACATGTTAGAGTGATTTATTATTGCAAATGTCCATACAGGCAACAGCAAAATCTCAGTTTTGACTTCCACATCTCTTTCAAAACTAGGATGTCACATCAATGAGAAATGTACTCTCAGCTAAAGCTGTGCAGGGCACAATTCCCGAGGTATCACTATCCCAGCATATCCTATATCTTTTAGCACACTGTAGTTGGAATAAAAACCTGGAGGTTTGTGACTGTTCCACATGTGAGCTTCTCCTTGTTCTGGATAACCAGCCATTTTCAAATGATTACATGGAGGTGTGTCTATTTTTGTTGGGAAATCCTGTTTATCTAATAACCTGTCCTGAATTTCATCCTACAGCTGTACAGTAAGATGCTTCACTGTCTCCAGAAAGCCTAACTCGAGTAAAATAAATGCACAAAAGATTAGGACAATTAGTGGCTAGAGATTAGCTATGAATATTTTATGCCCACTGCAATACTGTCTAAACACAAGATATGGAATAAGAATAAATTGCATTTTTGACATGCAGCAAACGTAGGAAGGAAATGATTAATTTAGAAAGATCTTGCAGTGGTTTTAACGAGGCAGTGTTCTAATCACTGGTCACGTGGGGTCTGCTGGATAAAGAGCAGGAAAGTTTGTCCCACAGCGTTACTCCACATTCACCTGCATTTTGAAGTTGGATTTAAATATTTTGTGAACAGCTCAGTGGGTTTGGTCTGCCATGACCCAAGCACAGAATAGGCAGCAAAATGTTTCCATGAGCTCTGGTGGCAGCCTGGGTGTGGGTCCAAGGTGTGACCCAGTGTGGGTGTCCAACCAGAATGTCAGGGGTACAGGAGTCATTTGAAGCTACAAGGCACTGGAGGAGAACTTTTGACATGGGAAGTATCTGGGAACTGGAAGGGTTCCAGCTTTCATTTCACCTGCAAGATCAGGGAAACTCCAGAAGCTTTGCTGGCTGATTTCAAAGGAATTGGGTGGTTCAGCTCCATTTTCTCTACAGCAACCCAAAGCCACTTCCCAAATCAGCTTTGCTAGCCTTGGTTTAAATAGGAAGGAGTTGTCTTTGTCTTGGGATGAGTCTTTTGTAGTCCAGTTTCAGGCAGTTCTTGGTTAAGTAAACTCAATCCCCACATTTCCCATATAAAAACACAGGATATACAACCAGAGGTTATATGATCTAGATCATGTATTTCATACATATGTACATACAGTTTCATACAGTGACCTCATTGCCACTGCTTCATATTTATTAATAACCCATTCATGTTGGTCTGGATGGAAATGATGTGTTCCAACTTAACCATCCAGTTGGAATCTCTGGCACAGGGAGTTTTTGGCAGTGTCCTACGTGGTAAAATGGAAACAAGGTAGTAAGCAACCAAGTTCAGTCTTTAAAGCAGTTGTTCAGTGCTCTCCAGGTTCTTTAGTATGTGATGGGCACACACTGGGACCTGTCAGGCACTGAGACAGCACAGGAAAAGAGAATCCTAAAAACTCTGAGCTGTTCCTCAGCCAGCCTGTTTGTCTTGGTTTGAACACGAGGATATTGAACTTCCAATATTCCACCAGAGAGATGGAGAACTGTAGTTATGGAAAACTGGCTGACCTTGAGAAGACACAAATGCACTTACAGCCACTGCATCATGGAGTAAAAATTATTTATTTTCCTAGAGCTGTCTTTTACAAATCTATTTTGGATCTTAATGCACTTTCAAGACTGAGCTCCATTTTGTCTTATGAGCAGTTGCAATTTGAGTGTGATGTAAGAAGCTGCTGTTCTGTAATATAATAATAATAAATGTCAGTTTGGTAAAAACTTTATTACAAAGCAAAACTGCTAACCAAAGGCATTTCTGATGTGCAAGTTTTTCATTACAGGACTGAAGTGACAAATGAATCTATTGCTGTCAAGAGACCTACATTTTATTTTGGTCACTTAGCAATAATTAAATCTTGCGAGTAATTATTTCTTTGTGTGTTTGCTTTGTTTAATATTTTTAAACAAAATATTGCTCTCTAAGGCATTGTTTAGGGTATGTTTAGCAGCCACTTAATATGTTTCTAATGCTGTGTGTTGTTTCCTCTCAACAGCACTGTGCACAGAGGAGTGTGTGCATGGAAGATGTGTCTCTCCTGACACGTGTCACTGTGAACCAGGCTGGGGAGGGACTGATTGCTCAAGTGGTGAGTAAAGATACCAAAATATGATACAAATAGATGTTGCTATTCAAAACCAGGCCTTATAAAGGAGTGGCCTTAGAACTTGGATGCTTTGATTGGAAAAATGAAGGTTGTCTGCTGGTTATTTTGTAAGAATTCGTATTGGGTTGGAACAAAATGACCTTTAAGGTCCCTTCCAACCCCAACTATTCTCTGATTCTATGAATATGAGAATATCCTTCTCTAAGATAATGACTTTTTGGTTGTGTTTTGCAAAGAAATGTGCAATGCAGTGGAGGATGCTGTTAATGCTTTTGGTCCTTTTATTAGGATACCAGTACAGATAGGGGAGGTCTATACAGATTTTTTTCTCTCTCAAACCTTTAATACAGCATATTCTTCATGAAATATTCTTTGGAGTGTTGGAGCTGTTTGGATTGGAGCTGTTTGGAAGCACTCCCCCCAGATAGAATTCTTGTCCTGTTCAAGCCAGTGGGAGTTTTGCCATTGACTTTTCAGGCAGCCCAGATTCTCTCCTCTGACTTACAATCCATTCCTTAAATCCATACTGCCAAAGTCAGGGAAATGGGAGTTGGGACTTCTGCACCTTTTACCAGGGAATTAATCCACACTGGAGTCTTTGAATTCTTTCAGTGGGCAAGGCTGTGTTTGTTAAACCCTCTTAATTGGGAACGGTGAGTTTAAGGGTTGGTTCATGCTGGAATGGAACAGGCAGCACAAACATCCGAGTGTGATGCAGCACAGGCCTGAGACATTATTGACAGAACAGGAATAAGCTTGTTAAATGGAGTCAATTTGTGCATCAGGCAAGTAAATAAAGCTGCATGGGGAGAGCTGCTGTGAAATGAAACTGAGGGGACGTCTCGTTTTGTGTTGGTTTCCTCCCTTTCTCCCAAATTGATTGGGATCTTAAGAAAGGAGCGTTGTTACCAGGCAAGAAGGTAACAGAGAAGGGATCTGTAGAGGGAGGAGTTAGAAGGGAATGGGAGCTAAGTGTGCCTGAGGTGAACATAACCAGAGGCTGAAGGCATCGGGGCAGATTCCTGCATGAGTTCCTGGGGTTTTGTCTGCAGCTCTGCTGAATATCCCCTCAATTTCAGCAGAAAAGGCAATAAGAAGGGAGCAGGGAGGACTTTAATCCAGAGGCCATGAGGATGCTCCAGCCCTGGAAGTGTTCAAGGCCAGGTTGGACAGAGCCCTGAAGCCCTGAGTAACCTGGTGTGAGGGTGCCATCCTGGTTGGGATGAGGTGATCAGTGAGGTGCCTCCAACCCAGACCATTCTGGGATTATATGATTCCAAGGATGGATCAGAGGCCATACTATGGGGTTTGAAGCAGTATTTTGGGATTACCTGGAATGCAGATGAGGGAAAAACTGGGCATCATGACATACTGAATATCTATCTTTAAAAATACTTTAAAAATGAAAAATAATGCCATCAATTGTGAGATATTGTATGGATTCTCAGGAACTCATTTAATGTTTTGATTATTCTTAGTACTAGGTTTAGTTTAACGTACCAGTGAGTATTAGTGCAATGCATGTACATTAACAGAAGATAATAATAAAAAAAAGGACTATGACAATGAGGACATACAGATATAGGTTATACTTTTGTACACATGCACTCACAGAGTAAAAAGTACTTCATTCTGTGTAAAAATGGCCAGGGAAGGAGAAGATGTCAAAGTACAGAATGGTCTTGTGGACTAAAACTACCCAGTGACTCTTATTAAATTGCTCTAATCTTGCAAGTGGAGATAAAAGAAAAAGAAGGTTTTTCCTATATTGAATATTTAGCTTTTTAAAGTAATTAGGAATATTAAAGCACTGACAATGATTGAGATAGAAACATTATTCATAACTTTTATTTCCGCACTGGGCAGGGATCCAGTATATTTCATTTATGAGGTTTCAGCGGTGGAAAGAGAAGTGTTAGCCAATTCCTAAATTAAATATGCCCTGTTAACTTTTATAAATGATAGCCCAGGATTAGCTTCAAAATTTAAGCTTTCATTTTATTAATATAATTAGTGTGTTTGCTGGCCTGTCGTGCCCATTGTCTTTCATTCCACTTGTTTTATGCTGGGTAACTCGTGTTCCTGTCCCAGGGTCTGATCCCACAGCTCTGCCCAGTGGAATGCTCCTAGGAGGGAAAGTCAGTTTTACTGACCTGAGAGCTGCTCACCTTCGTGCTCGACACCAGAAATGTGGGTGACTGGACTCTTCATTGTTAGGAGAGTCTGTTCAGATTCAAAGGTTTAAAGGAAGAGATTTCAGCTGAATACAGCACATTGTTCCTCCCAGTATTTCCAGGAAAGGGGAAATCTGGAAGCTTTGGCTAACTGAGGTTAACCAGGTTTTTCTGATACATGATCCATGTGTTAAATCATATTGTGCTGTTACCCAGTTATAATGTGAAAAACAACTTGCACTTCTGCTGCAATAATGTGCCACCTGTACCTGCTTTCTTTGTGTTCCTTCCTGACTGTTGGGTAACCAGTGAATGTCACGTGTTTGCAGGGACAGAGGCTGTTTGGGATGTTCCTGCAGGCTGTGCTCGGGGCAAACCGAGGCTGCTGCTGAGTGGTGCCATCCCAAACCTGTGGGGCTCGAGAGCTTCCCGATACATTCCTCAGGATCAGGGCTTTGGTGCAGTCACAGGCATATTGCTTTTCATGTTGGCTGTTTGAAGCACTTTCCCCGGGAGAGGCACTGCCAGCCAAAACACTCCCTTTAAATTTAGCAAAGCTCCCAGGAGCTGGAATGGTTTCCTGCATGATCTCTGCCGAAAGCACCGCTGAGGAGTGGAGCCTCCCTGGCGCTGGGGGTCGTGTGTTGTCATTTACTCAGGGAAGATCTAAGGATGCTCACTCTTTCTGAGATACAATTTCAACACCCTGCTGACACAGCCATTATAACTTTCTCTAAGTTATTTCGAACTTTCACTTGATTTGATGGGTGAAATTCAACCATAAGCAAAGCTCCAGCACAAGGTCCAAGTGTCACTTCAGAACCAGAAGTCAGATCCAAATATTCTTCTTTTTTTGGTGTGCCTATACCTGGAAAGGATCTGAATTCTGACACTGAGCCAAATTTTCCCGTGAAGAGACAAAGTTCTGGTGTAAAATGCAGTTCCCCAGGATTACCATTCTCCCTTGGCTAAAATATTCTCAATTAAATGTTTTTGATACTTACAGCTACAGCCTGTAGTCATGCAAACAATTTAATCATCTTGCTCAGACTTGGTTTCATGCTTTCCTAGAACCCAGCCTGTAAGACAACAGTTACAAAACTTGCTTTTCAGTGCAGCTTTCCAGAGACTGATCATGGTACATGTTAGAGTTCATCTGTTGTCAAGGTTAAAATAACTTCAGATGAATTGCTAAACAATTATAAAAAACCCCAGTGCCATATTCAGCTCTGCATGTCCCTGTACCTGTGTTTTACTGCATGCTGTTGTACATCTGTCCATGCCCACAGGCCTAGCCTTGATTTCATCCTATAAAGCTGCAATATATTAAGGCTTGATTACCATAACAATAAAAAGAGAAGTAATGAGGTATTAACTAAAGAAGCTCTTGAACAAAATATTTTTAGCATTTTAATGATGCTAAAAATTAAAAGGAAAATAGTTTTTTAAAACCACTGCATACCTTTCCCTTCCCTTTTCACTTTTATTGAATCATGCCTGTTTTGTCCATGCAATCTGGACTGTTGGTTTTTTAAATACAAAGCAAGATTGCAAATGCTCTGTGTGAACTTACCTGCTCACCTTTCCAATTATTTCAAAGCAATTAGCTTCAAACAGTATGATATACTGGCTTGAAGTTCTGGTGAGGATATAATTGCCTGTTGGTGGTTACCTGGCCTCTTCTGGGTCTTGCTCACAGCCATCTGTATTTACAGGCCCTTAGGCCCCCACCCAGCAAAGATTTTAAGCCTATCCTTACTCAAGTAGGACTCTTCATCTGCTTTAAGTGTTTAGGTAATTGTTGAGTTAGCTTAAGGAACAGCTAAAACACCATCAGTGAAATCTGTGCAAAGCTCTCATTGAAATCATAGGGCCTGTGAGGAACAAGGTGTCTTTCTTTCAAGGTGTTCATCAGATAATTTTATTGAGGACCATTTCGACTCTCATGAGCATTATTTATGGTGAGGAAGGTCACAAAAGTCTTTCTGGTTAATAGGGCATTCTCAGAAAAGGGGCAACAGGTAGGAGAAAGTGAGTTCAGGGCAAGAACCCCGAATTCAAAGCAAAAATCTTCCAAAATTGTGTGTGCCAGGTTGAGAAATTTCCAAGTAAACAAACGCAGAGGTTGTAGTGAAAAATAAAGTGGTTTTCAAAGTGTTTGATTTGTTATTAGTTTGAAGAAAACAGTGCTTGCCCAAAGTGTAATTAAAGAGATGCTGGCATAAGAACACCAAACCATCTTTCTTGCTGTGTCACCTGGGGGAGAGAGATTATAGTGCTGCTGTCTGGCATAGCCTGATCCATAACATACATATGGATAACATGGTTTTCCTTGGAAAGGATGTTTTGTACAAGCTGTCATTAGGAACAAGAACCTATTTCATCTTTATTTCTTTGTCAGAAATAGCCAAGGTCATAACAACAGGCTGTTGTAACATCACAGCAAGATCACTTTTAAGGGTATAGCCCTGGAGCAGCTGGAGTGCCTCAGTCCTGAGACTCGTGATGAATGGGAACAGCAGATCCTGTGCTAAATCTGAGCAGGGTTGTTTGACAAGCCATGGAAAGCAACAGCAGAGCTCTCAGGAGAAAAATGAAGTGTTTTAAAGTGAGGCTGTGGTGGGTTTCAGGCTTGATTTTGGCATTCATGTTCTCCAACTGCTTTGAACTATTTCTGAAGAAGAAATGAAGTTCAAAGGAAAGATCCCTGGTTCATGAATTTAGACTCAAACAAAATTCATGTGGGAGGCTGATCTGCTAGAATCATTAGCTGAATTTTCATCCTCAGATTTTTAGGATAGGATTGACCAGAAAACCACCAGAGTCCACCAAAGAGGGGCAAATGAGCAAGACCACAGCTCTTCTAAGCTGTCAGTGGGCTACTGCTAGGATCCAGAGCCTGTCCCTAAGGGTCACCTGTCCATGGCTCTTGTCTGGGAGTTTGTCACTGTGGGGTTTGTGCCTCAGTGACTGCTGCATCCAAGTGCCAGATGAGGTCACAGAACCAGGTACAAGGTTCCTGTCTCCACCACAGCCCAAGTGTTTCATTTGCCATTCCAGCTGCTGGGTTTAGAGGCAGTTTCTAAAAGTCTGCTTGAAGCTGTTCAACTGCAATTGCAATCCAGTCTTAATTATTGCTTTAGCTGAAACAGGATTTCATATCATGGCATGTGGACTTCAAAGTTTTAACACACTTTTCATTTAAGCCAAGCTCAAATTACGGCTTAATTTTGATGTTATTTGCAGACTCAGTGACAACTGCATCATGCAAAGAGATGCAAATGTACAAAATCAAACTCCAGTGAGACTCATATGAGGATCTTTCCATAGCAATTACAGAATGGAATTGATTTCTGTCTCTCAGTTCTAACAATTTGCTCTTCCTTAAACTTAAAAACCACCCATCTCCCTTCAATCACTGCTGAACTGGTGTAATCAGGTAAACAGCTTGTGTTTAATTTTTGCCTCTGCTGGATGTTGGGCCCACGCACCAGGGCTCAGGCCCTGGGTTTCATGTGTTCCCAGGCTCTGTGGCAGCAGCTCTTCCCGGGCCCAGCCCACGCAGGACAGCCTGTGACAGGGAAGGAGATGTAAACACAAGCTGCTGTGCAGTGCCGTTGGTGGCACAGCAGCATGTCCTGCATGTATTTTTACACAGATGATTTGGCTGCATTAAACCAGGCTAATCCCTCACTTTTCATTCAGTGGGAATATTTTGTCTCTTGCTGAAGCTGTTGATATCTGCCCAGTCATTTGTGGCAGTTTCTCCTCACTTTCTGGGGGATGTGGATCCTGTATCCTCTCAGCTTCCATGAATTAACCACTTGGGAGATGCTGCAAGCTAAAGGAAAGGTACTGGAGTCATAGGAGCCTGGGCTTCTGCCTCAGTAACAGGGCTGGGCAAAGGGCAAGGGTTGATTCTAGAAATGGAAAAGTAGATCCAAGATTTACTCTGGCAAGGAACTGCTTTCTGTACTTCTTTGTGATTCATTGGTGATGAATAGATCAGCTGCCAGTTGTTCTAAGTCTTGTACTAAAGTGAGTGAAAAATAGAAATTCAGCACCCTGTGTCCTTTTACTTTTCACCTTCATCTTCCCTGTCAGAGTCTGGGAGACTTCTTCCTTCCCTAAATCAGCTGGTTGTGTCTAAAGCCAAGGTAGTGACAGATCATTTCCCCAGCACTCCCAGCTCTCCTCTGAGGCTCCATCTTTTGGATGATTTGAAGAGTCAATTGAGCTGACCTGACTGTCTGTTCCAGTCCCTGGAGTTCTGTCTTCCAGCTCGTGCCTTGCTCTCAAGGCTTGATCCAGCCTTGTACTTCATACATATGAATAGCTCTTTTAAAGTCAATAAGGAACAATTTTAACTTCTTTAAGTTAGATAAATGCTTAATCCTTTACCTGAATGGGAACTCATAAGAAGAGGTGGAAATTGGGTTGATGAGGATCTCTTTTATAGGGCCCAATGGTTACTGAGTGTCATCCAGGATGGGAAAGGGTGCAAACATTGCTTGGGTCTCACAGCTGACAAATGGGGGAGAGAGGCCCTGTGACACCCCCTGGGCACAGCCCCTGGTGAGCTATCCCTGAGCAGGATGGGAATTCTGTGCTCCAGGGAACTGAACTGCAATTCTTTATGCTGCCTATCTCTGTAAAATCAGTTTGAATCCAATACTGAATTCCTGCTGAAAACTGAAAAGGGAAGCTGTGAGCAAATCTTATTGTGTAAAGCCTTCCTGATTGCCTGTCAGTAGGGCAGTATGTCAGGGACTGGTGCTTCCAGAAGGGAGTGAGAAAAGGCATTTAGGTTTTGGAGCAGAGACCTGGGTGTGACGCTTTGGGAGAAGGCTTTTTGGGAGCAGGCAGGATTATCCAGGGAGGTTGTGTCCCAGAGCATCCAATAGTGCTGCTGAGGTGTTTGTAGGAGAGCAGCAGTGAAGGCCTCCCAAAGCACAGCCCCTCTGAACCTGGAGCACAGCTGAGCTGTGTGGCTGCTCTCTGCTCTGGGGAAAGGCTTGATGATTGACTAAAACTTTGAATTTTCAGGGTAACTTTCAGTAAATGCAACCATGGTTACGAGCACTGAATGGGCTAAACGCATTCCCGTGCAGGTTTGTGTGGTTATGCAAGAGGGAATTTGGCTCCCATACATCTTCCCTTTGCTGCCAAACTGGTGAGAGCAGAGCAGACTTCACAGAGAGGCAGCGTATGTGTGACGAGTTGTTAGTTTTATTAATTTGACTGAGGTTTTTCTCACTTTAGACAGAGTAATAGCTATAAAAGAAAGAACCTACTAAAATATCCTCTTTAATGAACTGAATTGCTAATGCTGAATTTCATTGCTGGAGCATCTTACAATAATGTGGCTTTAAATGTGCACTACACAAATGAACAGACTTTAGATCAATTTAAAAGTACCACTGGTATAATTTTATGGCCTGGTCACTAAGAGCTGTCACTTGGAGAAAAGAGCAAAATTTCCTTTCACAAAGCTTAGGCAAAAATCTCAGCTGTGGACACCCACTCAAAAGTATTCCTGGGGTTTTTGCTTGCTAAAAAATGCACACCAAAAATTAGTGGTCCTTGGGAAAGCTTCTAAATCCCTTTTCCCTGTGTTAGACATGGTGAGGGATTCCAAGGCATGCTTGGAGAGGGCAGAGCTCTGCTCACTGTCCAACTCTAAGGTATCAGAAAATCCCTCAGGAGCTACTTCAGGCACCTGAAGCTTGAGAAGCCTCAGGCCTGTTCTGACTTTTTCTGGATTATGAATTACTGTCCCCAAAGACAAGTGCTACAACTGGGAAAGGTCCTACTGCTCCATCCCATGCTCTTAGGATTTTTTTATAAGCTGCTGTTCTTCTTGGTTAAAATACTATTTTCTGGGCAGTCTTTAAGGATTGAAATCTAAAAGGGAAACCAAGGGTTTCATTCAAAAGTTAGACTTGAAATTTGCCTCAGGCCTCCAGCAGCAAGGAATTTTGGTAGAAAATGGCAGATATTCATCATGCAGTGTTAGACACCAGCCTGCCTGTGTGTGGATACCCGAGAGCCGAGGAACAGCCAGGAAATCATTCCCAGAGCACCAGGGAGTGTGCCTGGGCATGGGAGGCAGGCACATGGACACACAGCTTTCCTTGGTACTGAGGGATTTTCTCTGTTTAGGCTTAAATTTCAGGGTCTGCATACCAAGATACTGAAATGCTTCATTTCAGGAAGCAGCAGCTGGGTGTGTGTTCCTGCTTTGGCTGCTGCACTGAGCAGTCCCCACCGTCCGTGTCCCCTCCCACTGACCTGGTGTTCAACGTGGGCAGTGTCTGCTCCAAGGGGAAGTGTTACATGCTGAGATTTGTCCTCAGGCTTCACCCTAATTTTGTGTGAATTTAGCTCAGCCTCCACAGGGCGGGAAGTCCTCATTTATCCCTGATTTCAGTGGGAGTTGAGTATATTTGTCGTCTGGATTGACTGGGCCCGTGTTGGAGCTGAAAAGGGATGGCAGTGGTGGGCTGGGAAGAGCTCAGCCACAATTAATATCTGTGCTAAAGAGGAGGGAGGCTCTAATGTACAGCTGGCCTTGGTGTCTTGGGTGGGTTGCATTTAAAATACAGCCTGGAGGCAGCTTTGCTAACTTTAGAGATGTGTGATGCTGGGATCTGCAGAGTGATGCAACACGACCGTGTAAAGTGAGAGTGATGGCACCGAGCTCCTCCATGGCCTAATGGGGACGTGGCAGCAGAATGGATTCTTCTGCTGTTTATTGCTTTGAAACTTCTTTCCACATCAATAAAATATCTGTGTAGGAATAAGAGACCTCTTTAGAGATGTACCTGCCATTGTACAGGCAGATACAAAGTGTCTTTTTAGCCTTAAAATCACTTGCATTTCTGGTATGCAAGGGGGAGGCCATGGTGATCATAAATCACTCTGTATAAAATTAAAGTTTCAGGGAGTTTTCTTTGTTTTACCCAGTGTTTGAGCTATTGTGAGTTTGATAGCAAGGTTCTGAAGTGAAATATTTTCAGAAGTTTCCCTGAGAAATCCTGTTCTCCTAAATCACACTCACAAAAATCCCTCTTAAGCCCCTCAAATAACACTCTGATACTTATTTGTAGTCCTTACAAAACCCTGAAAAAGTGTTTGCCATAGGAGCAGATACCTTGTGTCCCCAATGAAATCAGTGTTTGTTGACAGCTTGTCTGCCTTGGTGTTGGGGAGAGAAATAATGAGATAGCAGAGGACTTTACAAGAGCAAATGTGGCTGTAAATGCAGGGCTGGCAGATCAGAGCCCTCGCAGGCCACTCACAGGTGAGCGTTTTGTTTGGGCTCGGGCAGGGAGAGGAGCTGGCCCACAGCTCTGCAGAAGGAAAAGCATGGAAAATGAGGGAATGTGTCGTGACCTAAGGAAAAAAATGAGCAGATGGTGTGCCAGCATCATACCTGACACTCCAGAGGAGGTGGTTGTAGCATAACCACCGACTGCAAACAGGGTTGTGAGCAGAGCCCGAAGCCAAGAAAAGCAGGGGAAGGTGATACACATGGAGGCAAGGAATGAAAAAGTAGGGCAAAATAAAGATTGAGACATGACAGAGGAGGAATTCCAGGGAAAAGTTGGGAAAATAATCAAGGTGAGACAACAGGCAGAAGCAGGTGGGGATAGGAAAGGAGATCAGTGTGCAGATAACTGGCTTGGGACAATCCATAGCTGAATTTAGATGTTTTACAAATGAACACTGTGATGCGTGTGAGGCACCTACAATTGCAGCCTTGTGAGCAGACAGTTACTGGCTGATTTTACCAAGGAGAAATTATAGATTTTGTTAAAATAAGAAAGTGAAGTGGAAGGACTGAGGACAGAACGGTGATGGGAGATGCCACAGGCAGGTTAATAAGGGCAAAGATTTTTCTGGTTCCAGCTGGAATAGAGTTACTTTTCTTCCTGCTGCTGATTCTGTTCTGTAGTTTGGATTTAGGATGAGAATAATATTGATCACACACTGATGTTTGGTTGTTGCTCAGTGGTGCTCACCCTAAGTCAAGGACTTTTCATTTTCCCCTGCTCTGCCAGGGAAGAGCTGCACAAGAAATCAGGAGGGACCCTGGCCAGGACAGCTGACCAGAACTGGGCAAAGGGATGTTCCATACCATGGGATGTTGTGCTCAGTGAATAAACTGGGAGGCACCCATTGCTGTCCTGGGATGGGCTGGGCATCCCTCAGTGTGTGGTGAGCAATTGTGTTGTGCAACAATTCTCTTTCTTTGGGTTTTGTTCCTCTCTTTCTTCTTCTCCTTCTTCCTCTTCTTCTCCTTCTTCCTCTTCTTCTCCTTCTTCTCCTTCTTCCTCTTCTTCCTCTTCTTCCTCTTCTTCCTCTTCTCCTTCTCCTTCTCCTTCTCCTTCTCCTTCTCCTTCTCCTTCTCCTTCTCCTTCTCCTTCTCCTTCTCCTTCTCCTTCTCCTTCTCCTTCTCCTTCTCCTTCTCCTTCTCCTTCTTCTTCTTTAAATATGATTCTTATTATTACTGTTCTTATCCAAACCAGAGGGTTTTACCCTTTTCCAGTTCTCCTCCCCATCTCTCTGGTGAGCAGAGTGAGCAAAGGCTCGGTGGGACTTTGTTGTTAAACCAGGACAAGAATCTGAGTCAGGTGATATCCAGACAGAAGAAGGATTTAGAGATGAAGTGCTCAGGTTTAAGTGGCTTTTGTCTCTTTTTTTTGGTGCTGGCAAAGAGACCTGTTGAGGTGTTTATGAAGGGATGTAAATGTCTTTTACAGCACTATGGCCTCAATAAACAGTATATAATGTTTAAACACAATGTATTGAAGTGGGATGCTGGAAGTTAGAGTGCATTCAACTGCCAAAAATACCTGTTTTAGCCTGGAAGGGTCATGCAAGCAAAGAAAGTGCAGTTTTCAATAGGCAGAGTTTATTTTGTTACTGACAAAAGCAGAGGTGAAATATCAGGAATTCTACTCATTAGGGAAAATTTATACAGTCAAAAGTTCACTTGTATTTCTGTACTCATGAAAATACTTTGCACCTTTAGTCTTGACCCTTCCTACACCATTTGATTGCCTTAAATGTGTGCTACATAACAAGCACATCTTCCAGCCATTTCCTTCCAGCTCCAAAAGACCTGATTCAGTGCAGAGAAACGGCAGGATTTTATTTATTAAACATGCCTGAGTTAGCCCAGCAGAATATCTGGATGTTTGGGAGTGAAGATGAGAGTTCTAAAGCCCTCAGTCTTGTCCAAGGAAGCCCAGTGAAGGCCATTTGTCAGGGAAGCTGGGAAGAGACCCAAGTGTCACAGATATGGGTGTCACTGTCTTTGTAATGGCAGGAACTCATGAAATATGATCAGTGACCTACAAGATGAATAAAGTCAGAGAATAACAATGCACAATGAATTTCTGGGTTCTGCAGGGAAATCAAAAGGGACCTACTGCTAGACAGAGACTTCTGCTTAAAGAACTACAGGGAGAAAGGTGGAAAAGGGAAAGAAATCTGTGACAAAGGTTCCTACCCACAACTACTTTGTAGCAGTAGGTTTTAGCCACTTTCTGGGCTTTGGGGTGTGCTGTGCAAGAAGGATCAGGCCCCATTAGGAACAACAGTAAATACCAGATGGAAATGATGTGTGTATTGTTATGGAGATTATTTTATATCAGGAAGAGCTTTATGGGCATCAACCAGAAAAAAAAAGAGAGATAAAACACTCATTCTTTGATCTTAGAGGGTGGTAATTCAACATGAGAAGTCTCTGCTGTTCATCATTTTCATTTTCAGTGGCTTCTCTGCTTATCACACAGTGCCTGCTCATGTGAAGACCAGAGGCTACCAGGTTTTATAACCCTGACCAGGATGCTTAAAAATATGTGCATCAAATTCAGGGTAGAGGGTGAAATTAGCCAGCAAAATTCAAATTTTAACAGAAGCAGCTAAAAAATGAAACAGCAGACACTTGGGGTGGTTTAGAGGTAAGGCTTTCTCAGCCTTCCTACTGCCTGCTTAAATCTCACCTTTCTGAACCCCATGTACAGAGCTGCAGTGTTCTAATTATGCAGCTTTGTGAGTAAATCATCAAAATTGATTACAGGAGAGTTCTTAGCCAAGGCCCAAAATCTGATGCCCTCTCTGACTTATCTACATTGCAGTGATAATTTCCTAAATAAAGGTCAAATCCTGGAAACAAACTGCAGAGGGAGGCAGGTTTGCAGAAAGATATGAGGATTCATATGGAAGATCAATTTTTCCATAGAGATTGCACACTTTGCTGCTAGGTTGGGAGACAGGGAGACATAGCTGGAAGTTTGAGGAATTCTTGGGAACCCAGAAGAACTTTTGCTTCATCATCTACTTTAGCCTGTCTGTTAGTGCTTCCCAATTACATGGCATCCACTTCAATTGGGCTGGAAATAACAATAAGAAAATACATGCATTTCTGCAAATATTATCTCCTTCTTCTAGGATGAATTCCAGCCACTGGAATTCCCCAGATTCCAATTTGGGAATACCAGTAGAGCAGGTACCTCTCCCTTGCAGATTTGTTGAGGCTTTGGGCCATAGGAGCTGCAGGACAAAGCCCAGTGAATTTGTTTTCAACATCAGGGGAAGGATTCTTTTTGTCAGAGCTTTTTCAGAAACCCTTTGGGAAGAGGGTGTTGGTATTTAGCCCATCCATGGAACGTGGTGGTGGCAGCCCAGGCCTGGGTTCCTTGGGAGCCCCCCCTCCATGACCTTGGTAAGAGTCTCACCACCCTTCATCCTCAGCTTCTGGCTCCAGGGCTCTTTGCAGAGCTCAGGTTCACAGCTTAGAGCTCAATCAAATACAGGAGGTGCCATTTAGCCCTTAAAAAACTCCTCTGCTCTAAGGGTGATTAAAGACTGGAATAGGCTGTTCAAGGAGATTATGGAGCCTGTCCTTGGAGATATTCAACATTCAGCTTGATACAGTCCTTGACAACTTGGACTAGATGATCTCCAGGGGTCCTTTCTACCTCAGCTGTTCTACAATGCTGTGATTCTATGAATTATTTTATTCCTGTAACTCTAGTGGTCTCTGAATCGGAGCAGGAGGCTTAGTGAATTGCTGGATATGGTGGAAAACATAGAATATCTTAGCAGCAGGTCAGAGCATGCTGAAAGCCCCTGGGGATCTCCTGTGGCTGAGAGCAGAACTCTATTATGGTCAGCCTGTCCAAATAATTATGTGGTTATTCTCACTCCAAAATCCTGAAATGCCATGGAAATTCTTATGACAGGATGTATTTTCATCAGTAAATTCAGCAGTACTAGAATTCCTCGCTCATATTCAGGAATTCAGGCTCTGTTCCCAACTCTGTTTCTGGACTGCTGCATCCTTCTGGACACATCCTTTCCTCCTCCCTTTCATTTTCTGGTTTATGGAATGGTGAGCCCGACCACGTTTGGGTGGAATACTGGATTTCCAGATGCAAACTGCTACAGAAGAGGTAGATGTTTCTCCTCAAACGAGTGAGATCCTTTGCTGTGCACCGTGTGGATGCATGTGTTCCATCTGACAGCAAGAAATGACATTAATTAATTACTCTGACGTGCAGTCATCATGTTGCACTTGGTATCCGAGATGTCCAGATGTTGGGTTGTTCTTCCAGGATGCAACATGTTGGAATGCATTAGGAGGTGCATTTTTGCTCTGTGGATGACTCTGACAAATTGAGGCACAGCCAAAGCCGTTAAGTTGCTCCCAGGCATCTTTCACGCTTCATCCCTTCCATGAGTGATAGATGGTATTAAACCTCTCCCTTTATTTTTATTTTTTTTTTGGTGTGGAAAAATACACGTTGGGGATAATGGAAAGGAAATCATCAGCGCTAATATTTATCCCAACTTTGTTTTGTATCTGCAAGATCAATGTTTTTTTAATTCACTTTTCATTCTCCTTTGCTTCATTTGCTTTGTTGTTGTAAAGGACATGGTGCATCTCGGGATCACATTTGGAGTGCAGTTTTATTAATACAGAACTACACAAGTGGAATTGTTCTGCATTCATGAAATGATAACAGAAACTCAGCCATTGTCAGATGTTTAAACTCAGTATTTAACATTTCTGAGGGTTTTCTTTACAGCAGGTACAGCTTCTCTCCCCTGAAATTCCCTCTAGGCTGGTTAGAGAAGGAGACTTGGGTAAACCCCATGTGTGACCTCTGAGGGTTGGATATCCCAGGAAGGGTCTGTTTATCCTGAGCAGGTGTGAAAGGAAGAACATGGACAGGAGGAACATCAGATATTGAGAAATGAAATTGCAGGGAGTTCTCTGGATTGGGCTGGTATTGCCATAACAGGAGAGCAGAGAAACACAACCCAGACCTCTCTGTAGGGAAACATTACGCTCCAATAAGTAAATGAAAATGTACATCTCAATTCTGGTTCTCAGGATCTTTGCAATCACCATTTCATTTGCATTTTAGAAATCCCACTAATGGGACTGTGGCCAGCGTGCTGCCAAACCAGAGGGCTGCTTCCTTTCCAAGTTACGTGGTTCTTCTAATGTTTTGTTTTCTAATGCAGATCAAAATCCAAATCCTCCTTTTCCTGTAAGTCTTTCACACATTAAAACCCAGCAATAACAGCAGAGCATGTTACACAGAAATGATGGAGCAAGGTCCAGTCTTGATCAGTTCTGACTCTGCCAGTAGCAGTTTCCATAATGTCTCTGATGCTTCTTGCACAACACAGGCTTTCCCCATTTCTTTACTGAAATGGAATAGTTTCTTTAATAAAATAAGCAATGATCAGGACTGGGACATGGGTCATGCCACTTGTATAGGAAATTGAGGCGTCCGTAACATCCAAGAAAGGCAAGTTAAAGTTCTGGTAAATTTGGTTAAAAATCCTCTTTTCCTTCATAATTGAGGATTTCTTCTTATACTTCCATTATAGTGGGATTCAGGAGAGAACCAAGTTTTGAAGTTTTCTATTTGGGATAAATCACATTTGTGACAAAATGCCTTTGTCACAAGTCTGTCCACTGAGCAGTTACAGTGCTGCTCACCCTGCTGGGAGAAGAATGACCAGGTTCCTCTGCCACTTACATTTCAGTGAAGATCTCAGATCCAGCTCCTATCCCTCCTAAAGGGGATTTCACGAGTTAATTGATCTGGTGTGAGCTCTCTGCAGAGACTGAACTTTTCTTTCCCTGGACACCACATAACAAGTGTGTTCATCACCATCCCCAATTCCATGACTGATGAGCTTATATTTGCTTCTCTCAGTGTCTTCATCTAGAGCCACATATTTTCCTGGTTTCAGTACAGAAATGGAAATTAAATTTCAAACTAGGCTCTGATATTTCAAAAGAGACAGACTTGAAAAACAGAAACATGACCAGAAGAAATATTTAAAATTTTATCATGGCCCAGTCCTCAGATATCCAGCAGCAGATCCGATCTGAGCAGAGGCTGTGTGTAATTGCATTTTAAGGAAGTGAACAGAGCAGCCCCACTTGCAGGATTGTTTGGTTTACTGTAATTAGATAAATTAATCAGTGCATTAACTTCTAATGCAGAGCACAGTTCTGAAATGAGTTGCAGATATTTGTTATTTTGTTAGGATTTAAAGAACAAACTGCTCCATGGCAGGTCAGTTGTACAAAGCTACCAGAGCTCGGTGAGTGTGTAAGGGGTTTTAAACTCCATAAAAATGAAATATAGCACAGAGAAAGTTACAATTGGGTCACTTGTTATTTTTAAGGGAAAGGAAGAGGTTTGTGTGAGTTAGTTATTGCACTTCCATCTAGGTTTCTAAGCATCAATGCATGACTGGCTTGGCTTAACCTACAGATAGTGAAACAATATTTCAAAGCTGGGAAGCAAAGGGATTCCTCCCTGTCCCTTCCTTGTAGTGCTCCCACTGACATCACCTGTATGATCCCTGAAATTGTTTTTCCATGTAGCTGGGGTGGTTCCATCTTCAGCAGAAGGGACAGCATGAGAAACACCTGGATGATGGTGCTGCCAGACTGTTCAAGGTCCAAAATCTCCCTGAGCAGAACACTTTGTACACAGCCCCCCATTAACAAAGGGATATCTGACAGGCCATGGTAAATATAAACCAGCACATTAAATGAGGCTTTTACCTGTCTTCTCACTCATCCACCCATTCATGTCAGGCTTTCAACACCGGGATTCTCTGGACACTTTAAGCATGGATTTTGGTTTAGCAGTTGAGTGCAGTCCCATATCTTATTAAAAAGCTCACTCACAGTGAACAATGTCACATTACTAAAACATGTTTTTCTGTCAAACAAATACGGGCCAGAAAGCAGGGACAGGTTTTCCCTTGCTGGAGAGGGAGCTGGGATTCATTCCTGTTGAGGCATGGCTAGCATCACCAGCCTAGAACACCCTGGTCTTGAGATGCTACTGCCACAGCAGCCTGATGTGAAGAGATGCTCCTTTGTGCTGGACCCAGGCCTGAGGCTGTTTGTCCCCATGTCCCCCCTTTTAATTCTCTTACCATCTCCCTCCTGTGTCATTTTGCTCTCACTTTCTACTTTTATCCATTCTTTTCCTGTGCTCCCCTCCCTTGTTGCCCTTTATTCCTCCTGATTCCCGGGTGAGAAGGGCTCAGATCCCCCCAGCACTCAGAGCCCACAGGCTGGGCTGTGCTGGGCTGTGCTGGGCCCTCCTGAGCAGCAGCCCCACTCGGTGCCTCCTGATTGCCTTCTCCAGCAGGCAGGGAGTGAAGTGGGATTCAAGGAGCTGCCTATGGCTTCACCCACAGTGAGATGTTGGAATAGAGCAAAGAAATGGCTCTCAAGCAGAGCAGGGGCAAGGTTTTAGTGCCTTGAGTTCTCTGTTATTCCTTGGTTTCCCTAGATTGCTCTGATGCTGACTAAGAGTCTACAACACCATTTTGTATCACGGAAAGATTCCTTTAATGTGTTTCAAAATGCCAGCCTGCCTTTCAGCTATTCTGTGGGGTTACTGTCTTAGCCAGTCACTCATCTAAGTGGAAATTGCCAAGTGTGCCACTAGTCTCACATTGGGGTCTCCCTCTCACAAACAGAGAAAGACAATCAGAAACACTTATTTAAATGTAATTTGTGATTCTGAGAATTCAACGTTTGCAGAAGCTGCTAGGCTGCCACCCTAGGGGACTCCAGCAATGTAGTTCTGTATTTGAACTTTAAGTGGAGGGAGGAGAAGAGAGGAATAAAAAGAGATATACATAAAGGCTTATAAGACATTTTCTAGAATTTAGGAAATAAGAGTCTATAAAACACACTTCAGGGCTAGTAATGGGGATAGAATTGTTTCTGCAAAACCAATGATTGCTGTAGAAAAACATCAGTCACCATCTGAGCCTGCTCTCAGATGGCTTTTCAGTTCAGGTGTCCCTGCTCCAAAAGTCTAATTAGAATGAACAGAGTCTCCATTTCTTCAGAAATTGAACCCGAACCAATCTCTGATGCTGGCAGGTTTGGAGAGCAGGTGGGCATGATTAGATTTGTGACTCTGACCAGACCCTGCACTGAGTCTCCTGGCACCTACCTCGTGTCTTTTGTTTGCTTATGACCATTAAAAAGTAATTAGTGAAATTAAGGAATTCTGACTGTAATACACTGTCTGTTTGAGAACAAGATGGATTTTGGTGAAGGATCTCAATTTAATTCCTGGCACAATAGTTTGTGTTCCATGCCAGGGATCAAAACATGCACGGCCAGGTCCCTGTGTTTGTCTCTAGCTTTGTGCCTTGGGGAAAGAAGAGCCTGTGGCTTCTCAACCTACTTTGTGTGGCACTGCAAGGTGGGGGGGCTGCTCCCTCTGCCCTTGCAGGACACAAACATTTCATAAATCACAGCCTGTCTCAGGCAGCTCTGACTATCGTGCAGCTGAGGGAGAGGTTGCAGCAGCCCAAGACCACCAGGGCATTCTCTGTGTAGGTGAGGAGTCCCAGGGAGCCTGGATGGCAGCAGCAGCATCTCTTGATAGAATTCCTTCCCTACCAGCCCAAAAGATCCTAACCAGACACAGGTCTCAGGCTGAAACCTCTGGAATTGTTGAGAGGCACTGCTTAATTGCTGTTCAAAGGCTATGTGTGATGTTTTGGCTGTGCTCATCACCTTCACTTCAGTCTGAGTCAAATGTTAATGCAGTTGTTCATCCACTCTGGGAGAAATGACCATCAACCCCCCCCCAATAATCCAGCCTATCCAGAGTGAGATCCTTACCTGTGGCTTGAGAGAGGGTGAATATGCAAATATTCTTCCTAGTTGTAGGGAGTTGAATTATTTGTATTCCACATAATTTTTTAATACACCCTTTTGTTCAGCGATTAATATTTAACAGGCTCAAATAAAACTGTCAAACAATATGGTTTTCACAATACAGTTTTAAAATATCTACCAATCCTTCATCCTCTACTATAATAAAAGACTGGAATGGCTAATGTGAGTGGTGATTTAATTTGGTTATGTTAGTGCAAAGATGAGCTTTAATATTCCTCTTTATTTTATTCGGAAACATAAAATCATAGAATGATTTGGGTTGGAAAGGACCTTAAAGACCATCCAGTTCCAACCCCCTGCCATGGGTCAGGATGCCATTCACTACCCCAGGTTGCTGCAAGCCCTGTCCAGCCTGGCCTTGGACACTTCCAAGGATGGGGCAGCCACAGCTTCTCTGGGTTCCTTATTTCCCACAGGGGTTTTTGTTTGTGGGTGCAAAAGAAAAGCAAGGAAATGTGAGTGCACGGGACATTGGTGATTGTCAGGTGTCCATTCGGTGACTTTCCTCTTCCACTCATTTCTAGTCTGCCTGGAAATTTATCTCAACTTAATTCTCTGGTTATGAGCAATTTGCAACTTGAGCAATAATCCTCATAACCTTTGCTACAGTTGTGTCCTTGATGTAATAGGGAAGGTAACGCATTAGTAGGCACATGCTGAGCTCGGGCTGTACCTGAGATTTAATGATATTTAACTCTGGACCTAATTTCAGTTTACAAGCGATTACACGCTGTCCTCTGGGACATTGCTGCAAAGAATTTTCAAATAAGTTGCAAAATAGTGACGAATTAAGTTGTAGTTGTGTCAAAATCAATTATCTTACATGACAGCTCAACTACACTTTTCTGTTTGCTGCACTGCAGCCTGCTAAAAATCAGCCTAAGCATAAACATAAAGTCCTTATATGTCAGACTCTGGAGCAGATTGATCCTGTATTTCATGGGCATGCAAATCTCCCAGAGGCTCAGTGAGAATGTTTTGCTTACATTCACAAAAACAGAATATTCTTTCCTGCCGTGTTTATAAACTGTTGCGCCATGCAATCATAGAAGTTTGATATAATTTGATCAAAACATTCTCGTGGATGTTGTCCTGTGTTAATTGAAGTTCAAAATCTCCTCTCAGATCACATAAATCCCAACCTGGTGCTTTCTGCAAACCCTTGCTGTGAGGGGTGGCCGTGCACCCCCAGGTGAGTGAGGGGCTGCCCTGCTTTGGGGCATCACCTTCACTCTGGTGATGGGACCAACCCCAGGCAGGGCAGGTCACTGGGGATATGAGCACCAGATCTTTAGGAAAAATGCCAACAAGCAGCCGGATCCAGCCAGCACCCTCACCACACCTGGTGGAGTCTGGGGGGGAAATGGGAGCTGCAAGAATCCAGAGAGTCAAATCACTTTTTCTGTATGAGGAATTGAGAGTTAAGTTTTCCATCCTGGGAAACCTGGTGCAATTCAGCTGCACCCACAGATCTGTTTGGTCCCTTCTGTTTCTGACACACTGCACAGAGATGATGTTTTAAGTCCTGAACATTTAGGAAGGCAAAACTTCTCAGTTTGTAGCTGTAAAGGTTTCATCACATGCTGTGTGTAAAGAGATGTTATCTGTGAAAGCATAAACTCCCGTACAAAATCCTGTAATTATATGATTATAAAAATGCACAGAGCCACTTTATCATGGTTTATGTACAAAAGACACTTAAGCTGACAGAGTAGCTTTATTCTGTAGGGCTGTGATCAGCTTAAGAGAAATAAAAGATAGTAAAGATACCTCAACATCTGTTTAGGTCAGAATCACGGCAGGAGAGGCTGCTAAAAGTTTGGAGTGGTGTAGTGCTGGAAATCTGTTTTGCAGGTTTAGCACTTGAGCTGGCTCCATGTAGAGGCCTGTCAAATGTTACTACAGAGAGAAATACGTCGAGGACTTGTATCGCTTCCAAGCTTTAATTCCTCTGATATATTTTGGAGAACAAGTGTTACTGAAATAGTAGATATTCCTGCCAACAGATTACTGAAGCAGGAAAATACTATTTCAGATGTAGTATTGAAGGTAATGAAGATAGAATAAATGACCCGGCCATAGAAAATAACATCAGTCATTTATGAATTGCACAGCTATAAAACAAACATTCAAAACGAAGGAAATCCATTTGGAATGTGTTTTGACTTGGAACACCCAGAAAATTTTGTGTGATAAATACCCCAAAGTTCAGGTTCTAAGAAAATTGTCAGGAATCAGCAACTTAAACTTAAGAGGCAGAAACTTGTAGCTGGAGACATTAGAGCCAATTTCATGTTACTTATCAAAAGGGAAGATAGTTGAAGTAAGTAAAGAGAGTACAGATCAGCAGTAAAAAATAGAAAGTGGAACTGAACAGCAGACAAAACTATTTTGTCTTAGAAATACATTAGGGATAAGTGAGATTTTCCAAAAGTCAGGGTATGCCTATTTACAAGAATAGCAGCGTGTGAGTAAAAAGAGACAAGAAAAGGATGGGGGAGTCCTGCATTAGGGGAAATGGAGCAGGAGAGTGGTGTCACCAAAACCAGACAGATGTTTCTGCAGATTTCTGCAAGGATGATGGATGTGGGGTCAGGCAGACGATGAGTGAAGGGCACAGAAGCAGCCACAGCTGAGGCAGAGGTCCAGCCTGAAGGCATTACTGTGCCCCTTCAAGGGAAGGAGGGTGAGCTGCCAGCCATGCTCCGAAACAGCAGCACAGGAAATGTGCCCTGATAGCAGGGAGTGGTCAATGGATGCTGCCAAGGTGAAAGGGGGACTTGCAGAGCCCAGAATGTGCCGACCAGGTTCTTGCAGGTGTTGCACGTTTCATACTTCATACAAAGTGTACTTATTTGAAGTTGCTCGGGTTGGGATTTAGCGGAGGGAGGCAGCAGTGCACATAAACCACACACAAACCACACTCAGCAGAGTGGAATTGCAGTTACACAGCGGAATCACAATCCAAATACACATTGCACCCCTGCTCTCCTAAATGTCTTCACCATCCTGAAGTGCTGGGAAGGATCTGGTGGGTTGAAACCCACTCCAGCCCACTGCTCCCTTCAAATTATCTTGTTTATCCATGTTTTGTGTTCCACGTTGGGCTGAGCCAGGTGTACAGTCCCCGTGCTGGTCTAGAGAACTCCGAAAGACACGTGTTGGTTCCTTGGTTACAATATTGTGTAGCTGCAGAAAATAAAACAGAGTTGCTACATTTAACAGAGTGGGAAAATAACGCTCTTAGCTAGAGGCCTGTTTTTCCAGTCCCAATAATATAAACATCATGGAAAACATTTTGAAGGAACTAAGAGAATCAATTGCCTAGAATAAACGAAAAATGGATTTCAAAAGAACATATATTTATCTAAGGTAGATAGTACAAAAGGCAGCTAATAGCTTTCTTTGATAACATAACCAATTTTCCAGGCAGAGGAAACAGCGCAAAATTCTTTGTAAATATAAACAAGTGGAGGCAAATTTCTAGCTGCTGGGTTCCCTGTAAACGTTGCCTTGCCAGGAATTCTGTAGCTTGTGGGAAGACAGGAAAAAATGCGGTATGAAAATAGCAGCATGAAGCAGGTGACACTCACTGGGAATCCACACGGCGTGTGTGCTGCACCAGAGCTGCCTCCTGCCTGCCAAGCTGCGGCTCCACAGCCAGGGTGGGGTTTCCATCGCTGCACCCCAACGCGGGGAGGAGCCCTGTCTCCTGGGCAGGGGCGAACCCCAGCCCTGGCATTGCCCAGCTTGGCTGTGCGGGGGTTCCTGGGCTGCTCGGGGCAGCGCAGAGCTGCCGCTGGGGGATGGATGTGTGCATTTAACTGTGGAGAGCAGGACAGAGGATGTTGCAGGAGTTTGAACCGCGCCATTGGCACCGAGTTTGTGAAAGAACCTTTGTTTCCTGCTGAAAGCCCCTATTTAGGCGTTCACAGTTACTTTTGAACCATTAACTCAGGCGCAGAGTTGACCTCTCTGGGTTTGAGAGCGTGCAGCTCGCAGCCAGGAGGGCCCATTGTGAAACCTCTACCCATGAATGTAAAGATTGTTTTCCTACTGGGTGCATCCAATTCCTCATCTTGTTGACAGTTCCCAAGCTGCCCTGATAGGCCTCCCTGTCAGAAAATATTTCAGCTTAAAATCCTCTGTTGGCCTGTGCATGTTGGATAAAGCAGTTTCCTGCTGGTGCAGGTAGAGAACATTCTTTTACTAAAGCAGAAATGTATCTTTTTTGTAAAACTGAATTTTTGGCTATTAGCCTTTTAAACCATCTCATTATTATTTATAGCTTGTGGCAGTGGGAGGGATGCCCCAGCAAGATAAGAACTGGCTTGTGACAACCATTTAGATATCTGGAGGGACCCCACAGAAGTGTCTGGATGCTCTAATCCTGATGTAAATACCTGACCAGAAGAAAACATTCCCATAAATTTGTAAGGATCCTGGGATGTGGCATGATACACCTGGAGCATGCAATGGAACCTCTGCCATCAGAGGTCATGTCTGAATTCAACGCTCCTCTGATTTCCAGGCACTGTCCATCATTCTCCTTTGGGTTTTTTACCTTGGAAAGAGTCTGAGCATCTCTTCCACTGAACTCCCCTTTGCTGACTCCGTTTTTCACTCTTATTAAATAAGCAGCAGGAAAGTGATTACTTAACATACTGCATTAAAGAAAGGGTGACATTCTAGTCCTGGCAGGCAAAGGGACTTTTGGAACTGACTTCAGTGGGCTTTGGATTTTATGCACAATATTCATTTCCTTTTTCAGGAATACTCACGCCTGCTCTAATGTAAATAAATATTACCATGGAAAGTTATCCAACTGCAATTACTTTTTGCATTACATCCTAAATATCTACTTGTACATGACATTTACTAAAGAAAAACACTTGCAAATTACATGTTTGATTAACATTACATCTTTCCCAGTTTAAAAAGGGTATGGTAATTGAAAGCTGCATTACTTAGAAACCATGAACTTTATTTGAGCTCTTCTCTATAACTGCAAATCTTCCCTTTTTTATTGAATATTTCACTGAACATTTATAATAGGTGGAAGGCAAGTCCTGTTAAAGCAAACATCCCAGAACATGAAGGTAATGAACAGTTCCTGCTTTGTCACTGAACAAACAAAGGTGCACATGAAGGGAGACTTGGGTACAGCGAGGGCTCAGGTTTTGCCCCGTTGGTCCCTTCACCACCTCCCTTGGCTGTCTCAGTCTCTGGGAGCCCCCTGCCCCACTGGGAGAAGTTCCCAGCAGCTCCCACCACCATGCTGAGAGGGCACATTTTGGCACCTGCCCAGCGTGAAAACAGACATTGCCTTTGAGAACAGGCACCCTTGAAACAAGGTGATGATAAAATCCTCTGCTTGCAAGATTCTTCACAAGCAAAACAATGTCCTGTGGAGTTATTCTTGCAAAATGCCATTTAGAATGTTGTTACTGCAGCCCTGATGTCCAGATCCCACACTGGTGCTGTTCCAAGGAGTTCAGCAGTGTATTGCTGATCCCCTCCCAGAGTCAGGGGTGGCTTCTCTCCGTGCTGCTGGATGAACTCCTCTGTGTGAAGCTGAAAGGAGATGTCACATGTGGTGCATTTTGCATTAGAAATGAGCTCCTCAGTTTGGGGAGTGAATATTCTGGGACTGTAGCAGTGTTCCTGGGGGAATTTATTTGTGCTGTTTCCAACTTCTGTACCAGCTCTAAGCCCAAAGTTGGTCAGACAGTTCCAGTGCAATTCCTGCTTGTCTTGCTAGGAATGTCAGGTCCTTGGGCTGTTGGGAAGCAGAGCTGATGACCCTTGGGGGGACAGGGTTAGTGGAAAAATGAATATGAAGAACACTGGCTCTAAACCTAAATAAATTTTACCTGTGCTCTTTTGTTGCCTTCTTATGATGCATGTATGATATAAATTCTCAAAATCTATTTTTATGCTATTGCCAGCAGCCTATAAGTCAGTAAGTGAGAATTATGGCTGTCATAACAGCATCGCTTAGGAGGAAATAAAGGAAAAGACAAACATGTCCATACAGTGCTTATAAATCTATTATAAACTGTGATCTGTGCTTTGCTACAACATTGTTAATTTAATCTCCATTGCAGTGTACAGTTGATACAGTAAAGACAATTTACTGTGCATGGAACTTGAGACCCGATTAACTCATCTAAATATTGGAGTCAATTCTTGTGTGTGTGTGTACCCAAACCTCCAGGAGCTTTGGGGTGTGCCGTGGTCTTGGAGGGATGAAATCAGTTGGCTGCTGATTTGAAAATGCTGGTGTTTAGGGATGTTCTTCCCCTGCAGGTGAGGCAGGGCCCCATTCCAGCACTGTTTAGGTGTCACACCTCGGGACTGATGCTGCAAACACAGTCCCTGCCCCGGTGAGCCCCTCCTGGCAGGAGCAGTCACTTTTCCTGCTCAGGGCACGGTGTGGTCCTAAAGTCAGCAATGCATGGGCAGTCACAGCCTTTGCTTGTGGGTTAAGTATCCTGTCACAGGGTTATTTCACCACATGGGCTGGTCAAGTGCAGCCCCATGTGAGGGATTCATCCCATCTCACCCAGCTGGCTGCTCTGGGAATTCCTTGTCAGCTCTCTCAGAGACAGAAGGGAGCAGTGCTTTGATGACCCTGGAATTTGCTTTTTGGCTGTGCATCCTCCCTGCAGCTCATTTGGGATGCCCTGGGGTTTTCCTTCCACCTTTCCCTCTGGCTCATGGTGTGTCCTGGGGTGTTGCTCCAGAAAAGATCTAAGTAGAAGAGAAAACTGAATGAAATGAAAACAGGAGTTTGTGAGAACACCTTTAAAACATGAACACACAGTGAAGACCTGTGGAAGCTCTCAGCCAGGGGTTTATAACCCCTCAGGCCACCCAACTACATTCATTTTACCTTCTCATCTCATTATTCAGAGGTTGGCCACGCTGCTCCCAATGGTATTCCTAGAAATGTCATGACTTTCTTCCTTTCCTTGGGGCTTGGCCCTGTGCAGAATGCTCATTTTCGGTAAGCTGTGCTGATTAATAACTGCATTTCTCTCCATTTTATTTCTGAAATGCCCTTTGCACTCACAGGGTGCAGCCAGGTCACCAAGCAGGAGAATGAAAACTGGAAGGAACCACAGTCTAAGCACTCAGCTGGAAAACAAATAAGTAAATATCACGCAGCATTTTTATGGAAAACATTAAATAAAGTGAATGTGAGGAAGGTACTGCAGTTGCACTACTGAGGCCTTTGAAGTACAGGTCTATAATGTATTATTTGTTGTGCATCTGCCACTGCTGCAACAGCAGCTAATGGGGGAAAGATGCTCTAGATGTCACTTTAGAGAGTAAAAGCACAAGGCTCAGGGAGTCCTGGGCTGCAGGAGGGGCCGGTTTGCTGCTCCCTCTGTGGCTGCAGGCAGCAGAACTCCCTGCTTTCCCTGACACGTGGTGATGGAGTGCATCCTGTTCATGGAGGGAGGGCCGGACTGCAGCCCAGGGGGTTTCTGTAGGTGAGCTGGGAGCTGTGGGAAAGGGATCCAGGGAAACACCCACCTCCCTCATCAGCCCAGGCATCCCTGGGAAGGGCTGGGTGCTGAGCTGAGAGCTGTGAGAAAGGGATCCAGGGAAACACCCACCTCCCTCATCAGCCCAGGCATCCCTGGGAAGGGCTGGGTGCTGAGCTGAGAGCTGTGAGAAAGGGATCCAGGGAAACACCCACCTCCCTCATCAGCCCAGGCATCCCTGGGAAGGGCTGGCTGGGTGCCCACTCACAGCTGCCCTGAGGGGCTGGACAGATGGGCAGCTCTGGGGCCCTGATCCTCGGGGCACAGGCGAGAGTGCAAATCCCACTGAGATCCCTGGGAGGTGGGCTTTGNATCCCATCCCATCCCTCTTCCCAGCCTGCCCCACAAATGCCCCTTTGCAGGGATGGGAGGCACTGGCCATACCACGTTGGCATCTCCTGGTGTCTTCACCCATCAGAAAGTGGCTGATAAGGATCTTCAAATAGTTTTGAATTCCCATTGTTCCTATAATGTTCCTATAAGAGCTATAATGAGGAGTAGGTCAAAGGGAAAAATCCTTCTTTTAGCTCTGCTTCTAATTCAGCTTCCCAAGAGGGAAGCAGATGTGACTTTCCTGTGATGATCCATGGGGCTCTCCTTCATGGCTGGTGGGGAAGTTGTGAGTCCTGAGGAACCTCCACACAGTGCCTTGGTTTGGGAGGGAATGTCTCTGGTGGTTGGAGCAAATGATTGACTCTCATGACTGGGACAAACCTCCCTCCCCAGCAGCTCCTCCTGGCCTGGTGTGGGACCAGTGACCATTAATACCCTCAGTCTGCTCACTCAAGAGATGGAGACAAAAAAAGTCCATGTAAGGTTTAACCCTAAAGCACCTCAGGTTTTCCCAAAAGGAAGTCTGTGTCTGAGGGGAAAGAACCACTGTATCTCTCCAACACATGGCTCAGCTGAAACTGGTTTAAATATCTCTAAAAACATTTATTTAGAAGTTGCATAAGCTCCCACTTACTCCTGTACATGAATTAGAGAGGACTCTGTTTCAGTGTTACTGTACTTCTCATATTGGCCACTGACAGCCTATCTACATCATATAAATAATCTCTAGAGCACCTAATTTAGTACTATTACAGTCCAGATGAAATGTTTATGTAATTTCCCTTCTTTTGAGATAAACTTCAGATACAGAGAGAAAATTGACTGTAAAAATGACATTGTAGGACTCTATATTTATCTTCTCTCAGTGATTTCCATAGCAAATTTACTCCATTTACCATTTGAAGGCTTTTTTTTTCTCCTGTTGCCTTATTGTAAGCATGGCAAACTGAGCATGAAATTGTGCCATCATGGTGTGTTTCTCCAAATCACACTTGTCACACTTGTAATCTCAGTAGAGGCTAAAGACAGATTTGGTGTCTGGGCTGCACTTGTAGCAGTGAGCCCTCTGTAATTACAGAAAGACTGTTTTATTAAATACCACACCTCTGCTATTCCTAGGCTGGAGACAGGGAGGGACATGTTGGGATTAATATTTACAGAGGTGTTTTGCAGCCCCAGCCAGGAGCAGCACTTTGGTGTGATAGGCATTGTCAGGAGACAAAATTTAAAAGCCTTTGCCTCCAACTGATTAGTCCCATATGCATCCTTTGATGCTTAAAAAAAGAGTTCTTTTCCTCAGGGCAGTAATAAAATCATCCTTTTCTGTCTCATTGTCTAACTGCAGCCAGAGAACTGCAGTATTTTTGGATATTCCACCAGTCTGCCAAAGACTGTTGGTGGGTTAAAACAAGTTCCGAGTGAGAAGGGGGAGACAGTCAGGCAGAAACAGACACACAGAGACAATATAAATCTTATTTAAAGAGGGAAACAAAAGAGATCTTTTACACCAGATTTTTTTTTCTTTAATTTTTACTTCCCTGATCTTTTTACTTTTATGTCTTGCATTAGCAGTGTTTTCAATCCAGTATCTTTTCAGCTCAGATTCTTGTTTGAATGCCAAGGGTCTTTGGCAAAACAAGGTAAAGCTTGCTAGATCTGTAGAAGGTGAATCAAACCTCTGATGGCAATCAAAGCCAGGAAAACATCAGCAAAGCCACCAAAACCAGAGAGCAAACTGTCCTAACTGCCAAGCCCACAGGATCCAATACTGGAGAACACCTATGGAGTGGGTATTTGTGTGCAGGGAGATCATGGAACAAGGGATCTGATGGATGTGGAGTTGTGTAGTGTGGATGCATTTAAATATCACATAGATTTCATGAGGTTCAGAGTATGTGCTCGAGATGAGATTAGGCAGCATATGGTCCTGGTATCTGTGACTGTCAACACATCCCTTCTCTCTTCATCCACAGAAAACTGTCTTCAAGAGGTAATCTGCTGGTGGGAAAAAATCACTTATTTATTGGCAGTCTACTCCAAAAGCCAAACTTAAAAAGCAGGAGTGGCATATTAGAAAATGCTGAAGATCCAAGAGTAATTTTAATAAATGTCCTCGTGAAATGTTTTGATCGATGGCTATATTTACAGGGAGTGGCAGAGTCATTTTGGATAAGAAGCAGTGCCCTTCAGTGGTTTTGTTTTATCCACAGAGGCACAGGTGACATTCAGTGAGAATCTAACTCCTAACCTTTGAACTGCTCCACCCACTGCATGGTCTTGGTGCCCAAGGAAATTCAGAGTTCAGCTTTCCCTGGCACTGGATGGGGGAGGGAGTTTCTGACTAACATCCATTTTTGATGTGCAACAAAAATGCCATATGGAGTCAAATTGGTGATCACGGCTGCTTCAAATAGAGTGTTATTTCTTATTTGTGACATCCTAACAAAAAAATCCCTTCAAGGCTGTCTTTTAGTGCTGAGCTCTCACATCTTATTGGCCAAGTCCTTGATGAAAACAGGGAACGATCTGGAGAAGTCAGTTTTACACAGGCATTTTTCTGTGTTTTATTTCAAAGGCTCCTATTATTAATAAATTGTAAAGAACATTCTTTTAATCTACTGCTGTACCTTCTTGCTACCATGAATTCATTTCCTGTGATGATCATGGCAACACAAAGGGTGGCTCTGTAAATTTGGGGTTGTGCAGTGAGACCTGGGAGTGCAGGGTCCCTGCAGCACAAGGCGTGGAGTGTTCCCAACTCCCAGTTTTGGGTGGCAATTAGCTCCCTAATGCTCCCAGCCTTCCCACCTCCCCTCACTGGGCAGAGATAATATTGACATTTAGAAGCTGCAGAACAAATGCTGCAGTAAGGAAGGGAATGCTTTTTTAATGGAGGCTTCTGCCATAGCTGGGAGAGAGCAAATGCGTGTACACAATTTGCATGCATTTCAGTGTGTATCTCCTGATGAATTTCAGGGCACTGTGTGTTTCAGGAGGAAAAATAGCTGACGTGGTCACCGTAATTGAATGAAGTCTATTTTAAATATTCTAATATGGGAGAAAACCATGCTCTGCAGAAGGCCAAAGTGAGCCTGTGTACCTTTGAAATCACATTTCAGTCCCCAAAATAGTCCTGGAGTAATGCATAGAGCTTTTCCTTGCTCCTGGCACAGATAAAAGTCCCTCCAAAGGCTTGATGGCAGTGATGGATCCAGGACACTGCTGATCCTGTCGCTGACTGGGCCTTCCCCTTGGTCCCTTTTGTCCTTCAGCTTTAGCCATCGTTGGCTCCTGCCTTAGCCCCAGCTCTGGCTGCCCTGCAGCCCGTGGGGGACAGGGATGGACCTGCACCTCAGCACTTCTCCCTGCACCTGAGGCTTTTGGCATAAACCCCATGAACCCACCCAGAACCCTGGCTAAATACCCAGTGCAGCAGTGCTGCTGATGTCTAAAGCTGGGACCTCACTCGCCCAGATCAGGGCAGGTTGCCCCCACAGTTTGGGGTCACACCTCAGCTCCATAGTCACGCCTGTGTCTCTCTGGTGCCATGATCAGCCCAGTGATAGGAGAACACAGCCAATGATGAGGGGAAATTCCTCTGAAAAGCTCTTCCCCACCTTACCCTTTCCTTTATTTGTGACTTGGACTCAGCATTTCACACTTTGAGCAAAGGCTTGTCTACCCCAAGGCAAGTCCTTCAGGCAGGAACTTTGGTTTTAGGGTGAAGAATATAGAAGAGGTTTAGGAAATTGAATACAGTCATGTTCCATCCCATGAATACAGCAGATGTAGCTTCTTGTCTCTGCATGTGTTTAGTTACTCCTTATGGTCTTGGATCAAAGACTTCCAGCAAAAACCATCCAGCATCTTCCAAATTGACATTGGGGATGGTCCTGTGCAGGGCCAGCAGTTGGACTCAATTGTGGGTCCCTTCCAATCCTGTGCATTTTGTGATTCTATATACACATATACATATATATATATACACAATATGTGATTTTGTATTTTCGTAAGGTTTAAAAAAAATNGTGGGTCCCTTCCAATTCTGTGTATTTTGTGATTCTATATACACATATACATATATATACACATAATATGTGATTTTATATTTTCATAAGGTTTAAAAAAAAAGTTCTTTACTATGTTTTGAGGGGAATGAGCTGGGAAGTTTTTTATTTAGCAGAACTTGATTTTTAAAGAACTCAAGACACCCAGGAAAATGGCAGAAGTGGTGCAGGGTAGGGCAGAGGCAGGCAGGCAGCAGGGATTCCTAAAAGGCAGCAGTTAGAAAAATCCAGCAGCTTTGGCACTGAGCTTCCCTCTCTTTGTACCATGGCACTGGTGGCCCTTTGAGGTGAATTAGGGGATGATGGAAATAGAAACTCACATAAGCCATGAATTATTATCCATCCTTTATCCATGGCAAATTTTACAAAAGTGACAAATTCAATTTATTGTCAATAATTTTCCCAGTTGCCTGCAGTACCAGGAAACAATGTGATCCACCTAGATTTTTTGCCTAATTTTTTGCTCAGACCTGAAAGGAAAATCTCTAGTCTACAAATGATCAAGATTAGTATTTGCTTTGCTTTCATGAAAGGTTACCTGTAGAGTGCCTCACATTCGTTGGGAAATTTATTTCCTGATGAATCCAATTTACATTAATGTGGGCTCATTAAAAGATAATTATTGTGCTGAGAAGAGGACCACAGCATCCATCAATAGAACATCTGTAATTGTTTTAGTCATATGATAAAGAGATAATTCTGAGTTCAGCTTTTCATAATGCCACTCTTATAAATGTCAAAACTGGATCCTTATTGTAGCAGCTATGGCAAAACTTAATTACTCTGATAATTATTATCAAGAAGCAGATGTCTCACACCAGCTCACCTTCTCTCCATTAGCACAGTATAGAAACCTTTAATGTTTTAACAATCAGGACTTTGGAGGAGACTACAGGGGTCATAAATGTTAGAATATCTGGATCAGCCAAGCTTTGCTTGGAGGAAATTAGCACTTTGGAAGGCAACATTTGGAAGACTGTTGAACAGTGGTCCAGTTGCAAAACTCTTCTACACAGTTTTCCAACATTGGAATAGATTTAGGGGAGACACTAAAGAGAAAATTTGGGTTTATCTGATGGATTTTGCTCCGTGTGTGGAAGCACACATGAGAGTTCTGGTTGTGTTAGCAGGCTCACCCCCTGGTTAACGTTGGCTAATAATAAATAACAGATCCTTGCTGTTGTAGAGCTCTGTACCTTCTTGTTCCAGGTATCTCATAAAGTAACTAATGAAGCACCAGAGCACCTGAATAAACTGGGAAGATGTCCTTTACTATAGAATTCGTGGGTTTTAGCCTTGATCATTTCTTCTTGGTGTAGGCAAACACACACTTCATAACAGGGAGGAGACAATAAAGGAAATGAGCAGTCAGGAAGAAGCAGAGGGGCAGATAAAGGCTCCAGTCCAGTGCTGGCAATCAGTGGAAACGATGTTTGAGATGATGGGGATGTCCCTGCGTGCCACTGGCAGAACAGGAAATTCTCTCACCTGTCAGGAGGAGTGTAACAGCCAGCCAGGAGAAAATCCACTACCAGGGATGCCCTGGGCACTGCAGTTCCATAGCTGGGAGGGGAAGTGAAGGGACAGACACCCGAGGGACATCCATCCTGGGGTTCTGTGATGCCACACGAGTGCCTCCCTGGCAGCAGCAGCTCTGCCATTCCACGTGCATCTCTCCAGTGAGCACTGGGTAAAACACTTCTCTCTGCCCCGCTGGAAAATTTATACAGGAAAAAAATATTTACTGATGCCTCTGACAGTCAGAAAACCCAAACAGTCAAGAGAGAATTTGTAAACAAACTGACTACAGGGGCTCTAAATGTCCAGCAAAAAAAGAGAACTAAAAAGAAGAGAAAAAACTCAGCACCATTTGATTCAAAGAATATGCATTAAATTCTCATTCCTAAGGTTTCCTTTCTAGTTTGTACTTGCAGAAGGCACTTGCAATTGTAAGGACATTTTTCAGCCTGAAACTTTGCTCATCTGTTTGAAGAACACCCTCACTAGGAACCGAGTCACGCACCCAGGTTTGGAGTAGCGGCTGCAATCTACCACTTTGATTAAAAAGTCTAATTTAAAATTACAAATGTATTTCTCAAACCATTCTTTCAGCTCTGTAAATGCTGAGATTCTTTGTGAAGTGTAATACAGTTACTTTTATGCAGTAATATGGTTCTCAGTGTGTCTCTGATAACATCAGGCTCTTACATATTCTGACTAGGCAATGAATTTCAGTTAATAATGATGTTTGGGACATTAGCACCTTTCATCTGGAAATACTGAAGAAATACAAAAACAATACAGAAACCTCAGAGCAGGATTTCTGATGGGCTGACCAAGGCACGGAATGTGGGCCGTGATTCATGTCTCACAGTGGGTCAGGCTCTTCTCTTTCCACCCCGGGCTCTCAGATCATTCCCAGTACAATGGGCTCGGAGCCAGATCTAACATTGTATTTTTATGGCACTGCAAAGCACAAACCACCTCCCACTGCTTCTTACATTTCACAAAGGTGGGAATACGACTGTGATCCGGCTCGGCTCAGGAGTTCATCCATATTTAGAAAGGCATTTAGCACATTCCAGGCCAAGTTTACATTTGCATATGCATGGGCTGAAGCAAAGCAAACGCTGTAAGGCCCAGCGCAGCTCCAGCTCGCATGAGGGAACATCCAGCGCTGTGACACGGCTGCAAGACTGAGCAGGGTGAGTCTGGCATGAGCCCCAGGCCTCTGGCTGCCCCAGCTGGGTGCTTTCACACTCCCCTGCTCTTCTGCCCCACAGCCTTCCTGGGCCACATGCTTTGTGAAAAATTGTTTCCCAAAGATATTCCAAAGACACATCTGGCTGGAATGACTACAGAGACCAAAGTTGTCATGAATCCACCAGTGCAGATCACTGAGATAGCAGTGCTGTTTCTACAGGGTTTTTAATCTTAAACCATCCCACGATTAGAAGAAAGTTCTGTATATCACAGCGAAAAGCAGGGATCCTTGAGTTCCCTCCAATATTTTTAAAGGCTATCACTAGCACAGATAGGCTGGAGGAAATATACCTGTCTGGGGAAAGTTAGATGGAAATAGATACAGTCTGTACCTGCAGCTGAAATAATGACTGAAGGAGCTGTCTTCAGATGAAGAGCACACTTCTGAAATCCACTGTCACAGAGCATTTTTTTCTGAAGTTAAACCTAGACAGAATCTCTCCTAGGAATAGGGAAAATTGATTTGCTTACTGAATTGCTCACAGGAAAAGCTGATGTTGAAAGTTAAAGTAATTACAAAGAATGGGAAACAATTGGGCCCAAATCAGAAGGTTTTTTAAAATCACTGCTTCTGCCTTTGACTCAGACAGTAATGCAGGGTTCTGCTCCCATCACAGTGAGGATTTGGAATGCATTAAGGCACGAACACTCATTGAGAATATGCAGTAATGTCTGAAAAACAGATCTATAATTTCTTTCTTCTCCCTCTTGCTTGGTTTACCAAGGTGTCCCTGGGGTGCTCATTGTTAAACATATTCATAAAAGTCCTCCAACTCCAAGAGAAGTGAAAGGTAGAGAGAAAAATCCTACTTTTGGTTAGAGCTGAGCAGCACCAGTAGAATTTGCCAGTGGCTCAGCTCCTCCCCTGGTGTAAATTAGCACTTACAACTCCAAATGGAGTTTTGTAGTTTCCACCAGCTTGTTCTGCTTGCAGCATTACAAGTGACAGCTGAGTTTGGCTCGTCCTGCTAGAACAAATAGGAAAAGGAGAGAACGAAATCTCCTTTGCCAGCACTTTCCAGATGATCTTTCTTTGTGATACAAGTGTTTGGATTTTAATAAGTGCCTTTTTCACACAGTCCAGCTACTTTTTCCTGAGCCTACAGAGGGATGACAAGCAGATCCTCAGTGGGTGCTAATTGATGGAGCCTCAGCAGTGAAATGGGCAAATTCTTACAGCACAAACCTGTAACTCCTCACCTGTAGCCAACAGCGTTGTTACTGTGAGGTGGGGCTGGTGCAGCAGCTGTGAGAGGCACCTGAATTCTGCAGTGATCTGACACAGGCTGGAATTTTCCCACTGAGGATGTCCCTCCTTGCTTTAGTGGTGATAATGCAGCACCAGCTCTGGTTTGTTGCACTTGCCTTTCCTGGAGTTAGAAAATAGTGTGTGTGTGCTCTGCAAATCTGCACTTTCCTTCTGAGAGCTCCGTCTGGTGCTTTCAAATCTGTATTATATGAAGTGTCAATCTGCCCACTTTTGTCACCCTGAATACAGTAAGTACCAGGTTCATAACAATGACTGGTAGAAAACCAGCTCCCCGGGAATTGGGGTGGGTTAGCTGAAGAACTGCAGTGATTGAAAAAGAGTTTAAAGCCGTGTCACCTTGTCACCTTGCAGTGTGACAGTGCTCCCTGCTCAGCCTTCATTTCCCTTCCATCTCAACACCAACTGCTGCTCTGACAGTTCCCACGAGGATCCAGAGGCTGGAGAGGGCTTGGCCAGGCAGCTCATCCCCGTTCCCGGAGCTGCAGCACATGGGGAGTCAGCACAATCCCACTTCTACTGGGCTGGAACATTCTCCTTAGAAATCTCTGCCTGCAAGAGACTCACCAGACCCCAAAGAAGTCAGCAGAAACATCAGTGCTATTTTTAAAATGGCTCTAACCTTCTGTTGTCCTCATCATTGATTTGTGATTGGAAAAAAAAGAGCAGAGTAGGATTTGAGAGGTGACCTCTGACATGAAAGAATACAGCAGTGCACAGCCAGAAAGGGAGAGAAAGAGAGGAAAAAAGATAAAGGAGAAAGTTTTAGGTACCTATAATGCATAACATGCACGTATATTACTGAGAAAGTATAAGAAACCATATGTTTCTTATTCCAATTGTCCTCTGCACCCTTCTCTCCAAAGAAGGGATAGTAATGAAGTTTTATTACACATAAAATTAGCTTCTCTAAGTGCCACCATTAACTAGATAATAAAAAGAGTTGCCTGAATCTTGCAAAAGAATTGTTTTTTAAAATGTCAGTTAATTGCTAAATGACTCCAGCTCCTTTCCAACTACTTTATCTTTGCAACAGTGAAGACTTCAGCAACTGACTGAAAGGTTTTATGTCCCTCTTCTTCATTCCCTGAAATGAAAAGCAAGAGACAGAGAGAGCCTCTTACGCTTGCAGCAACTTTTGGTTGGTGCCCTTTAGTGTCCCTAGGACAGACTGACCCACCAAGTAACAACTCCTTGGGCTGTTTGGGCTCTCCCAGGCCCTGGCTCAGCCCTGGTGTCACCTGGATGTTCCAGAAGGAAATGCTACCAAAAAATTTATCACCAACATGCTTTCAAACATAACTGAACATCAAAAAGAATGTTCTTTGGCTTGGTGGGGATGGGTCTGTAAGCCCTGAGTTGAGGTTTAAAGCTGTTTCAGGTGAGGTGTTCTTCCCTGGAGCCAGGGTTGAACCATCAGTGAACAAACAAAGGCAGTGGGACCAGGCAGAGATGAGGGGAAGATTCACAGCAACAGCAGCAAGGTCTGTTTGGATGCCCTTTCAGACAAGTTCATTACTTGTTGGTGGGGATGTTCTGTGTGAGGCTGGGATCCCATCCCTGCAGCCCCTGGGACCTGACTCTGCTTGGCTTTGCCTGGCTCCAGTTCTGTGGGTTTTACATCTGCTCATATAACCAAGTTCAACAAAGCTTTGGAGAGCAGGTTTAACATTAATCTCATGCTTTGTTGAAATAATTTCAATTGAAACCTCTGGGTAAATGTCTGGCTGCAGTAATGAGCAGCTTTGGAAAAGCCCATCAGTTGTGTGCCTAATGCCTGAGCATCCCCATGCAGAGCACTCTTATCTGAGAGCAAACGATCCCAGGGACATTGGCAGGAGCCTTTCTGGGCTTTCCAGCTTTATCCACAGCCTAAAGCATCATCAGTAATAGAGAACTGCATCACTGTCTCTTCCACGTCTCCTTATCCTTCAAGAGTTCTGTTTAGATTATTGTCCAAATCAGTATGAATCAAGTTTGACTTTGTTTTTATCCAAGGATGCTGTCTAAGTTCTCCTCATACTGTTCAGCAAAAACACTCCTTGCCACAAAATCCTGTCATCTTTATCCAGTTTTTCTTGGATGAAATGTCTGTGGGACTCAAATGTCAAGGTTAGTTCCAGTTTTCTTAAAATCGTTCTTAAAATCTCATATCAAATAGGTGGAATTTTCTCCAGCAAAAAAAGGCTGCCTCTAAGCTGCACCAAACTCTGCACCAAGTTTTAATAGGGAGCTCAGAGAATTAATTAGGTGTGTAAAAATTGTTGGCAGTAATGAGAACTCATGTCCCTCTCCAAAGCTGGAATCTATGGTTGAAGAGATGAATTGCTTGGGAGCACATCCAGCCCTGAGAGTTTTATGTGAGATCCCAGGGACTTCCATGGGAATTGCTTTATGGAAAGTCAGTGGAATATGGCACCCTGGTCATTGCTCCTTAAGGGACTTCAGTGACTTCAGTGATTTCTCTGCCTTCAGCTGCCCCACGAGACAAGGGATAGTCTGAACCACGAGAGGTGGTTCTGGGATGAATGTGTGGGTGATGCAGGAAAGCCAGGTGAGAGTTAAGTGGGTTATCTGAAGTGCTTGTGAACAAACTCCTCACCCTCCACTGTCAAATTGTCTCTTCTAGATAGATCCATGGGAAAAAAAAATATTTTACTCAAGTTTGCAGAGTTATATCACATTCCTGAGACAATGTGCCATATCCTGGCACATGAAAATGTAAATTTTCTTTAGGTGTGCTGACAGTCCTTCTGAAAAGAGATCAGAGGAATCTTAAATGTCTTAAAGCAAATCAAGCTCTCCAGATATGGTTGTGCTTTTGAATATGCAAAATACCATAACTGGGAGGTCTTTTAGCCAGGAGTCTCTGAGCCGGTGTTGTTCAGGCCCTTGACAATTCCAGTTTCTCTTCCCACAGTGCAGATGTTCACAGTGCTGAAATGCTATTTATGGGCAAAGAAAGCTGCTATTACAATGCTCTGGTAATGAAGGGAGAGTTCTGTGGGTTCATTGCTTCTTTGTTAAATACAAAACCCAATAAAGGGACTTGGAAGATGTCTGGGAGGGATAACTAGCAGAGAGTGAAAAAATAGGGAAAAGGAGAGATGGATTGAGTGGTATAGATGAGAACATACACAGGCAATTCCCTCTGGTTTATATTCTGATCACATAACAGTGTTACTCTGCAGTAACTCCTTGAAGCAAATAGTTTATAAAACAAAATTAGTCTGGAGAGAAAAGCAGGTATTACACGTTTGTAAAAGGGGAAGAAGAATTTGACCTCATCGAGAGACATTAGTGAGGAATAACTGGGGGGGAAATTCTCAAAAGTCTTAAATTGCACTTTGGAAATGGATGTAGGATCTGTGTAGCTGTGATGACAGAACATGCACAAGTACAAGGAGCTTTGTGCAGCGAGGGCCATGGCAGCCAGGGCTGGGTTTGTCAATGCTCTCTGAGTGCTCCAGCAAAGCCAGAAACACCTCAGACAGCACAGAGAAATCTGAGGCACCATCAACAGTTTACACACCTAAACCCAGTAACACATCAGCTTTTAAACTTCCTATCACTCCTGACAGTAAGATTTAGGTTCCTGATATGAAGAACTTTTGAGGAATTTCTTCTGCTGCAGAAGCAAGTTAGGGATTTCTGTTTCCTGGGTTATGTGGGTCTTGCCTTTGGCTGCTGGGGCCAGTTTAAAAAGTGGCACTCACTGCTTTGGGTTTGCAGGGCCAGGTTTTGTTGTGGGAGCCCACAGGAATGAGGGGATTCTGTGAGAAGCCAGAATTGCTCCCATGTCTCACATGGAGCCAACACCAGCCAGCTCCAAGACAGACCCAGCAGCAACCAGGGCCGAGCCTGTCAGGGGTTTAATGGAATACCAGAGTTAAGATGGGGAAAGCCCCAAAGCTGAGCATTTACAGTCAGTGAGAGGAGTGAGAACATGTGAGAGGAAGAGCTCTGCAGACCCCAAGGTTGTATGTTCTGTCCCCTGTCCAGGTGAGGAAGGCAGTGACAGAATGGCTTTGGAGGGCACCTGGTGCTGCCAGGGACACCCCACCCGGGCACTGCCAAGGCAGCACATTCAGGCTCTCTGTTTGCCAAGCTGTCCTGTTAGTGTAGGCTCTGGAGTGATTGGTGATTTCAGGATGTTGTTTTCTAAAGACAGGGGAAACGCTGGGAAATGAACTCCTAAAATACTGTGTAATGTGTGTAACTCTTTTGGAAAGTGTTTTGGAGTATCAGCTCTTTGAGGAGGTGAGCACCGTGCATATTAAAATGATGCCTTTTCAAAGCTCTGAGCTGTTGCTAAAATGTTACAATAAAAAAGTCATTCCCTCCCAAACACATTAGCAGTTAATGCAAACACAGGATTTTTTAAAAAGCCATTCCGTTTCTTGGTACTGAGAGCAAGGAAATGATCCAGAGGCTGCAACCTCCTGCCAGTGACCTCCTGAGTGACTCAGTGTTCCTCTGGAGAGGAGCATCACACTGGGGCTGTGGCTCTAACTGGGGGACAATAGGCAGGAAGAGCTCCAGAACTTTGGAATGGGGTCAAGAATACATTTTGGTCAACTATCAGAAGCATCTTAGGATGAAAGTCATGAATGTTGAAAGCCATTTCAGAACAGCATTGGATAAGCAACACCTCAAGCACCTGAGATGAAATAAGCAATGGTTTTGTAGAAATTCTTGATCAGAGACAGCAGTTCTGTGCCTGCTGCATCACCAGGCTGTGAGAGAGGGAAGGAAGCACCAAAATTCAGGTGTGTCTCAGCCTAAAACACCGTACAGACATGGGCAGCTGCACCCTGCAGGAGCTGAGGATACATCCCTACCTCCAGCACCACAGGAAACAACAGAAGTATTTTCCTACTTGAGTTCCAGATGCAGGGAGAAAAAAGGATGTTACCAAGGGGAAAATGCAATATGCTGACCATCTGGTGAGGCACTTGCAGGCAGGGTGAGATCTCAGCTACAGGAATGGATCCCCCACATCTCTCTTAGCCAGACTGCCAGGCAGCAGAGATGCACAGAAGATTTGGCTATTAAGAGGTGCTGTGAAATACCATGGTACTTGAGAGGATTAACATAACCAAGTGCAGCCTTCAGCTGCTTGACTCTTGGTGTGTTTTGCACTTATGTAACATAACGTGGCAATAAATAATGTAGTATTGCATTAGACCATATGTTGAACATTAGCAGGAGTGATGTCACACACTAATTACCGTGAACAAATGACCTGTGATTTCCAATCCATTATTTCAGAAATGTGCAAATGTAAATGTCATGTTTGCAGTGAGAAGGACCACGCAGGTCCTTGCTGAGGAGGCTGGGGTGAGGTCAGGCTGGGCTCTCAGTCCATGGGGTTGGGATCAGCAGGGTCCCTGGGTGGGCAGAGGCCTGGCTGGGACAGAGCTGGAGACAAACACGGCTCCAGCTTAGCCCAGGCCGTGGCTGAGGGCCCAGGGCTGAGCTGAAATGCAGCCTCTGGCTCCTTGGGCTGTGGGTGGTGGTCCCAAGGGTGGCTGGGCAGGGCTGTCCTGTGCACCCAGGACCCTGAGAGCACGGCCCAGTGCAGAGAGCAGGAATGGCACTGCCGGGGTTCTCTCCAGTGAGGCGCCTCCCCATGGTCCAGGAGCTCTCTGGAAGTGGCTCCCAGCTGTGCTAACCCTCTGCAGAGGGCCTAGTGTGTCAGACCCACAAGATCATCCAGTCCAACTGTGTGACAGCGTTTCAGTTTGACCAGAATTTGACTTTTGCTTACCAAATGGAACTTCCTTTCCAAGCTAACTTTTTAACCATCCCATCTTTGAGAACCTTCCTCAGAGGGATGGGTCAAATGTGGGACACACTGTCAGTGCCAAACTCTGTCCTTTGTGCAATGCAGAGGTTACATTACTGTTCAGCCTTTAGATTCTGAAAAGCTGTGTGACAACTAATGTTTAGAGACTATCATTCCTTATTTCTTTCCTTGGAATCAGGCACAGCATAGATATTTTTGATAAATTATTAAATATATCCACCAGGTAGTCAGGTTGAGCAGTGTTCATCCTAAAGGCTCAAAAAATAGCACATTGCAAGTGCAGTTTTTACTTATTATGCAAGACTTCTTGCAAGCAGAAGTGAAGAGTGGGAGAGGTGGAGATACAATCCCATGTGTTGATGGAGTGATTACTTCAGGAATTCATTTATGTTTGCTAAAAAACTTTATGCAGATTTGTCCAGGTCATTTGGAGCTCTGCCTCTCAACTGTGCACACGCTGAGGATTATGAAACCCCACTGAGTTCTCATCTTCTGAATTCCTTTTATCTTGTTTTCACTTTGCACTGCATCATACTGAAATTTAGTGGGAATATGTTACTTCCCTAACTGCAGAGTTACCATAATGCATTTAACATGGCCTGCATATCAATTACACTCCTATAATCATGGATTAAAGAGTCTGGAACGGCGCATATAAAGAAATCAAGAATTTAGTTAGGTTTTATAACTGTGGGCTTCGAGTCAGTGAGAAATAAAAATGCATGCAGACTTGGTTTTCCTTCTCTTCCCTTCCTTGGGCAGCTGCCCAAATGTTGCATCTCTGAGTTAGAAAAAGGAGTTGGGTTTGGCTCCTGTACAGATTCCACATTCACTAAGCTGCTTTCTTCATTTAGTGAGCGCTCTCTCTGAGCAACACTGGCCACATTCATCTTTATTAGGCTGTAATGGGAGGCACTGCACGGGAAGCCTTGATCCTGGGCTCTGCAAAACACTGCAGCTTGCAGATGCTCTGATCCTACCAGCTATTAGCACAATAAATTTATAATTGATATATAGGTGTGAGGCTTCCACATCACCTACCTGAAAGCAGGAGTTACAAAATTTAATAAACTGCCTGTGTCCTTGGAGCTGCCATCTCCCTTCAAGGAGGAGAACAAAATGTCCATCAGCGCTCCTGGCAATTATCAGAATCATTGTTAATGTACTATGAGGAGTAATTCACCATCAGGGCAAGCTCTGAGACACAGTAGGCAAATTTAAAATATTTTATTGTGCTAACATTGCAGTTACAAGTGATATTTTCAAGCAATTTGCCATGATAATGTCAGTGCAGTGCTAAGTAGTTCCTTTTAATGCTGTTCACAGAGAAGCTGAAATCCACACAGATGTAGCAAAGCTTCTGAAAGACTGGCTTAATACAAGGGAAGAAGCAGAATCAGTGTGATCCAGCACAGTTGTGAGGAGGAAGATGCTGGGTGGGTTTCTGGAAGGGTGGGAGTGCCTGAGATGTAGCAATGTTGAGTAACAGATTGCAGCCAGGACACACCAGTGACTCCACCACGGAACTGGTGCTATGCAAGTTACATCTTTTTTTCTTTCTAAGGAAAACAGAAACACTATAAACATATGCAAAAATAGTTAACTGTTACCTCCAAGGCACTATTTCACCACATTTCTAGGATATTAAGACAAACTAATCATGTCTCTGAAAAAGGAATGCTGTTTTTGCTCAGCACTATGCAAGGGGAGCAGCATCTTCCTGGAGGTGTATATTTGATGAACTGCAGCACTGATTATTTGATTGATTTAGCTATCAGAGAGGTTATAATAATAATAAACTAATTCAAGACATCATTAACTAGCAGAGCATTTGAAATAATACAAATGAGACAATGATTCATGAGCATGTTCAGGTTTATTTTTGTGGATTGTTGGGGTCCTTAGGTATTTAGAGCCAGTTTACACAGAATTATGGGCACTTATGTAATGCTGTTTTCTGAGAGAAATTCTGGATCATAACTAGTTTGGAATGAAGCAGAAAATAAAAAGACCAGCTAGAACATCAAAAGGAAAAAAAGAAAATCTCCAGAAGGAGTAAGAAAAATGCAGAAATTTACAGAGAGCTCACCACAGGGTAAGAGTGGGAACTACCTTTAGCCACCAGCTATTGGACAGTTAGCTACCTCAGATTTGGTTTGGAAGGCTTTGGAAAACAAATGGTTCTTTATTATGCTTTAGTTTGTGCTCCTTCACCTATGGGTATCTTTAATTATGCAAATGTGTGCTGTAATACAGTGGTGGAGACAAATATTGGTGATATTTGTGGTGCTGTGGATGCCTGGGCTGAAGGCCGACTTCTGAGACACGTGTGAAGCTGCCGTGGGATTAAAGAAATGTAATTTATAAATGTGTTCATTCAATTGGGGAAACATCTGAGCTGCCATTGCTGTCTCCTGTAGTCCATGAGTTTGCCTCCCCACGCCGATGGTTTGAGGATCTTTAGCATAAACAAAGACTTTGTGATCATGGCTTCCCCATCTCGCTTTCCTTCTGACACTGTGCACATCCTTTACATCCAATGGGAAAAACTGATCTCCTGCAGAGACTTTGGAAGCCACAGAAGAGGCTCCTCTTCCCCTCCTGAGCCTCACCTGAGACCAGGTGGCCTTAACGTGGCTTTTGGAGGTTCCATTCACATTTTCTACAGTTCCTCTTTTTTGCTGCAACAAAGGACTTTCTTTAACTAGGCCACCCATTAACAATCAGATACTTTAATCCTTTCTTGCCAGACCCAAACTCTTTTCTCCTATCCATAATATCCTTCGCCTGTTTCTGCTTCATAATCAGTGTAGGCAGTTTTATTAGTTCCAGGATCTAATTTAACATCAAAAGAATCAGACCACCTCTCTGGTGTGTGAATGACTGGCAGAGCTGATTCAGGGAAGACATGAGGCACGTTTAGTATTTTATAGAAGCAGGTTTTCTGTCTGCTGGCATCGCTGCCTTAAATGCAGGGAGAGCTAAGGGAAACCATGGTGGGTACAAAAGCAGCAGTAAAAAGTTTTTTGTGCCAGATCCCCAAAGTGTGCCTGTAAAAATATTTCCTAAGGCAGCTCTCCATCACTGCTCGTGTTAAACCTTTTAAGTCCATGTGTAATCTGGTAAATCTTATTCATGCAGACAGATGGATTTGAATGAGAACTCACCCTGTGAGGAAAGACTGGCCTGGAGAAGATAACAGTTCTTATTTGTCATCCTCTGTTATTGTAACCATATTACAGGGGATAATGAAGTGCAAGGGACAGCAATTAGTTGGTGGCAGCACAAGTGATAAGCACAGCACCAGGACTTTCATATACTGTGGTGTGCAACGCAGCCTATTGATTTAACAGCAGCTTTTCTCCCTTTCACTCTCCAGTAAAAAACAGCACTGAGATTTATGTGAGCAGCACTGCTTTGGAATACAGATCAGGCTGGAGAAACACTGCTGTGAATCCTTGGATGCTCACAGATTAAAAGCCCAGCCCAGGTTAATTCCTGAAGTGCTTTCCAAGCGGGCTGGATGCCGTGTGCTCCCCGGTAGGGCTCCTTGGCTTTGTTCCTCACACCTGACTGCTGATTAATCTGCCTTTTAACTGTGCCTGCATGGAGCCACACATGCTTGGAGCCACCAGCAATGTGTCTCTCTCCAGGCCTCTCCGAACTGGGTCACCCTTCAGCTACTGGTTAGTGGGGAACTATTCCCTTTGAGATCCCCAAGCTGCTCCTTGGGGCTGCCTATTGTCATGTTCTGGCACTGAGATTGTAGAACAGATTATGGGCAATCTGTCAGTTCAGGCTGTTCAAGGGGAGATGAAAAATCAGACACGTGTTGCTCTCACACACTGAGCAATTCGAACAAAGACAACAGAAAAGATATTTTTCTCCATTTATTATTCCATTATTATTTCCTATTATAATATGGCAAGTAAAGCATGAAGTGCACCTTGAATAAAGAGCTTTAATGATGTATGGCCCTTGGCACTATCAAAATGTTCCTGTGGATCTCAATGGAGAATAATTTCAGGTGTCTTGAGTTGGTTTGGATGTTCAGCAGCTTCCACAGACCCTGTGGAGGCTGAAGCCCCCCACAAAAATCCCCTTTGCTGCACCTAAGAACACACTTCACTTGTCAGGGCTGAGGCCAATCAACTACAGGGTGATGATGCCTTTAGATTAGTTTGTAATTAATGTTTCCTGGCACAATTCTAAACTTGAACATGAGAATCCAGAAGAATTTATTGTTGATCTTGGAGGGGATTTTAAGATACGGTGAAATCATGGCCCTTGAATAAAACCCGGCCACCATCATCGTAGGAATTCTTGTATGGACTCCCAGAAGTGTCCAAGGCCAGGCTGGATGGGGCTTAGAGCAACCTGGGATGGTGGAAGGTGGAATGAGATGGTCTTGAAGGTCCCTTCCCATCCAAAGAATTCTCTGTTCCTCTCTTTCTAACCTTGAATTATGTAATGTAATGAGTTGCAGTCTGCCTTGAGCAGACTAGGGTGTTTTTGGCTTTGTCTCTGATAAATAATCATCTGCCAGTGAACATGTTTTATATTTTCACCTAGTATTGTAGGTTAAAAAGAGAATTGCATTGGAAATTTCATTCTGGTAAACAAGCAGTGAGATGACAAATACTATAAAAATGCTACAGCTCCAGTCACTGCAATGCTCAGTGTTTTCTAGTCTTGGTTTTAGATCAGCTTCCAATTACAGCTGCAAAGGCAGAACCCCAATGTTGATGTAATTAGAAGACATATAAGCAAATTAAGAATTGAACATATTTCAGAGCTTAGAATAAACAATCCTAATCACCTTTTTAGCCATTAAAGAAGCCTGTTTTTAAATTCTAAATAAAAGACATTCTGGCAATGGCTGAACAAGGATGAGAAAGTTGTGGAGTGTTGGAGTTTGTGGGATGATTTACTGTGGGGGAAGGATTCCCTCCTAGCCCTGACCCTGTTTTAGATGGTGTCTCGTGCTGTTTGTTGGCCAGGGCAGTCACTGGCTGGATCCTCAGCTCTTGGATTAAACCAGAAAACAGCCCCATGGATGCTGCACCCCCTGTGCCCTCAGGCAAGTTGTAGGAGTAATGATCCAAAAGGGTTTAGAAGTTTTATTGCAGCAGGGAGGCAGCAGGGGTCAAATCTGCACCAGAAATCCTATAACTGAGTCTGTAATTCTTTTATGGGCAAAGCTGCAGGGATTTCTGCTTGATTAAGGATTGCATGATTGAGGCCAGTGACATTAACAGGCACAATGTCCCTTCTGCATCTAAAATAGTGATCAAACATGACAGGAGAAGCCACGGAACAGCAAAATCCCAGCGCTTTCCTGCTGGTGAGAGGGGCTGCATGCTTCCCGTGCTTCCCAGCTCTATAAATGGGATTTATTTCTCTTTTTTATCTCCCATTAAAAGCAATTTTGGAACTTCCCTGTTGGATTTAATGCATACCGTTTGCCTGTGCAGGCGCTGCACTTCCCCAGCTTTGTTTTGAGGCTGCATGATCAATAAATGTCACTGCTGAAGTGCTTTGCCAGTCCAGGTATCAGAAATGAAAACAAAAACTCCAGCCCTCTTTTACTGGTCATGATGAATTGATTCTTTTTGGTCTACCTTGCATTTCTCTCACTTCATGTGTCTGGAAGAGGGGGATTTCTCACAGCACCTGCTGCTGGGCCAGCCTGAATTCCAAGATCCTTTAAAGATTTGTTATTAAATTTATCTTGTGCTCATGTAAAATAGAAACCGGTGGGATTCTTACAATTTGAAACCATTTTTGTTTTGGCAGTTAAAAATCCTAAAACAGAGACTGTCCATGCAGAATGAACCTGCACTTGTAATTAAAATTTTTCCATGCATACTCAGAGCTGTGCAATTAGGTGAGGAATTATATGCTTAAAGGACCACTTGGGCACTTTATGGCCAAATAAAAACAGAACTATTCATAAGTACAGGTGCATATATGTTTGCTTAAAAAGAAACAACCAACAATTATTGGATCCCCAAAGAAATAATTTATTCCCTTTCCCAGGAAATAAGAGGACTGACTTGTGCTGAAGGAAGGGTTTTTATCCTTGCTGCATGAAGCCTTACCAGGATTGTTTTCCAATTACTGTTTTGAGCAACAGCACAAGTTCAGGAATGGACTCATCTGAAACTTCCCTTGTAGCTCCCTAAAATACATCCACAGTTTACTCTATTTTGCAGCCAGTTTTGCTGAGACACACAAGTGCAGAGAGCTTTGCCTCTTGGTTTAGCTTTTTGTCCCCCCAGAAGTCTATTAGCAAACACTGACTGTTCTTAAGTGTTTGTGGCACACATGAAACGTAGAACTCACATTTCTTCAACTGAACTGAGTGTGCATTTTTGTCTGCTGGACTCTGTCCCTGAGATTTCCAACTCCTTTTGCTTACTTTCTGTGTTCTGGAAGTTTTTGAACTGTCAGCAGAGAAGTTTTACCAGTCTTCACATTATGGCAGGAACTGAACCCTACTTTCATTAAAGGGTGGAAAGGGATGCCAGTTAGATTCTTTTTTCCTCAGATCCCATAGGAGGAGGTATGGGTGAGCAAAAGCTACTACTGCAAAAAAAGAGAGCAGGTGAAATATATATCCCCTGAAAAAAAGTCAGAAGAGCTTTAGTCATCTATGCAGAACACATGCGACACCTAATTAAATCAGGTTTCATTGAAATTAAAATAAACAGCCTGAATTAATGAATGCAGCTTGTGAGGAACACTCAGCTCCCGTTGTGCAGGCAGACTTTACACAAGGCATTTTTGATAAGACATTTTGGGGGGCAGAAGCTGTCACTGCGTGTTTGTACCCTGGAGAAAGGCAGAGGACAGGACAGAGATCTCTGCTCTGGCACCTGGATGTGTCCCAGCTCCTCTGCTCCCTGCTGGGTGACCTTTGGCAAGTCCCATCTCATTTCTGACAGTCTCTGAAAGCATTTTGTAGTCTCCTCAGGAGTAGCAATATTTAGGAACAAAGCATCGTTGTCCCAGTAATGCGTGATTTGCGTGCTGCTTTATTCCACAGGATGGGGCTTAAACAAAATTTATGGGAAATGCTGGCTTGTGCTGGATCTCTGCACAGGAGTGAATCTTACCCAAGATCAATAGAGTCATTCCCCAGTCCTGTGGGTTTTATGGTGCCACAGCATAAAGGAATCAGGTCCTTCCCCAACAAAAGCACTATGCCTCTGCCATAATTGCTAAGCTTGGGAATTGGATAAATACTAAATTCTGGTTTTGCAGTGTTTTCCATTTCTTTGTGACCATTAACGAAATTACAACCCTGCTAATAACAATGTGATATCCTGGCCATGGGAAAGGTATGTGGGAATTGTCAGCAAATGCAAGTTTGAGTGAAAAGGTGCAAGTCCTTACCTGTTGTTATCCTGCTGACTTCATCAACATTATACAGTGTTTTGAGGAATGCATGGGAAGTGGTATTTTCAAGTTATTATTTTGATTTTCCATAAGATTTGGCCACCTCTGATGGGCTGGGGGAGTCCAGCACCTCTTCGGCAGAGACTGGTGGGAACAGCAACTACAACAGTGAGTGGTTTCCAACAAATGCAATGGCTCATGCAGGGTGGTGGGATCTGAGGGAGCTGCTCCCAGCCTGTCCTGGGCATGGCTTCTCTCTCGAATGGCACATCATCCTCTGGACCCCAAACCTGAGGGATGCTGAGGCACAAACCCAAGGGAATTGAGTAGTTTCATGCAGTGCTTCAGTTAACTGGGTCAGACTTTTAAATTCATCCCAAACCTGTGCTTTAGGCAGCTGGATGGATGCAATTTATAGTTCCACATCCTTAAATGCTGCCCTTTGTACCACAGGCCTGCCTGGGGCTCACTTGGGCTATTTGACACCTCTAAAACACCCACTGGAGACACGAGACTCCTTCTGTTTCTCCATTAATATGGTATTCTGAAGTTAAAGAGATGTTAAAGCTTCTTCTGATCACTAAAGACCTCGTGGAGTTTTACATTAAACCAGCTCTAGGTCACTATGTCCTGGCCACATCAGATGGGTAAATCACATGGCACAGGGTTGGATGTTCTGGCTCATTTTATGCTTCATCCCCTTCACTCTGCTCTGTATCAGTAACACTCTGAGGACCAGATCTTGTGGCATCAGCTGCCTATGGTGGAGCTGCATCCACTTGTACCCAGAACCACTTTGATCTCATTTCCTTCTGCAGAACATCAAGTGAGGCAGGGAAAAGAGAACCTCAACTGTGTCGGTATTTGCTCCTTTAATATATTTTGGGATGTGTGTGGGTTTATTTACAAAGCACGTGTAGTTAAATGTCATTGAAAAATATAATTAAAAATCAATTAAGAGGCCGTTTTAAAAACAAGAGGTTGTAAAAATGGAATTTACAATAATAACCAGACTAAGCATTTGGCATTTACATGTCTGCCCCAAATAGCAATTCCCTTGTTAGTTGTGCTTGAGTGACAAGGTACTTGCTTATCTCATGGATATAAATTCCAATATTCTTGTTATTGCAGGGACAAATAAATACCTGCATAAAGACTTCTTGCACTGCCAAGTAACACCAACTGATTAAATTCAGACAATTTGTTTTTTGTTCTTGTCTGGGCCCGGTGCCAAAATTATCCCATTGTATGAAGGGCCAGATTTTGCTCTCAGTTTATGCTCAGTTAATGCAAGGTTAATACTGTGCTACCAATACAAATCTAAGCACAGGGAGACATTCTGAAATGTTTTCATTTCCTACGTAAAACTTGAACATGCAGAACACATAGAAGCAAAAATGGAGGAGTATTTGACCTATAACACAACATGGTGGTGAAGGCAATTGCTGTGACTCGACCTCTCCAAGGGGGAGGACATGAGTTGTGCTTGGAGCCTGTGAGGTACACAAGTCCCTGTGACACATTTTGGCTTCCAGAGAAATAACTGGCAGTGTCTCCATAAATCCACTGGGATGCCTGTATGTACATGTGGAACTCAGGCCTGCACACTCTGGATCTGGCTTTAAATGGTAAGAGCTCAAGGACTGTCTTGCTGTGGGATCACATAGCCCAGATTTAAAACCAAGCCTCGAGTCTTTTGCTTTGTTAATGCTCATCCCCTTCATCGTGAAGAGCTGGGAGTATTCCTGAGGTTCTTGTAAAACAGGTGGAGATTAAATATGCTAAAAGCATTTTCAACATCATGAGCCCACAGGAAATGCTGGAATCAGGGATAGTGTCCATCTGGGATGGTTCCATGTTGAAGGGGTCAGGACAAAATTACCCTTGGAAAGTTCTCTGCCTGTGCCTGTGTCCACATCCTTTCTCTTCCTGGCAGTCCTGAGGTGAGTGGTTGGCTCTTCCCGAGTTTTGGAGTCAGCCTGGAGAGCAGGGAGTCGTGCTGGAGAGCAAAGCCTCTTCCTGGGGCAGGTGGGAGTTGCTGCATTGGGCCTTTTCTCTCAGATGATGGATTAACATCCCACAGCCTCCTGTTTGATTCCGTGCTGATTGGGTCCTCTCCTGTGCCTGGCTTTGGCTTCTACAATTTAGCTCTCATTCCTCATTACAGGCACAGACCAAAATGAATCAAAACCCTCTTGAAAATCTGACATTGCAGCCCTTTAGAATTTGGATGATATGGAGAGTCTGTTTCCCCTATTTATGACTAATCAGAGGTTTCGTATGTGCCACCCCATGCTCTCATCAGTTCAAGATGCAGAAATCAGCCTCTTTCTTTTACCATTGCATCCTTCTTTGTCTCTGAAGATCTCCATTAAAATCTTACTGTAATACTCAATCTGCATTTTGCCCAGTTTTCAGATCCATGGATACACTGCAATAACACACGTACACTTGTTTTATGAGGAGGGCTTGCTGCAAGTATTTTATTCCATTTTTAGGATTTCTTCCCTCATTTCTTGGTCCCACAATTCATTCACAGGGGTCGTTGCCTGTGCCATCCCTGTACTGCTCCCAGCAGGCAGCACCCTGGTGTATCCCTCTCCAGACATCTTCCCTCTGATCCAGGCAATTTGTGCTCAGACTTGGCTGGAATATGGGTTTTTTTGTGTTCACATATGAACATCTGCTTCCAATTCCCAAGCCAAGAAAGACAAGAAGCAGATTAAACTATTTGTTCTTCTTTCTCTCTCTTCAATATCAAAGTCATTCCTTACATGCTCCTTAAGCTTCCACTTTTGATCAGGAGATATTAAAAATGGATCTAAACAACTCACATCTTAATCATACTCCTTTGTGAGCAGGGTAAGAGTAAGGGGAGCAGGGGAGACAAGCCAAAGCTGCTTTGCTGCTCATGCTCAGTATCCAACCAGCATCCAACACTTCACTCCCTGCCCTGCCCTGGGAGCAGAGGGCAGTCCCTGTCCCTCCTGAGGTGCCCTGTGCAGAGCATGAGGCCTCTGGAACACCCTGCAGCCTCAAATCTATCTCTGCCTGCACTGGAACAGCCTGGGAACAATTCCCTGCTGCTCTCTGATTTGTGCTGGAGACCTGCAAAGGGAGTTTTGAGGATGACTCAGACATTCCTTCTCCCCCTGGGCTTTCCTGCTGTGCCAGCCCAGCAGCCAAGTCGCTCTTCTGGGTGCCTCTGTTGCAAGTTCTCAAAAATCTCTTTAAGAAAATTCTATAAAATGTCTTTTAAGAAGAACCAAAGAGAAACTGGAATGTTTTCACAATCCTGTGCAGATTTTGGAAAAGATGTCGTTCACTTCAGGAGGATAAACAGCAAGTTATGGTGCTATTTGTATTCAGTCAATGAAATATCAAAAGATAATAAAATAAGGTCTAACATTTCACCAGAAATTGTTCATTCTACACAAACTTGATTTCATTCTGTGATGAGATCACAGATTTAGTTGCAAGTTCTATTAGAGTCGCTGTGCAAATAAAATAAATTTTTGTGACATGTTTGATTCAGTACTGAAGGGTATTCTGATTAAAAATCAGCACTATACAATTATCAACAACATGCATTAATAATTGAATAAAAGCTAAGTGACAGATCTCAAAAAGCAGCGCTGTCAATGTGGAATAAACATCAAATGTATTTCTGGTGGGTTTCTGCTATTCCACTTACTCCTATCAATATTTACATTACTGATCTAGGAGTAAATATGGAATCACTGCAGCAAAAATTTGTGAATGACAGAAGAACTGGCAGAGTGGTGAGTGCTGATGGGCACAGTGTTCACACAGAGCCATCTAAACCAGCTGACAAATTATTTCAGCATTTCTAGAGGAAGGCTGACATTTATCTCCGTATTATTGACACCCCTGCCCGTGGCAGGGGGTTGGAATGAGACAATATTTAAGGTCCCTGTGAATCCAAACCATTCTGTCCTTTCCAGCCCAAGCCTTTCTGTAATTTCTGCGATTCTCTTATTCCCTGCAAGGAGTTGTGCTTCTTTTTGTAGGCAGTGAAGGCTCTGGGAAGTGAAAGATCTGCATGTCAGGCAGGAGATGACAGAGTTTGCCAGGCAAAGGATCCAAGGAAACAGGAGCTTTGTCCTTGAGCCAGGTGATTTCTGCCCTCGAGGTTGACTGGAAATTCCATATCCCTGGAGCCCAGTGCTCACACAGCCCGGGCTGTGCCCTGCTGGGATGAGCCCTGGGCGGAGTGAGGCCCCAGCCCCAGGCTGACCCTGGCCCCGTTCCCCGCGAGTTTGCCGCTGGAGCTGGAGCTAATGAGGCCGAGGAGGAGAGGGGGATGCTGAGAGCAGCGCTCCTGCTGCCTCTGCTGCTGCGGCAGAGCTGAGCGCCGAGCAGAACAAACGCCATCCCTCTGCTGCTGCTGAGGGATCTCACGGGTGAGAGGGCAGCGTGAGAGCAGCCTCAAGTGCTTCAAGACCCCAGAAGTGCAGAAGGGAGCCCTGGATTATTTCCAGAAATAAAAAGAATTGGCACCACATTTCCATGTATCTGAATTCAGTTCAGTGTTTCAGTTTTAGCAGAGAGTCGTCTTAGGTCAGTGGGAAGATTTTGATTTATTTAATGAGGTTTTTACTGGGCTTTGCATCCCTGCATGCCACAAACTCTTCCCTTTCCGTGTGGCTTAAGGACGCTGAGGAATGGAGACCTTCATCTCCATCAGGGAGACTTGTAACTCTGAGGAATTTTTATACTTCTCCTTGTGCCAGCTCAAACTTCATGGAGAAGTTAAGAGCTGCTCCTCCTTGTGCTCTCAGTTGGCCATCTGTCACTGACATTAAAAACCCTTGGAACAGGAATATTACAAAGCTTTGGGGAAGATCTCACCATGCCCTGAAAGGGGTGTGAGGTTTAGTGGGCAGCTGTAGAAATGGCTTTGCTTTATGGACTTCACATGCTATAAAAAGGCAACTCACTACCCACAGTCTTAATTTGAGTGCTCTGGACTATTAAAGGGGATGTGGGATCTTTGTACAAGCCAGACAGAAATCATCCTTATTAAGGATGCAATTCTGGGAATAAAGTCTCTATTTGGACCTTGTATTCCAAAAACATCTACTTGCAGTAAAGTATCAAAACAAGACATTTCGAGTCTCACACACAACTCATACCTTTTCAGAACAGTGCAGATCTGGGAGTCTTTGAGCTCCCACAGGAGTTAAATAATGATATTTATAATCATTTGTAAAGCCATTCCCTTGGAGGTGTGACAGGAATGAGCCTCTTACAGCACAACCTTCGTAAGTGAGGAATGAAGGGAGTTCACATCTTCTCATGATTTATACCCTGGATTCTGATTCCAGAGTCACATTGCTGTAGCTTGCAAGCCAAGGGATCGTGACAGCAGCTCAGGACTCCTCTTTCTGAGGACTCTGTGGGCACCTAATGAATTCACTGTGAATTTCCCACTGTCTGTTTAAGGTTTGACTCTAAATGGCAAGATCAGTCTTTGTCTCTCCTTCTACTGAGGGAGCTTAAAGCAAAGTTCCCTGAACAGTGAGTACTAAAATAGCTGAACACAGCAAAGAAACCTTTCTCAGTGAGCTGTCTGACATCCTTCCCCTCTTCACTGGTACTCTGCAGGTCAATAATACCTCCATGAACCCAGACACTGACCTGCCAGACAGCTTCATCCTTACACCCCCTCCAGCCCACATTGCCTTTTGGCTTTGGATTGCTGCGGTTCCAGTCAGTCTCTCCTGCCTCTGATAGGCAGACATGAAGTTGTCATCTAGAAAAACAAGAGTTATGGGGAAAATCTGCGTCTTTGAGTCACACAAACTGATCAAAATCTTTCCAAGCTCATCCACTTCCAGCGTTAATGAGCTGCTGTGTGACATCTCATGGGTACAACATCCTATGACATGGGGAGAGGAACCTCCTTCAGCCCAGGAAAGGCCCCTGGGAGCAGGCAGACAGCAGGAGCTGCTCAGCCTGTGAGCCACAGCAAGGCTGCAGAGGCTGCAGTACCACCTTGCCTTGTAATATTGTAAGATTTATTTTCAGATCTTATCAGCAATTCACTGTGGGCTGTTCTCTGCTGAGCAAAATTCATCCATCAATCTCCGGGTATGGCCACATTCCAGCCTACACCGAGGTGACAGTTCAGTTGTGCTAATGATCAGCCTCACATCCACATCCGCATTCCCCCTTGGTCTGATTCTTCTTCTCTTATGATAATTTAATTGATTGAGCACACTGGCTTCTAGTCAAGAAGCTCTTCTCAGCTTAACTCTCAGTTTAAAAAAATCACCGCTCAACATCTCTATAATTAGAGTTAGTTGCTAAACCCTGTATCCAGGGGATTACTGGTCTATGAGAGGGACATATCTTGAACTGATCAAATCGGGGATTTCAGCAAAATGCCCTTGATCCATGTTTCACAGTTTGTTAATGTCTTCTACTTTGGGTATTTTCACCCTTTTTTTGGTGTTAAATATAGCTGGGTTAGGAAGGTTCATGTAGAACCAGGACTAGGGGTAATTTTTTATTCATATCCCTGTTATTGTTTGGGGAGGCTCAGTAGGGTTCATTAATATTGCATTTGCAATGAAAAGGCACTCAAAAGCCAAACAGTTCAATTATATTCTGAAGCTGCAATGCGATACAAAAATGAGCAGTGCAGTGATGCTGTCTTGGTTTAAACCAACTGCTCCTGTCCACAATCAACAGCAGCACTCTGCCCTTCATTCCACAGGGCAGCTGTTCCACAACACAAACCAAACCAAATGCCACAATCTCAGGGGTTCATTTGGGCTTTTGGACTTGAGTCAGGTTCGCCGAGAGGCTCAGGAAACAAAAGGAATCTTTGGAGTGACAGACTCTGACTGATCCTTTGTGCTGACCCTTCTTCCATGAAGGAGTTTATTTGCAGGAAAGCTCCCACTGCAGACATGGAACTGCAGCTGCTGGAGTAGGGGAGGATGTGCCAAGCTCCCTGTTCTGCTTTGCATTTGCTTGGTCCAGTAGAAGCATCCAGAATGTGATCAGCTGCATCCAGAACTACACAGAATGATGAAATATTCCCTTCCTATCCTGACTGTTCCCCTTCAGCCTGGGGTGGAGAAGGTTCTGGGGAGACCCCAATGAAGTCTTAAAGAGAAAAAAGAGGGAAAGTCACTTTTTACACTGATAAATGGGGATAGGACAAGGGAGACTAGTTTTAAACTCAAAATGAGAGAGATTTAGATTGGGTGTTAGGAAGGAATTGTTCCCTGTGAGGGTGGGCAGGCCCTGGCACAGGTGCCCAGAGGAGCTGTGGCTGTCCCTGGATCCCTGGGAGTGTCCAAGGCCAGGCTGGACAGGGCTTGGAGCAGTCTGGGATAATGGGAGGTGTCCCTGCCCATGGCAGGGGGTGCAATGGGATGATCTTCAAACTCCCATCCAACTCAAGCCATTTGTGATTCTGTGATTGTCCTCCACTTCTGTGAAAGAGGGAGTGAGACCTTGTGATTGATTCCAGTGAAAGTGAGATCATGCTTTATATGCAGAGGCCTCTGATTTTCCTGATGCAATGGGATCTGGTTGCTCAAAATTATGATACATAAAAATTTAATGTTTTGGAAGTTTTATTATTTTTCTTTATAGGAAACACCAAAGTAAAATTTGATTTTGCTGGATTTATGGCTTGATCACTCACCCTATTAAGAATAATGATTCCATTCTCTGACCTTGTAGGGCACCAGCTATGAAATTTGAGATGATGGCCCAAACATTTTTGCAATACACCTCTTGGCTGGTGCATGACAGGCTATTGACTGAAATACTGTCAATGCACAAATGAGATTATAACCAGAGAAGGTCTTGATTGCTTTGGTCTGTTCTTCAATAGCCTCCTCTCTTATAAGCAGCTTCTTGGCATTTTTTTCAGGCTAACCTGGACCTTCCTTCCCTGACAAATGACACGAGTTGATTGTATAGACAGACCCTTTGGTGCAGTTTTTTGATCTGCAGAAGACTTGTTTCTAACAGGACTCCTGCACTTGGTGTCTGCACTGCCTGAGCCCCGTGCTCCCTGAGAGCCTCTCTGAGCCTTGTTGGCTGCTCAGTATTCCAGAGAGTCTGATGCAGCCGTGATGGAGGGAGCAGGAGCAGCCTCACGTCCTGCTGGGCCAGTGTTCCATGGCTGGAGAGGGAAAGGATGGCTGGAGTGCTCAGCTTTCATTTCATTGAAATGAGCAGAATTGCTTTACTTCCCCCCTAGGTATAACAATTATTAAGAATTTATATTGCTATTCATGCTGTATAATAATGAACAGAAACTGGGTTTGCACTCTTAACCTTTGCTGTTAGGTAGAAATGGAGGAGCAGCACCAGTGACTCTTATGAGACCAGATATATCTGCACCATCACACTCACTGCCTCCTTCTCCACTTTGGGAGGCAGAGAGTTTGTGCTGGATCATCTCTGGATGTCCCCACTGTGACAAAGAACTAGTTAATGCATCTTTTACTTTCTTCTGTATGTTTCCAAAATAAATCTATTCATCACTTAAACCCACCCACCCAACATTTCTCATGTATTCTGATTTTTCAGTTAAATATTGTTTGTATTGAAATATAAATATTGTTCAAAATGTAGCATTAATATTTTGCCTACTGACAAGCAGTTCTGTATCTTATTAAAATTTAAACAGCCATTATGTACATGAAAGTTTTTTTTTGTTGTAGTTTGCAAGGTGCTATAACAATAATTACCCAAGTGCATAAATCATTCTTCATTGCCTCATTTGTATCATGGGGATAAGTAGCGCCAATTAAAATCCCATTTTACATAAATAGATATGGTTTGAATCAAACCACAGACTGTTTCCACTTCTGAAACGCTGGCCATAGGATATCTTTTTCATTATTCAAAGTGTATGATGTGTACTGCTTATCTTTTTGTGCTTAAAAAGGCATAAGTCTGCAGGCAGACATGCCTTAGTGCAGGTTTGGCAGGGAACAAATTATTGTTACTGTAATTATCTATCAATTTTACTGTTCCAAATATTTTAGCCAAAAAGCTAACTAGTATAATCACATGTTTATTCCTGACACATTATAGTTTGAGTAAGCAGAACTGAAAATGTTTAATATGAATTAACAGCTTCAGGAAAAATTATAATTTTTCTATTACTTGTGATTTCCCCTCCACCGTGGCAGCTTTTCTGCTAAACGTGCTCGTATTGTCAGCTATTGTGGAAAACCAAATGAGGAGAAACTTGGGGAATTATCTTCTGCTGCACTGTGATTAACTCTGCCTGGAAACAAATCACACGTGCCCTTCCACAGCTCTCCCCGAGGCTGGTTCCATTCCCAGGCCTTGCCTCAGCTGAAGGAATGCTCTGCCCTTTGTTCCCTCTGGGAATGCTGGATGTCTCTGCCTTCCCAGACTGAGGCAGCACCTTGGCTTTTCTTCTCCCCTATGTACTGCTTTGGCCCAGCTTTCAGATCTCATCATTTTTCCTTCCAAACCTGGCAACACCTTGATTGCAGAGGGTCAGTTCAATGTATCACACCCACCTTTTCCTCCAAAGCCTTTGTAAACTTTCAAAGTTGGAGTGTTCAAATTGCAAATGGATCAAAATTCTCTGTGCTGCTCCAAGGAGCTTTTAATGTAATTTCTGCAGAATCTGGAACTCGATGAGCAGAAAACTGCAGAGGTCTCAATGACTCCAGCAAAAGGGCTAAACAGCAGTTTGGGTCACCCTGTGCCTTCTCTGTAAATTCCCTTTCTTTTCTCAGCCCAGGGCTCTGCTTCTGGAGAAGCTGGGGGCAGCAGTGACATTTGAGAGAGCCCAGGCTGTACCAGGTGTTGATGGCCTGGACACTCTACAGCCCCTGGGAGCACCACCAGAGAGGAGCTATGGAGAAAAAATAGGGAAAAAATGAAATAAGATAGGAAATTCAATCTGAGAGGATGTTTGGATTAGATATTAGGAGGAATTGTTCCCTGTGAGGGTGGGCAGGCCCTGGCACAGGTGCCCAGAGCAGCTGTGGCTGCCCCTGGATCCCTGGGAATGTCCCAGGCCAGGCTGGACAGGGCTTGGAGCACCCTGGGACAGTGGGAGGTGTCCCCGCCATGGCAGGGGTGGCACTGGATGAACTTTAAGGTCCCTTCCAACCCAGGCCATTCTCCAATTCTGTGATTCTACAAAAAATGTGAGACTCAGGCTCAAAAATATCCCAAAATCTTTATCCTGGATATTTAAGCATATGCTTAAAGAGATGTTTGGGGGCTGTCCAAAATGAACACAAATAATTTAACTCAATTTTACAAGGACTTTTCTAACTGCTGCCTTTTTGCCTCAAATCAGTGTGTCCCACCTTCACGTTCCTGCTGCTGCTGCTGTGCCTAAAGCCCTGGTTTGTGCCATGCCTGAATCTCCAGATTCCTCCTCTGGGGTGCTGAAGCAGTAGATAATGTCTGTGTTTTTATTTGTCAGGTCAGGAGCACCAATTCATAGCTCAGGGATCATCAACACCGTGAGCTGACACCCGGGTCTGTCCAGCTGCTGTTTTCTTACAGTCACACAACAGAAAATCAATGGTGTCAGGAACACTGGGATAATTCTACTGTTACAATCAATACATGCTGATTAAACCAGTTGTGTCTGTTGGGTAAATTTGCTGCATCATAATTAGAATTATTAATTAAAAATAGGAAATCAATTGACACAAATTAAGCAAAAAAAGAAATTTGCTTTATTTCTTTGACACTTTCTCCAGAGGCCTCAATAACTGTGACAACAGGGACGTGACCAAGTGGCATTTGTCAGTTTTTTAATGCTGTCCTGAGTTTTAAAAATTGATGTATAAACCCCGCTAATGCAGCTGCAGGAAATCAGACAGGAGATGTCGTGTGTGCAAGAAGCAGTGATTTATTTTATTCCAGTTAGTCATTATTCCCTGCCCACCCAGGAGTAAAAGGCAGGACTCGTGTGTGTGGCACTGGGGAGGGGAAGCAGCTGGGGAGCCAAAGCCTTGGGGAGCAAGATGAACTCATCCCCTTCCCACGTTGTTCTCTGTTTTCAGATAACAAGGATAAACAAATTGATCATTTCTGTGCTGGTTCTAATGGGCTTCTCTTTGCTGGCTACTTTCTGTAATGTGCTAGTGACCTTCATTATTTTCAGGGACACATTATATGGGACACTAAGGCAGGAAGAACAGGAATTCATGTGGTCTTTCATTCAGCTCTTTATTTTCCTCTCTGTTTTTTCGGGACTTTATGTATTTGGGGCTTTTTTCCTTCTTTTAACCTATCTCAGTGTTCTTTTCCTACACACTCCTTCTTGTTTCCTTCTACTCTTAGTGATTTCCTTTTTTCTGTCTGATACTTCCCATGCCTTGTTTTCTTCCCCCCATTCTTCTTGCACACATGAAAGCAGGAAAGTGCAGGATTACTTTGGGTCTTCATGCTCCTGTGTTTTGCTCAGCTACAGCCAAATGTTTTCTCTGAGCTTTCACATCTATGAAAGATGTGAGGGCAGAAAGGACAACAGGTTTGGGCAAATGGTCACTGCTGGTGCTGGTTAATTTAATGTTCTTTTAGTAATGATTGGTGGTAAACTGGGACTGTGTTGTTCATCCTGGGGAGGAGAAGGCTCCAGGGGTACCTCAGAGCCCCTTCCAGAGCCTAAAGGGGCTCCAGGAGAGCTGGAGAGGGCCTGGAGGGGCAGGACAAGGGGGAATGGCTTCCCACTGCCAGAGGGCAGGGCTGGATGGGATATTGGGAATTAGGATTTGTTCCCTGGGAGGGTGGGCAGGCCCTGGCACAGGGTTGGCAGAGGAGCTGTGGATCCCTGGATCCCTGGCAGTGCCCAAGGCCAGGCTGGACAGGGCTGGGAGCACCCTGGGATAGGGGAAGGTGTCCCTGCCCGTGGCCTCGGGATGGATGATCTTCAAGCTCCCTTCCAACCCACACCATTCTAGGAGTTTATGATCTCATTCAGGCAGCTTTTCTAGTCCTAAACCTGTTTTTTAAGGTGTTTCACAATAACAGTATTTCATTGATGTGTATTTCCCAGACCAGTCAAAAGTAAGAGCAAATAAAAACGTCTTTAGTTTAAAAGCCAGGACAGATTGAGTGGTTTGCACAAGAATCAGGAAAAGCAGAGTTGTTAAAAGTCCCAATTCCAAAGACTTATGGCCGTGTCTCAGGCGGGCTCAGCGAGCTGCCAGTTTGGACCTCCCTGACAATGGAGAACATATGGAAGCAGGAGGATCCATCCACTATATCTGAGCACAACTGTTGAGTACCTTAAAATTAAGCTGTAAAACCTGGGCATCAATAAAGAACTTTACAGCACTCATGTAAATAGTGTAAAATAAGGTGGATGTACTGGAGCAGTCAGAACCTGAGAGGGGAATTCTGGCAGCTACGCTCGGGGTGAGTTGTGCTCCCAATGGGAAGTAATAAAGAGCTCCCACAAGGAAAATGGTCCCATAATTGAGACTTGAGAAAACAAGGGCTTGGATCGACAGCTTCAAATCTTTTTTACTAAGATTCCACCTGGCAGTATTTTGTGGGCAGCAGCTCGACGCTGTGTTGCCAGGACAAATCTGAGTGTAAATCAGGTTATAAGGCTACACTGGGAAACGAGTGCTGTATTTTGCTTTCCTTTCACAGTGGGCTGTGGATCAGGGCTGTAATTAGGGTCTCTGCTGTATAAATCTTTGTCACAGCATTCGTCACATGTCACAGCTGTGGCCCTGCTCCACCACAGGTCCTGTAGCCATAACTGAGATGTGAACAGTCATCAGTGGTTCCTCTGAAACTGCAGGGCAGGCAGGAGCAAGTGCAAGGTTATCTCTCAAGGTGTAGCTGTGATGAGCTACAATTACTGTTTTTGCAGAAGCTTTGAAGATGGAATTAGTCAGCTTATGCATAAAAGTGCTTGTTGTTTCTTGGCAGTCAAGTGGTGTTTTGATTTTTAATGAAATTCACAGTATTTGCATTATGAGATTATCATTATTTTTAAGTCCATGGGTCTAAGAATAAGCCTGAAGTCTTTTGGCTGATTCAAGGAAAAGTAGCACCTAGAAATCTGTGTTCACCTCTGACACACCTAAAAATTTGAAAAAATACTATTATCACCTGTAAATTGTTGATTGTAGAGCCCTGCTTTTAAAAACCTACAGAAAGTGATACCAAAGTTGGAAATATTGAATCCTTTCCTAGACTGCTGTTAGGAAGTTGGCTTTAGCTTTTTACACAGCTCCTCTTGCATTCCCAGGAAGGAGCAGGGAACAGGACATTGGTTTCCACAATGACCATTGGTGGCCAGAGCCACCACAGCTGGGAATGAAGAGATTTTTGACTCAGCTGCTGCAGAAGTGTTGCTGTGCTGCTTCCAGCTCCACCCAGCAGCTCCCAAGGAGTCGTTCCATGATCCACTGACCTGCTGGGTTCAGGACTCACCAAATTGTGAGATAGACACTGGAAGAAGCTGATTGAATTGCCATGTTTACTGCAGTTTCTCAACAACTTCCTTGCTTTGCTAGCAAATTTAAAAGGTTAAAAATGCAGATTTTAAAAATTATGTGCACCTGTGTTCTCAAGTCTCAGTGGGAAGTCACCTTCTTCAGCTTTTAAGTGCACAGACCCAGTAATTTCCACTCCCTTGATCCTGATCCCCCAGTTTAATTTTCTGTGTGCCTTTCAAGAGTCGAGGATAATTCTTGGGCTTATAATGTTGCTTTCAATCTTCCTTCTCTCAGTTCTGCCTAGGAATGAGTGAAATGAGTCAACAGTAGAGGTTTTTTTTAAGCCTTCTTCAAGTTTTACACCAGCTCCCTGACAGAAAATGTTAAAATTCTTTGAGTTTGACAGAAATTAAGGATGTGCCAAACAGGGGAGTCTGCATAGATGGGAGCTGCAGAACAATAAAGAAGTTACATTTGCTGGCTGTGAGGTCTCTATAAGGGCAAGTCCTTCTGGTGCAATATGAACTTAATTCATTTACTTGTAACAATTTTAATTAACAAATTCTTGAAGAAGCTCCAGCAGTCTCTGTCTGTGGAGTTTTACTGCCTTTTGGATCCCTTGCCTTGCAAAAATTCCAATTGTGCAACCCTGGCAATCAGCAGGGAAACAAAACCTCCCAAGTCCCAGTACAGTCTATGGAAAAATTTGCAGCAAATTTTGTGTAACTTGGGTTTGGTTTGTCAGAGACCAAGTGAGGGAGAAGATCAGCACAGGTCTGTAAGAAACACTGGCAGGGTTAATGGGGATGGAAGAACAGGGAGGGAAACAAACCTGGAGAATCCCAAATTTCCTTGAAGAGAGTGGTGGAGCTGGGACCTGGCCAAGCCGGAGGGAGAATCCCAGGAAGTGTCACTGGGTGGCTGAGCAGGATGGAGGGGCTGGGTCCCTTCCCCAGGATGTTCAAGTCCTGCACAGCCACATCCCACTGCAGTTTGCATCCCAGGGATGCTCTTGGTACCAACTTTCTGCTTTTTAAACACTGTTGTTGATGAGAAACAGAAAATACTTTACGAATTAATCTCTGTATACATTAAAGAGTCATTTTTCATCTGTTTAATTCAGCACAGGATTAGAAATGTAGTGAAAAAATATATTATAAGGTACTTATAGCATAAATTTACACTTTAGATCTTGGAGCTGTCCTATCTCAGTGTTATCACTTCCTTTCTGGGGAGTTTTGTAGTTTAATGTGATTTGACTGTCTCAGTTTCCCTTCTATGAAATGGTGATTAAATATATTTTCCATCTCATAGATGGACCCTGAGAACTCCTCAGTGTTTGCATGGGACTCAGGTGATGGAGGCAGTTCTGTTAAACGTGCAAAGCCACGTTTATATACCTACAGACCCTACATGTTCTGATCTTACTGCACAGTTTAGAACCCAAATAGTTGCATATTGTCACTTTTTTATTACACCAGCATACTCTGAATTTTATTTAGTAATGTACTCTGAATAATTAATCACTCAACTAATAATTATCCATTCCAAATGAAACAACTTGATTACTAAGCCTGATGAGGAAAATCCAGTCAGGAAAGAACCCTTTCAAAAACAACAACATTCTGCAGATATCCTTAATATTTAAAGAGTGAGCTATATTTAGTAAATTCTTCTGAAACAGGAGGAGAGGAACGGATGCTAATTTCCTGTGTCATCAGATTTGTGCATGTGTGTCAGCAGCATTCCTAAATCACCACCCAGCACACAGTCACCATCCTCACAGGCATCAGGAGCATCCAGCAGTTCCCTGGGTGGGTCCTGTTGTGAGCTCCTTCTGCTCACAGATTATTTAATATTTGGGGCTTCGGAGTTTGCTCTGCTCAGATGTTCTGCAGGGAGCAGGGCACCTTTCTTAGCCAAGGAAACAGCAAAGTTGTGAAGCAGGGTCATTTTCCAGATGGCACTCACTCAACCCACAGAGGCCAGCCCTTATCAGAGATGATTACAGATGATGGGAAGAAATTCCCTGGCTGCAAAGGGCACTGGGGTGAGCCCGAGGTGCTGCTGATGGCACCGTGCAGCATGGCCAGGGACAATTTAGGTGATGGTCTCATCACACAACCTCTTCTTCCCTGTGATTTTTTTAAGGTGTACCTCTGCTGCCACGAGGAGAATGTAGAGATCTGAACCTTAAAGGGAGTCTGGCATTTAAAACCTTTAATGCACAGGTTCTGTGCTCTCTTCCAGCAAAATCCCATTCTCTTCCCTGCTGCCATCCAGCCAGGAAGTCATATGTGTCTGTTTTGCTTTTTCCTTGTCAGTGGCAGTTGTCACTAAAAAAGAGAGAAATTAAATTAATCCAGGGCTGAAGCTGTTCCTCAGTTCTTAGGACTGCAGCTGAACCTCCGGGACCTGACACCCTGAGCTGGGGAAATGGAGCTGCTGGGGGGCTTTTCCTGGCTCCTGTGAGGCTGACCCGTGGCTAATGCTGCAGGCACAAACAGGTTGTTTGTAAACAATGAGGAAAAAACATGTGCAGGGATGATTTAGTGTTTCTGCCTGCCTGACACTTGATGGCTTAATGCAGGAATCCACAATGGGGAAACTGTTCCGAAAGCACCGGCTTCCATATGGCTGGGATTTTGTCAAAACATTTCAGCTCACTACACCCATAACTGATTGTGAGCATGAACAGTTTTGATCAGCCTGTTTTTCAGAATGTAAAACAGTTTAAGAATTGTCTGTTTTTAACATCATAACAAAAAAGTTTCACTTCCCAGTTTAGAGCAACTTCTGCTTTAGAAATTGGCATTAATTTACGCTTCTGTGAACAACATTGGAACATGTTGGGAAGTCAAAATAAAATATCAAGGTTTAGACATCCAATCTCAATAATTGATGAGACAAGACTTTCTGCTCCTGCCTGGCTCTGCAGAAGGAAACCCAAGCCTCACTGGTGGGCAGAGGAAGCTGTAGGGACACAGGCAGAGGTGCCTGAATGTTCTCAGCTCTCAGGGCTGGTGCTTGGCTTGCTGAGGCTGCTCTGCTCTCTCAGCATTTGCATCCTAAAGTGGTGCAGGAATGCTGCAGCAGTGGTGCAGTCGAAGGAGCTGCTCTAGGGATACTGGAATTTTTCTGGCATAGACCTCTCCTGATGCTGGGCTCTGTGTCCCCAGCCTTTCCCAGCACACCCAGGGATACACAGCCCTTGGCTCCTGGTATTTAGCTAGGCAGTATTTGTCTGCCTCGTGATTCTCTCGTTATTAAAAGCACATCCCACATCTCTGTGCCTGAGTGGTGTGAAAAGAGAGTGTAATGTTCTAGTATTTCAGTATTTTTGCTTTTTTTCCCCACCAGTAGTTTCAGACTTGCTGTTTTCTGTTGGTAAATACCAGAAAGGTTTTGCAGAGACTGCGCTGAGTCTCGCAATGTGTTTAGATGAGTGAACGTTCCACTTTTTACTGGGTCACACAGGGCAAGACTTTTCTAAAAAACTGTTTCTTTTTCTGTGCCTGAAAGGGAAATTACTATTAATGGTTTATAAGAGAAAGACAGCAGTGTATTTAAGATACCTTGAAGACATTAGGGAACATTAAAGAGCCATGTGAAGGTTCAAGTATGCTTAGAAGAAAAGAGAACAGCAAGTAGCTGGTGTGGATACCTGCACACAGCTTTTTGCAAGCCTTTGAACTGTTTTAGATATAAAAGACACCCCTTTTTCAAAGGCCATTGGGCTTTCTGCTGCTCTAATTCTCTCTGAATGTCTGTAAGTAACAGAATTCACACTAGAAAAGGTAAGATTTTTCCTAGATTCAGTTGCTGGGGCAGAACATCCTTTAAGCTGATATTGTTTGGCTGAAGAGCAGTGCACAGGTGACCCAGTGATAGGACAAGGGGGAGAGGTTTTAAACCAAAAGAGGAGAGATTTTTCTTAAATTCTAGGAAGGAATTCTTCCCTTGGAGGGTGAGGAGGCCCTGGCACAGTTGCCCAGAGCAGCTGTGGCTGCCCCTGAGTCCCTGTGAGTGTCCAAGGCCAGGCTGGGCAGGACTTGGAACACCCTGGGACAGTGGAAGGCGTCCCTGCCCATAGCACAGGGTGGAACAAGTTCTTTAAGGTCCCTTCCTACCCAAACCATCCCAGGATTCTATGATTAGTCATTAGGAGGGAGTTGTAGCAAAGAGATTAAGTGGTTCTCTTTACTCTCCAGCTACACTGTTGGAAATCAAAGCAAACACCACAATCCACAGTGTTTCAATATCTACACAATAAAATAAATTGCTTATTGACCATCTTAAAAATGACTGATGAGTCAGGGCTGCGAGTTCTGTTATGCATGAAGGATGTGCTTATCCATCCCCTTGAAGGGGAAACTTTTATGGTACAATTTGAAGCTGCTGAGGTGGATACAGCATTTCTTCCATATCCTTGTCTTGATTTTCCCCCCTGCTCAGCCAATCCTGATCAGCAAATCCAGGTCTCAGTTCTTCTCCCTTTGCTCAGCAGCTGCGAGAGAAGGGACACATCCCTGTGTGGGGAGGACAAGCAGAAGGAACATCCTCTGCCCCTTGTTGCAGTGACAAGAAGCTTTTCTCCTTTAAGCACAGCTTTAACTGCAAATAAAGAGATATTGCCTGTCTGGCAAAACATCAGCAGGGTGACCTTCAGCAAGGCTGTGTTTGTGCGCTGTCAAAAACAAGGAGCTGAGCACATCTCCAGAGCTTGGCCACAGGGATGGTCCCCCTCGATCCTCTGCAGGCACACAGGGTGGAAAGGTGACTCCAGGGCTGGGATCAGGTCGCTTTCCATGTGCTGGATTCCCCAGGAGAAGGGGGAAGTTGTGCTGCCCAGCTGCAGGAGCTGGGGGAGGATGTGACTGAAGGGAGCCAGCCTGGGCAGCCCCTGTGGCTCTGCTCCAAACTGCATCCAAGCCAGCTGCAATTACTGAACTGAGGGGGGATTGCTTCTGCTCCCACAGCCGCCTTGGTTGTTTCTTTGGGTGATTTCAGGGAGGGAGAAGCCCACGTGGATATTGCAGGTGGCTTTTTCACACCAGGCACTGCTGTTGTGTCAACAGCTCTGAACCTCCAGGGACAGAGGCCTCTCCAAGCAGCTCTGCTGCCACCACCCCTGAGCCCCTCCAACACTGATTCCTTGAAGGCTGCATCTCCTCCCTGTCCCTGTCCCTGTCCCTGTCCCTGTCCCTGTCCCTGTCCCTGTCCCTGTCCCTGTCCCTGTCCCTGTCCCTGTCCTGCAGTGTTTTAGGCATAGCCAGTGTATTTCTACCCCTTCTTGCAGGCAAAACTGATTTTACTTCTGTGCAGAGGCATTACCAGAAAATTTCATTACCTAGTCAATGAAAACATCTAAAGTCCATTACAGATGTTGAGAGAGAGATGTTTTACCCAGTTGGAAGACTGAATTTGGAAGTAAGTTACTTGCAGATATTATTATTACAAGCCTGTCCTAGACAATAATAATGAAGTATTGATGGAAGTTTTGCCAGAGCAAAGACTGCTGGGTTTCATACAGAGGAAAGATTGTATCTTCATTTAGTTTTATTAGACTCTTGGTACTCTGCCCATGTATTTTTTAATTCACCACAGTAAAATTCTAATTAAAGAACAGACTTTGCCTCTCATTAATATGACACTAAAAAAAAAAAAAACATTTTAAAGAATGCGGCATCTTCTCCACAAAAATTATAATGAGAAGACAAGCTGCCAGTGTTGTATAGAATGTTGTCGCTCCCTTATGAAGCATTTCATGATTTTAAACTCCTTGTAAGATCCAGAGTGTCAGTAGAGTTAAAGGCTCATTAAACAGAGCAGTAATTTCTACAAAAAGAAATAGGAAATATTCTCAGGTTTTTTTAATGTTCTAATTTCCACTTCTTTTGAGGCGTCTGTCCAAACAGCTCATAGTAGAGATTCTGTAAGTGCCACACTCTGATATCTGTCAGGAGTAGAAGTTGTTTCTTCCTTTTTGCTGCTTCCAAAATATATTGAGTTCATTACAGGATTTGATGAGGCTGACATCCAAATACTTCACTTTCTTTGACTTGGAGTGGTTTTGTTTTCATTTATCCAAAAGACAAACCTCCAGCGAGGTAACTGTTGTAAGCATTCTACAGAATGCTTACAGAATGCTCGGAATGTTCTTTAAACAAGAATTACTTTGGAAAGCAAATGTTTCCTCAGAGGATACTAAATAAACTGCAAGGTCTCTAAAGTGCTGAGCCTGAGTTAGGCACCACATGTTGGAGAGTCAGTGACTAATGAGATCATCATCCGAGATGAAATCAGGGCCCAAATCAGCCACATGTTCCCTACCTGACTCAGAGCAGGAACTTCAGGGAGAATCAGCAAAATCTTTCTTGAAGGATGAAAATCTGCTCTCCTGTCCTTAAGAAAGGGAAAAAAAACCCTAAACACAAAATGAGATTGATTTCCTTCTGTGAGTAATAATTTATTCATTTTGGGAAAAGTCAGCTCATGTTCCCTTCCCAACTTTCCATTTCTACCTGATGAAGACTGATCCATAAATTGGGAGAATGAGACTAACTGCAAGTCCTGCCAGCCTCAGATTAACCCCAGGGCTTTTCCTTTTGGGTGGATACACAAATGCATATTTACATATGCAAAATGTATTCTCTGGGCAGTCTTAGAGTTGTAAACACTGAGCCTGGCATTTTCTTCATTATAATTGTGTGAGCTGTGGCTGAAAGTCTGGCTTTGGAGATAAAAGGAATCCAGGTTTGGGAACCTTAAGGCTGCAAAGCTACAAGCTCAGAAATCATTAAGTGCCAGGGTACCCTGTGCTCATATAATTGAAGAAAATATCAGCATTCATAGGCTCAAGGACTGAATGACTGCTGTCCTTCCAACCCTTAATCTGACATTTTATTTTTGTGACACCAACTCCATAAGTCAAATGCCTTATTTACATGGGATGCTCCCTTTTTGCTTTGGGGAACCAAATGAAAGCAAATGAAGAATAAGAGAAATCTCTTCAAGAGTGTCACCAGGCTGATGTTCAGGTGGTTCATCAGCAGGGCCAGAGCAAAGCCCTGGCATGTGGGTGATGGACTGAGAGCACAGGGCTGTCACCCTCCCCGTGGGCCACTTACTGCACAGACATTAAACAGCCAGCAGCCCGTGGCTGCTGCCAGGAAAAATTGTCAGAGCAGTCCTGCTAAGGCCCTGAAGTCTTGAATTTCAGATTGCTTTTAATACAGTGGGAATCTTGGAGGGAGGGAGGTGATGAGTTATCCAGGGGTGGCACTGAGTGTCTGCAAATTGCATTTTTATAATTTGATTGAGTACAGGTGAATTTTCACTGGGGACACCTGAGCACAGGGCTGGGTGTGGGACAGGGGAAGGCGTCCAGCTGATGGAATCATGGAATGAGAATGTCAGTCTCTAAGCATTTGGGAAAACATTTTTGAAGGGCACTTCTGAAAATCTGGGTGGTGTTATTAACATGTGTTCGACATTCCAAGGGCGATCAGTCCTATGAGCCAGAGTATTTTTGGGTTAGAATCAAGCAGATCAGCAGGTGATTTGTCAGTGACCTGGTTCGTGCCTTTAGCAGTGTGCTGGTGTCACTTGAAGGGCTCAGTGCTGCTCAGAGCCAACACAAAGTGCTGGGAAGTGTCACTGTAGGGGAATTCCTTCTTCATGGACCGTGTTCCAAACCTATTGCTTGGCTTCTGTTTGCAAAGGTCCCAAACTATCCCAAAAGGAGTCGTGCTTGTGCAGGGAGCAGACACAGCTCAACACAGGGCTGTAATTCTCCTGCTGAATAAAGTGCAGGGATAAAGACCTAATAGATTATTTTAAATTTCCCTTCATTACATTCAAGTGTATGTTTTACCTTTTGCTGTTTCTTTGCCTGCTTTGTGTTAGTTGGGTCAATCATCTGATTCCAAAACTGAATTATACAAAAAAAAACCCCAAAACCTCACCTACAGCTGAGTCCACATTTCACCTCAATTTGTATGCATAGAATCATTTTACAACAGCACAATTACATTAAGAGGAGAATCTAGTCCTAATTTCAAAGTAAATTCTAAAATAATCTCTCTTAAACCATGTCCTCCTAGATTTAATAAGTTCATTTTATTTCCTGTTTGCATTTTTAAGGGCTAGTATCTCATTTAAACATTACAAACTGAATTTGGAAATATTCCAGAATATTGATTACAAGCACATTCTGTGCTTTAGCAAATTTGTAGAAAGCTTCTTTAAAGTGTGGATTAATTGAAGTTCCCCATCAGCCCAACATGGTCCTGAGTCCTTGGGCCAAGGAAATCAGACGTGGGGGTTTTTTCAGCTGTGCTTTGTGCAGGATGTTTGTGGACATCCCACTGACTTTGCAGACCTGCAATACAGAACTGGTCCCCGGCTATAAAAGAGCCACAGGGAGGCTGATGGTGACGAGAACAGAATAAACTCAGGCCTTGAGACCACAGGTTGTGGTGCTGCTGGGATAGAAGATGCTGTTTTCATATTAGCAGTGTGTGTGCAGTGATGGAAAAGCTCTGGAATAGCACTTCTGACTCTCTCTCGGTGGGATAAGTCACTCCATAAATGTCACCCCTTCCTTGGGAGTCCTTCTATTCATCTGTTACCTTTTCAAACTCCTGTGTTTGCATTGTTGTGTGTGGCTCGTGCTGCTGCACCCGGCACTGGGTGTCTCTGTTGACCCAGAACACAGCAATTCCCTCACCACTCCTGCAGGGATAATCAGCCCCTGGGGAGCCTCCCGTGTGTCCTCCGTGTGTATTTACCAGGGCTCACCTGCTAACAGGATGCCATGCACGACCACAGCAGAAACATTTCTTCACTGAAGGAGTGGTTAAGCACTGGGACAGGCTCCCCAGGGAAGTGGTGGAGTCACCATCCCTGGGAGGGCTCAAGAACAAGCGGATGTGGCACTTGGTGATGGGGTTTAGTAGGCACGGGGGTGTTCAGTTGGAAGTTGGACTTGCTGACTTTGGAGGTCTTTTCCAGCTGTAAGGATTCTAGGATATGATGATTCTGTTTGCAGAGCCTGCAGGAATTAGCCCTCACTTTGGGAAGGAATTGAGATTTCAGTGTGGGAGTGGAGGTGAAGATAGGAGGAAAACCCTCGGTGCTGCTCTGAGCAGTCTCCATCGAGGAGTGACTGCCTCCCCTGTCACAGCATCCTGTGCACACTGGTGGGATTGTGCTTGGGCACCCAGCCTCATCCCTTACAGAGCCTCATTCATTTTCACTTCTGACAGTTCATCTCCAGCCATATTTCCAAAGGTGAAAAAGTGAGGAAGTTAGCACGTTTGCCAGGGAATGTGGGCACGTTCCTGAAATATGGCAGCTCCCTTCAATGTAGCATCTCCCAGGAGAGCAGGGGCTGTTACAGACTCATCCCTCACGGTATTGACATCCCCACATGCAGTTAAGGGGAGCATTTGTACCTCCTTGACATCACCTCTCTCAGGTTGCTTTCCTTATTGATGGTCTGGTTAAAGTCTCTGTATCATTTTGACATTTTTAATGGCATCTGCATTTACAGCGGAGCGCTCGTGTGAGCTTTAATCAGCTCTCTGTTCACACGTTGTTGCTGTTATTATTTATCTCTATTACAGTAACACACTGAGGCAATCAACAAGAGCAGGATCAGACTGTGCTAGGCTGGGACTGGGGTTTAAAGTGGTCTCTCCTTGCCCATGGGAGAACTTGCTGATGATCCCAAGGTGCAGCGGGATCAGGGCTCTGAGTCTGCTCTGCTCTCTGTCCCAGAACCTGGAGTCACTGTCGCACTCCAGCCAGGGTTTTCCACACCAATGTACAGAGAAAAAAATCTCTTTTGGTTGCTGAAGTCTTTTGTTTCTTCCGTTTTATAATTTCCTTCAGGAGCTACTGGATCCCAGTCCTGTAGCCAGTTACACACTCAAATCGTCCCACAGCTGAGTGAGCCTGCTGAGCTCAGTCAGTGGAGTTAATTGTATGAATAAGTACTTGGATTTTAGCTTATCATCCCTGTATCTGCCTTTGTAAAGGTACAGAAGTGCCCAGAGTGCAGATCTCAGAGTTATCATTATATCATTATATAAATATCACATCGTGTTCCCATGAAATGACTCCACAGTCATTGAGTCACTGCCATGTGGGACTTGGAGGAAAGGGGAAAAGAAAACCAACAGGAACTGATAAACTTCGAGCAGCAAAGATCTTATTTTCATGTCAGGTTACTGCAGTGCAAAATCAGGGGTGGACAAACTTTCATTATCCAAATTCCCAACAAATTTCACTCAATTCCCTTTGGTGAGATTGTGGGGTGAAATTTTCTACAGGGAGGAAGCAAGCGTGTGTGACCAAATACTGATTGTAAATCAGTGTCCAAACACGATGGACTTAGAGAAAAGGAGCTCTGTTTGGGGCAGCCACTGTGCAATTGAAACAAGATGCTTGGACTAATGATGGGAAATGGTTTTCCCTTCCTACAAATGGTTTTCTTTTTCCTTCACTTTCTTTCAAAGTGAAAAACACAAACCCAGCACACAAATCAGATGCTTGGAGCACCCACCCGAGACATGAAAGAGCAAGGATGGAATAATATCTTCTAATGAGTGTTATTTATTCATATTAGGGAAATTAATTGCAAGTGGAGCTGTATCAGCTCAGAACAAGCCACAGTCTGCAGTTGGGGCTCTGATGTGAGGTGTGGGAAGGCAGGGATCAATCCCCAGAGTACCTAGGCTGCAGTTTGATCCCTGAGCTCCACTTTCCAGTGCTAAGGGAGATCAGCTGGGCTTGTGTGGTTCAGATTTGCATCCTTTATGGAGGTGCAGAACTGCATCCCTTGATGTTCAAGTTGTGCAGAAAACAAATCAGTGTTTCTGGAATGGAAATTGCCGGGGAACTCCAGCAGCTCCAGCAGCTTTGCTCCCTGCCCCAGAAGGCTCACACAGCCTTAGCAAGTGTCTATGTGAAATAAAGATAGATCATCTCTTCCCACAGATTCTCAGTAATAATTTAAGTCTTATAAAGAGTAAGATTTTGTTTGCTTGGCTCCCAGTGGTGTTAGAGAGGCACTATCATCCCTGTTTGCAGCTGTGGGGGAAGTGAGGCAAAGCAATAAACGATCTGGGCTGAGGCACGAGAGGGATTGTGCACAGGGGTACACGGTGTGCTCTGCTCCCTGCAGGACATGAAACCTCTGCACCTGCATCTTCTAACACCCTGCAGATCTTTTGGAGACCCTGGAGTTGTCTTCTGGGGGATTATTTCGGCTTTTAACACTTTTCTGCCCAAGAAACACAGATTTGTAAACTGGTAATCAGCAGTGCAAATTAACTAAGAGCTGTCTTCTTTTTCTGCTGGATAGCCTCACACTGACCAATGAGTATTCTTCTCAAAATGAAGGATAATAAATAAAAATATTGCCAAAATTAATGGATAGAGGCAGTTTTCCAGCGTGGGCTTATAACCAAGTACTGTAGAAGGAGAGGGCTGTGCAATTTCTAGGACAAAAGCACCAGGCTTAAGTGAGCTTTACATTTACCTCACTAATCCTGGAAACAGATCCAGGGCTGAGAAGCGACGTGTGTCACCTGGGATTAGTTTCCATGTTTGCAAATACAAGAGTTTGTGAAGACAGCCCTGTTGCTGGGATTCCACCCTCCTCTCCTGCCTGGCAGTGGGATTTACACCACTTGCAGGAGGGCTGGTGGTGAAATTGAAACCAGCTCTGAGCACAGCCAGCTGTACGTGGAAAGCCATCACCGTGTCCTTCCCAGCAGCCTGTTCTGAGCAGGATGAGGATTTTCTTCAGCCTTGCCACACCTATGGTGAAAGGCTGCTAAGTGGAGGGCACGGCTGCTGAAGAAATCCTTGTTTTCCTGCTGAATTTTGCTGAGGGAACCTTGACCTCAGGTGTTTGCTCGAGCTCTGTTCAGTGCATGCAGCTCAAAGAGGTGTTGTACAGGTGCTGTTTTGATAGCAAATCGGGAAAAACTGTTCCTGTAAGGCTGACTTCCCTCTCCCATCCTCCACGTGGTCTTCAAAAGAGAAGGGATCGGGCAGGATTGTCACATGTAGGGTTCTCCCTGTGCCATAATGCATTCCATAGGGAACCTCCTCTTCATGTCAGCGGCCAGAGGGTTTGGAGTCCTTCTCTGTTGCTGTTATTAGCACAGGAATTACCTGATATATTCACTCCATACCTTCATCCCTGAGCCTGGGCAGCCTCAGGATGTCCTGTCTCCAGTGTTCTTTTCTTTCCCTCCCATCTATTTTGTCCGGACAACAAAAGTAAATAAACAAATAAATAAATCAGAAAATAACACCGAGGAGAAAGCTTTCTTTAGATTATCTTGCATGTTATTGGGAACATAACAAAGAAACAATGTTTGATCACGTTATTNCATACCTTCACCCCTGAGCCTGGGCAGCCTCAGGATGTCCTGTCTCCAGTGTTCTTTTCTTTCCCTCCCATCTATTTTGTCCAGACAACAAAAGTAAATAAACAAATAAATAAATCAGAAAATAACACCGAGGAGAAAGCTTTCTTTAGATTATCTTGCATGTTATCTTATGGGAACATAACAAAGAAACAATGTTTGATCACGTTATTAAATCGACAGGGTTTGCTTG